>CM053787.1:54901607-55391607 GCA_028749045.1 Cupressus sempervirens
CAACATCATTAGCATAATGAAAGTTGAGAGATCGTCAACATAAGAAATGCGAGCACCATTGAAAATGCATCAAAACCATGCGATGTTCATTGATTTTTAGGCATTCAAGATTGAGTGTGAGTTTATTTTAAGCCCAAAACAAAGATGTGTGAAACTCGATTGCCAAGCGCGCGCCCGAAGGCCCTCCACATCAATAGTTGTTCAATTTTAGTGCCCAAACTTGAAGTGTGAGCGAGATTAATGCGCATTAAAGGAATTTTCTAACTTAGAAAAACCACTAAAAACCCAAGTGAGTGGAGTTTGATTTGTGTGGAGCACTTAACACCCTCTTAGGTGGACCCATCCCCATAGATGGCACTGAGATTGCAACCAAAGGTTAAATTGATGGGTAATTAAAGAGGGTGAGTCCAACGAGAAACTCACTCAAAGCATTTTTATTTGTTTTTATAACTTAAAATATTACAAAAATGTAGATTCTTTTTATGCTCCAAAAGATGATTATTTGATCTATGGCATTCAAGATTGGATTTTTTGTTTTAATCATGCATTCATAAAAAAACAAACTTTGATTTTAATCCATGGCACTCAAGAGTGATTTTAGCAACATGCATTCAAAGACAAGTGATTAAACATTCAAGTTTTTTCCTTTGAGCATTCAAGATTGAGATTTTGTGTGTTGTTTTAAGAACTTTGAAGTGCTTTGTTTTAACCTTAGATCATTCAAGATTGTTTTGGACTCAAAAGTGAAAATGACTCTTTGGACTTTGCTTTTCATTCAAGATTTTGTGTTCTAGTTTGCATGTTTTAAGCCCAAAAATGATATTCCTAGATTGTTTTGATGCATGAAAAACCTAAGAAACATTCAAGATTTTGCAACAAGACATTTGTTTGGAACAAATAACAAAGCTTTTAGGAAAATTTTGGCAACCATTTAGGACTCTTAGTTTTCATGAGATTTTTAAAAGAACTTTAACATATTTGCAAATGAGGTTATGATCATTGGGTTTGGGATGGGAGTATGCATGCCCATGGGTACTTGTCATAGGATGAGCATGGGTAGGGTAGGGTAGCATATGGAGGGGCTTCTATCCTACAACCTGGTGACTATTCCCCAGTTGGCAGAAGAAGTTTTATATAAGTGATAATTAAATTAAAACATTGCATGGTGATAAATACAAGATAATAAAATGTGTGGGTCGTGTGCCTTCTCTTGAGAAGAGTAGCTACCCTGGGTTGTGCACCTTCCGTCGTGAATAGTTGCTGCCCTAGGTTGTGCGCCTTCTGTCGAGAAGAGTAGCTGCCTATACTAGCTTGGGCTTTTGGATGCCAAGTGACTCTCCATGATGTCAGCCCCTACTTAGTAGCCTATTGAGTGTCTAACTAGGACCTGTACTCCTTGCATTGTCTTAGGTTCTTGGTTGCAGCCATCATACTGTCTAGCATGAGTGTTAGCCTTGGATGTTGTGCTTTATGTGTGTTTGTGGTTGGATCTTTATCTCCATCAGCATGGTGGGTGTGGACCTATGGGTGCCACATGGTTGGGAGGCATAGCTACCTTCACCACTGCTAGAGATCAGTGTACAGAGATGATCTTTTGTCCTAGTGTGACCATTGCTGGATGTCTTCACTTGGTACTTCAGGTTTCAGAGTATGCTTTCTTGTGATTTATGATTTCATTGGGATGCTTGTATATCATCTTTAGATGATGTTATTTTATTTGACGCATTCCCTTATTATGATGTTTAGCATATGATTAGATGCTGTGAATTGTTGTATTAGCATATCTGTTGCTTATTGCTATTTAGCATGTGATAGGTGATGTTATCTACTATAGGATTATCTTATACTTATATTGTTGCATGTTTTTAGTAGTGACGTCCCTATTATGATAGTACCAACGATCTGGTTGGTGGCTTGGGATGTTACGCACAGGGGATGGCTAGGACCCACGATGGTCTTATGATGCTATTGACGGATGGGAGGAACCGCGCACTTAGTTTGGTTGTTCAGTTCACTGCGATGTTTATTTCAGTGTGTTCTTTGCTGTTATAGTTTAGATGGATAGATGTTCTTCTTTCTATGTTATTCTTGTACTCGAGTATTCATTCCTTGAGCCTTTGTGGATTCGGTACTCCTTGGTGTGGAGGTTCTTTGCTCTATTTTTGGTCCTTTTTTCTTCTGGGAGTGTTTTCGTGTTTCTATGGGCGACATTTTGTCGGCATTGTGCAACATAAAAAATGTATCACATGCCCATACAAACTGTATCATACGATACCGTAAAGTATCGCGCGCCTTCTTGAGAAATGTTGTACAAAACTGGAAGAGTGTCGCATGCCTTCTTGAGAAGTGTCGTATGATCCTATAAAGTATCACACGCCTTCTTGAGAAATGTTGTATGACACTAGAAGAGTGTTGCATGCCTTAAGGAGAAGTGTCGCCCTCCCTTAGTAAAAAGTATCACACGATTTTTGTAAAAAACCTGCGCATGCCGTCAGCGAGCACTTTTCTTCGTGATCCAAACTTTTTGAGAGTTGATTTCGATACCCTTTTGGGTGTTCTTCGATCCTATGTTGTTGCATTTTGAATTTTGTCAGTTTCTCTTGAAATCCAATTTTCGTGTTTCTATTTATGTCTCTTGGGGTTTAAAATATATCATTTAAGTATAAGTTTACTTATACTTAAGATATATTTTAATATATGCGACGAATCTTTTGAGATAGGAATCAGACCTCTCAGAGATAAGTTATGGATTCTAAGAAATTTCAAGGCTTCAGAAATCCAAACTTAGCCAATTTTTAGGGCTTCTAGATTTTAGGCTTAGCCAAATTTCAGGTTTCTGCATTTTACCCCAGCTTGGTGTTTTGTTGATGAGTGGTTGTTTCTTGTGCCCTCATCATGTGCGTTGTCGTTGTTGGCTTTGTTTGTGTGTGTCAGTTTGGTAGTGGCATTTGGAGATTCATTGGTTGTCGGGATGGTGGTGAAGTCTTCCATTGCAATCGTTATGATCCCTATATGATGTTGTCATGTTCATTCATACTTTTAAAAAAAAATTCTTGGCTTGTATTTTATCCTTGTTTCCAAGGATCTCCGGGCGGGGCATTACAAGAAGAGTGAATTAAAAAGGCTACAACAGTATAAGGAGAAACAAAGATTTATCTCTCATGGCAAGGAGATTATTATACTCAATGAAATCTCATTCAACAAACCAAGTTACAAATTAGAGATTAGCCATTGTTTCATCCTAATAGGTGGATAATCAAATAATTTCACAATGTAAATAGTCTTATGTAAATCTCTTTACTGAGTGCATACTTCATTGTATGTTTGTAAATCCTTTTGCAAGGTGGACCTAGCAGTCCTTATTTCTTGTAATAGGGAAAATCATTAAAAATGATAATTGTAAGCCTTAATAGGCCAACTTTATACTACAATACTAAACCTTGTGGGTATCATCACCACCCTAGTTTTACTTTCTATTTGGGAGGTTTTTGGGTCACCAAATTGTTTGTCAAAGTGTTATAAATGCTTTAATGTTTTTAGTTTCTTGTGAATGCAATTAGATCAAAATACACATGAAGGATTAATTGCTAATTAAGGATTAAGTTTTTAAATTACTAATTCACCCCTCCCCTCTCAATAACTTATCCTATCATAATATTTCCAACAATTGTTATTAGAGCTTTGTGGTTCTCAAGCAAGAAGTTTAACAGTTTGAGCAAAGATCAAAGGCTATGGAGGTATTTAGATTTGACAAGGATATTGACAATAAGAAGCTAGATTTGGAATTAGCTATTGGATAACTCAAGAAAGCAAAAGAGAAACTCTCACAATCCTTGAAAAGAAGAAAATAATTTTCAATCCATATGAATGACCAACTCTACATTGAAGAGAGAGAATTGAATACATCCATTCATGAAATTTAGATGAAGTTGATGAAGCAATCAAAGAACTATTTGAAAAGAATATTACTCTTCAAGAAGAAGTAAGAAAACTAAGAAGAGAGCAAGAAATTTAGTCAGTAAGATTATGTGAAGTCATGGAAGAGAAAAACAAGATAAAAGAAGAGATGGAAGAAAAGAAAAATGAAATTCAGCACCTATCCCTTCAGTAGATAGAATTCATTGATTAGCTCACCAATGAAAATGAAGAAATCATGAATCTAAGATTAGAGAATGAAAGATTGCAAAATGATCTAAACACTAAAAGGAAAAAAAATGAGAGGATGATGAAATATAAAGCATACATGAATCAATTGAATAAGAAAAGTCATTATAGACAAAAAGGAAAAGGAAGAATTGGATATACAGAAGAAGGTGATTCATTGAAGCAAGGAGCTCAAAAGAATAAAAAATATACTTGTAGTCACTATGGTAAGATAGGCCATACATCAAACAAATTTTGGAGCAATGGAAAAGGTAAATTCAATGGAAAGTGCTACAATTGCAATCAACATGGTCATAGGGAAAATGAATGCAAAGAGAAACCATAGTTTGAAGGAAAATCTCATAAATGTAAGAAGCATGGGTAGAAATCCTCAGAATGCTAAACTAAGATATTGAATCTAGCAGAATAGATTGTGAAAGCTATATTTGGTAACACTTGGTGCTGATATCATTACTATGGAGAATTTGGACACATTAGAATGAATTGTGTGAAACATCATATGAGGACTAGAGACACTACTAAAAGATGTTTCATTTGTATAGAACTTGGTCATCTTGCCAAGAGCTGTATGAATACTCGAAGAATTGAAGATGAAAAGAAGGAAAAAGATAATAACATTAGAAATTAGATGAGATAGCAATGAGTTCCAAAATATTTTGAAAATACAAGTTTGAGGAATAATGATAATGTCACTCAAAAATTTGCTAACTCCACCATTTCCACTTGATCTCTAATAGGAGAATTGGAACTAGGATTTTGAAGAAGATATCTCACATCAATTACAATTAGGAGAATGAAAGATCCATATCAACATACAAGATGCAAAGGGATCACCAAGTAAATAGATGCTAGTCTTCACTGAGCATGGTTGGGTTTAAGACTTTACTAAGCAAGGTTGGGTTGTAGACCTTACCAAGCAAAGTCGGGTGTAACTAAGTTCTATGTGGTTATCGAGTCATGGAAGACTCTATTGAACATTCAATGCAAGTGAAGTGGATGATAATTTTTCATTTGAGTGAACAATCATACTAGGAATTTATGGAAAAATTTAATGAAAAAGGGAGAAATTGAAGTCATTTCTCATTGTGAATTTTTGAGAACTATCTATGCAAGGTTATCATTAGAGCTTTCAAGTGATTTGAGTGAATTGTCTTTTCTATTCTCTCAAACCCTACAAAGAAAAGATGGCATCCACCAATAGAAAATCAAAGAAAGGTTTAGACATGTTAATTCAAGGCATGGAGTGGAAGGCACCAGATTTTAAGCTGAATCCTGCCATTGCTGAAACCCTAGATCCAAGCGAAGTGTAGTTACAAATTCCACCAAAGGTACTATTGATCAATGATATTGATTCTCATTTTAAATCTGCTATTCAAGATATTGGAATATTGGAGGTGGATGAATCATTTAAGGAACTATGTGTTAATGGTGTGTTGAAACCTGAACATCAACATCTTGAAACTAAATATTTAACTCACATTCCACATATGACACAAGATTTTCAAATAAAATGGATAAGATATATTATCAGTCATGTGCATAATGGTCAACTATGGTTGGAACAACCTCTTTTGATAACCAAGAAGATGATCCACAAGATCATTGGTCTTCCCATGTTGACAAAAGTGAAAATGATCAAAACCCTAATTCAAGTTGAACTGGAGAAGAAAACCCTTGCCAAGTGGGATGGAAGGGGAATAAAGATCAGCTATGTTACTAACATGGAACTCAAGTTTAGGATACATTTTATTGCTCACAAAATTTACAACTCAAATAGATTAAATAGTGTCATGTGAAGTAGTGGATTTGGCATATAAAGTGGTTGAGAATAATCTATCACTTGACCTTGCCGAGTTGATGCTAAACTAATTCAATAAAAACATGAAAAGTATAAGAACTTCCAAGAAAAATCCTTGTAAGTTCGATTCACTTTTGACTTTTTTATTTTTCTATGTGAAAAAGTTTTGCCCATCTAAATGTACAGTAGTTTGGAGGAAGGATGTACCTATTCTTTATTAGATTAATGAGTATATAGCTGAAATGGGAGAGAACTATGCAAGCATTATGGACAACTAATCTAATGCATTCAAAGAGAAGATGAATAATAGATTAAAGATTCCTAAGAATAGTTGATGATTACAAATATTATGTTTTTTTCATGGTTGATAGTGACAAGGTATATATTTAGGTAGTTAGACTAAGGATAGTATTGGTAAAACCTCTTGTTTATGAGGTAAACATAGATGAAACCAAAGACATTATTGAGGCATTGATTAATGAGCCTATTGATGTTAAAGCTACATAGTTTGGCACTTATGATAAGGCAAAGGCTAGGATTGAACTTGAAATCAAACTCCCTTAGGTAGTCAACAAGGGAAAGAAGAGAATTGCCAAAGTAAAAACCAGCTCTACTCTTTTGTTGAATGGAGGCAAAGGAGATGATATTGAGGATGAAAAAGCAGAAGATGAAGAGAAATTAGAGGATGAAGAGCCACTGAAGAAGAAAGGTAAGGTAATTATTACCAAGCCTGCCAAATCATCTACTACTATGTTTACAAGAAGATCATCTAGGAAGAAAGTGGATAAAGAAGGAGGAGATGTAATCTTTAAGAAGCCTCCACCTACTTTTGAGGAAAGGATAAAAGATTTAGAATTGTAAGAATTTGTCTTAGGCTATAATTCACCTAAGACCAAGGAACTTAGACATAACCACAATAGTAGACCAAATGGAGAGAGTATGATTAGAATGATGATATATTCATTCAATATGCCATACAACCATGCTAGAGAGTACACTAGGAGTGCATGTATATGGAGAGCTTCTAGAATGCATAGAAGTTAGCACTACTATAAGTCATAAAACTAGGAACATGTCCACTAGATATGGGTTATCCTCCATTGAGCATAGGATTAAGTGCGATGATGTGAGGATAATCCTAGAATGGTGTATCACACAAATTAGTGGTGTAGACAACATGTGCTAAATTAGGAGTGAAGATAACTATGTTGTCTACATGATAACTCAATGAATGATGCAAACTCTTGTGTTGTAGATACCATGTACATAATTAGAGTTGTGCACTTCTGTAAGAGTACACAAACTCCTAAGTGTCTCACCTAAATAAATAATAGAATAATGTATTAACCTAAGTAAACTTAAGTAAGTGTAATAAGTAAATGGTTATTTACACCAACACCCCCCTTAAGTGCAACTTGGGGGAATGCTCTTAAGTTCACAAAATCTAGGATGCAATGCAAGATGGGTCCCTGCTACTAGGCCATGTTAGATACCCATGTACATAATGATATGCAATCTCTCATAAAGAAAAGAAAGAGGGAAAACCTCATGGGAAAAACCCTCCCCTAAAAGGAGAGATGAATAGGGATGCACGAATGGATGGAGAAAGAAAAACCCCCCATTACGACATACATCTAGCATATACATAAGAGAATGATGAGAAGAGGAAGAGAGATAGGATAGGCTCCCCCCCCCCCCCCCCAAAGAAGAATTCCTACTAGTGACTTCTCCGATGAAGAAGTTGATCCAAGACTACATAATGGTGTTCCTCCCCTTAGGAAGAAACAATGCCAAGGGTACAAATGAGATGCTTCCACTATGTGTGGAAAGAATCCCATGGATAAGTGATGTCTCTGAAACCTGCTCAATTGGATGAAGAACCTATCTCAAAGAACTATCTATCTTTGTAACTAATGAAGAATCCTACTGCAACTTCTGATCATAAGTATCCACAATCACTTCAACTTGTGAGGATCAATCATGTAGAGAATGAACAAGAGAGTCAAATGGATCCCTCATGACAACTAAAGGAGATTTTGCATCAAGAAGAAGAGGCAGATCATCAATATTGTCCCCCAAATCTATCTCTGAACCTAGACCTAGAAGACTGGATGTACCCTACTATTTTGGACCTATCACTGTGGTGATATATGCATGTAGACTAAACTAATGTAGGGACCTCTCATTGCAACTGTGAATAGAACTCCACATGTCTGAATCTGTTGAAGTACTATCACTGGTGTCACTATCAGTTTCCACATGGTATGATGTGCAGAGAGGAGTAGAGGACAAGCTAGGTAAACTTTCCTCAAAGTATACATCCTTCTCCACAAATATCTCATGTGTCTCAAGATCCAATAGTCTATATGCCTTCACACTATCTTCATAACCAATGAAAGTACAAGGCTGAGGTGATTGTGCCTTGCATCCCCTGGAAGATATATTTGCCCATGCAAAACAACTGAAGACTTTGAAGTGTGTCACAATAGGTTTTTTGCTGCACCATGCCTCAAAAGGAGTTATTCCATCTAAGGCTAGATGAGGAGAATGATTAAGAATGTGAGTGGCACTATTGATTGCTTTGACTTCAAGTGATGGATCTAGAGACTTGGCTTGTATCATGCAACTTGCCATAGACTTAAGAGTTCAAATCCTTAATGTTGCAACATCTATCTTATGTAGACTGAATGCTAGCAAATTCTAAAGATTAATTCCCTCGAGTCCACAAAGGTTTGTAAGTCTTCTATTTACATACATGCTTCCATTGTCCATTTGAAGAACTTTGATGGCTTTTCTAGATTTCTATTCTAAGAAAATACAAATGTGGAATACTTTGATGGCAGCTTGTTATGTATGAGATAGATCGGTCTATCATCTTTGATAGAACTCCCACAATTAGTAAGCTTTTGTCCTTAATTCATTCACCTTGATGATGAAATCCTATATTAAATCATATGACTTAGGATCTAAGGAGACAAGCTCATCCTCAATTTTGAACACATCCTCTTTAGACACTTTATAATAAAGGTTTTCAAGGGTATCCCAAACTTCCTTGGATGTAGAACACTTCTTGATTTGATACATGATCTTATCATCAACCCCCAAACATATATCACCTAGGGCTTTCCTATCCATTGCTACCCAAGCTAAACTATCACTTGCTAATACTTTATCACCTACTAGTTTAGGAAGAGTACCATCTACATATTGTGAAAATCTATTATGCATTAAGTGATACCACATTTTTATGGACCATGTAGCATAGTTATGAGGAGTTAATTTTGGAAACTTAAAATTTCCCATAATGTAGAAATGAAAGAAAAGTGCAAAAAAGAGAGAACACAACATCAAGAACACCCCCCCCTTTTCACTAAATCAAGAAACCCCCCCAAAATAGATGCTTTGGGCACTTTATCAGTAGTGCAATTAAAATGGGCCACTTGCCAATTTTGGCCTTTGTGGACTTCTAATTTTTCTTGTTACAACCTCTTAATAGATTAAAAATCTAGAATTTTACAATGTGCTACAATTCTAAAACATTACAAAGAAAAGAAAGTCCCTATTGCTAAAAGTGACACTTTTGTCCACACAACCCTACAATATGACTATAGATCTAGAAAGTAGATGTAAGACACTTTCAAAAAAAATAGAACTTGTTTTTGACTCTAGATGTACCCGTACAGAGTGTTTGAAGTTGTAAAATGTAGGATTATATAGGTATAGTCACCAAAAAATGCAATTTTTGAACAATCCGTGCTTCAAAACTAGAAAAGAGCTACACCACTAAAAATTTTAGGAAATTCTACCCAATTTCAAAAAAAAAATTGCACCTAATTTGGAGTTTGGATGTCTGAGTTATGGCCTCCCAAAGTCAGACTCCAAAAACCAAAATCAATCTAGAGAGGGGTTGCATCAACAAAGGATGGGGTTAAATTTGACAGTCATATGACCATCATAGAAGTTAAATTTTTTCCAATAATGATGATTAGATGGCCATCAATTTTAATCCAATGATCTTGATGATGTCAGCGACTCCAATGCCTATGATGATGTTAGCATGATGTCAACATTGTATGGATTTGTACCACACTGTACAAAAAAGTTGCCATGCCTGCTGACTATATGTACAATCTACTAACATGGCCTTCTGAGTGGAGTATATGACTAGCTAAGTATTCTACCACATAGGTGCTTAGTCAACAGTGATTAGACTGTACAATCACCTGTTAAGGGGCAAGTGACATGGCATCTTGGACCTGTGAGTGTGCAACATGTCACAAATGTGTCTGTTCGCATGTCATAGGATTCAATTGACAAGGCACAAGCAGGTTAGTACTGACTGAGATTTGTAATTTGCGTGGAGGAAAAAAATTCAACCGTGTGTCCTATTTCGAAAGTGACACATGTCGAGGCTTGCAACAATGGCCGAAATATTTCTACAAATGAAATATGCACTAGGCTTGACATTGCAACACTAGATTTTCTTTGAACGATGCCAGGTTCTTTGCTAATATTCCACATTTGTGGGTTGAGGAGTCTATGGGTGTTTTAAATAGAAGGGCTAAAAGACTTATGGTAAGGAAAGCCCCACCAGTGAAGGAAATGGGGTTTTCGGTTGGATGGAAAAGGTGCCAAATTTTTAATTAACTCACCGCTCGCTAGAAAATTTGTGGTTTGGTTGTTGGTTTATATGCCAGATTTTATAGAGGTGTACAACCCAAATTTGTAGAGGTGCTCACAAAATAAAAATTGAAATCAAATAATTACAAAATATTCCACCAAAATTACAAAGCCGAGCCAGGGTGTCACTACCCAGTTTGGCTAAAAGAATTTTCTCTACCTTTGCAACTAATAAATCCGAAAATACCAGTTCAAAAAATAAAATGTAGAGTAAAAATAATAATGTAGATTCAAAACACAAATAATTAGATCAATAAAATGACCATACCCAAATTGCAAATTGGGGCCTCTGGGTTTCAATTTGCAAATTTTTTTTGCCTCTCGATCAACTTTCACCCAACATAGGAAAATTTATAGTTGATCTTTACCAAATCGACACTCCGGATGCAATGGTAAGGTCAGATCTGGCTCTAGACACTCCCAATTTTTGTGGATCCTTTGGATTCGGGTCGAGGTGCTGAAGCATGAACAGTCTCGAATGGCTATGTGTAGGGAATCTCCCTAAGCTCTAATACCATGTAAGAATTTGGCTTAGGCTAGATTTCACCCAAGACCAAGGAACTTAGACACAAGCACAATAGTAGACCAAATGGAGAGAGTATGATCAGAATGATGATATATTCATTCAATACACCATACAACCATGTTAAAGAGTACACTAGGAGTGCCTATATATAAAGGCCTCTAGAGAGCTTCTAGAATGCATAGAAGTCAGCACTATGATAAGTCATACAACCAGGCACATGTCCACTAGATATGGGTTATCCTCCATTGAGCACGAGATTAAGTGTAATGATGTGAGGATATGCCTAGAATGATGCATCATGCAAATTAGTTGTGTAGACAACATGTGCTAAATTAGGAGTGTGGATAACTATGTTGTCTACATGACAACTTAATTAATGATGCAAACTCATGTGTTGTAGACACCATGTGCATAATTAGAGTTGTGCACTTCTATAAGAGTACACAAACTCCTAAGTATCTCACCTAAATAAATAATAAAATAATGCAAAATAATAAAATAATGTATTAACCTAAGTAAACTTAAGTAAGTGTAATAAGTATATACTTATTTACACCAACAAGAATTAAGATCTGGCATAACAAATTTCAAGGCACTAAAGTATGAAACTAGGATTGCAGAAGAGAAAAAACAAATGGAAGATGTATTAGTATCTAAAATGGATAAATGGAAGTATTCTCCAAACTAGCTTGTTCAATAGATTTTGAGTGATATAATGGAGAAGATCAAGCCAAGATGGGATAATGCCATGAAAACTATAATAGACATATATGAGCAAACCCTGAGGCAACTCATGACAAGTTTGGATGACAAGGAGGTAAAGGAATCTTTGAACAGAAGCTTACTTTGAGATTCAACACTTTTCTTATATTGTTGAATGACATTGAACATGTGGTAAGGAATGCTATAAACACATGGAAGAACATTTATCTTCTTCACAAGCTTAGTGATTTTGTTGTCAATGTTAATGACAAGGATGAAGGTGATGATGAACAAGAAAAGGATGAGGAAATTGATAATGAAGAAGTTACTCATTTTGACAATGTAGATGATGATGAAGAGGAACAGGGGTAGGAAGCTATTGAGGAAGATCTACCAAATATAGAAGATACTGAGGAGACTAACCTAGTAAAAATTGCTATAGTGGTCATAGCCTCACTTCCTCATTCTCCAAGAAAAACACTGAAAACATCAAGCCTAGAGAAAGCTTTAGTAGGATTGATTGTGATAAATAGTAAAATAACAAGTACTCAGTCAATTTCTACACCCATCCAGCTCAATACTTCATTGACTAAAGTGACAAGCACTTCATCTACCAAGCAACCAACACTTCCCTCTACATCAATTTTGGTAAATTTGGGTATTTCTACTATAGGTATTGTTGGTGTTTGAAAATGTTACCTATTTCCAATTACCCTGATGAGAACAAGATGCATCTAGGGGCAGCTAACTCCCATTATCAACACATCCATTCAGACACCAGGCCAACTATAAGGCTATACTCCTTCTGCACTTTAGGCTCTGCAAAACCTAGGCGGGTGGACCTATAGATTCTTTATATGGTACCAGTTGTCAAAGCATACACTGAATCTAATGCAAAGCAGATAGAAACCCTTATTTCCCCTAATAACTTATGAAATAACGTATATCTGCAGTAGCTAGATGCAAAACAATGAAATTCATAAGCTGAGTGAGGGCATTCTGTTTAGAGCTCTTCAACATGAAAGGGAAATTCATTTGATTAAAGATGTTGATTCAACAAAACTTCAAAAATGCAACAGTATAACTAGTGATCCTATAACTGATCAGTGCCTACTCCATTGGGCAATTCCATGAATTCAAAACATACATCTGTGACATCAGGGCGTATCTCATATACCTAGACATCAGATCTATCCAACCACCTTGTGATTCAGACATCAGTGTTCATTTAGGTCTCATTCTCACAAAATATCCTTCTCAAACAACCAGTAACCTTGTTTAAACATATTGAGCATTTACTTGGCCCTTTGGTCCAATAGCAAAATACATCAAACATACAACCTGAAAGGGATGCAAATGGGTCTCAAATCTTTGTTCCAAAACCACATAAGACTTACAGATTGCTGAGACAGGAGACAAGAACCAAAACAAAACTAGTAAAATTGTTGCTCATATGTATTCCTTTCCTTGAAACTATACATTCAGATGCATAAAATTAAAACATGAAACAACCTAATATCTCAGAACTATCTATATTATCTCTACAATGCTGTTCACATGAGAGTTCTGCTGAAGAAAATGGTGTCACAGTCATGGAAACATGTCAAAATACTGGAACCAATGGTCTCACAGTGCAAAAACTGGAATCCCCAATGGTATCACAGCAATGAACTTTTTCTTCCCAAAAACTGGAACCCCTAAAAAGTGAAGAAAGAAAGAAAGATATAGCAAGAAATGAATTCTCGGATCTGATATGCAATTGCCAGGTGTCCACTTGAAATCCAATCCTCTATAACTGAAAAACCTCTTTCTTCCCTCTCTCTATCAACTGGCAGATCAAATCTTCATCATTATACCTCTCAAAGGCATCAAAATATCTGAAAAAGTAATAATGAAAAGATGCAACTGATTCTTGATGCATTCACGGTAAGAAGTGAAAAACTAGTTACAATGTGATTTCAAGAAGCCAAGGAAACAACCTCAAATTGATTTTCTTCACCTTAAGATTGCAACTAACCCCTAAAACCATCCTCTAACCAACCTTAATTATCACTGAAGAACTCAGCCTGTTCTGTCGCCAATGCCTTTGATTTCACAAATTGTCCTATAACTTGAACCAAGAAGCACCTGTGCAAAAACAAACTCTAGATTTGGAAAGTTCAGGTTCTCCCGGTTCCAACAGTATATTGGAGTGCCTAATTCTGTTAAAAATTTCCCCAGATATGGCCGTTTGAAAATTAGGCCTCTGTTTATGTCTCTATGACAATATTTCACAAATATATGAACTTTCAAAAGTTAAAACTATATCAGAAGTTCAAACTTTATTTTAAAAAAAAAAAGTCCATGTCAGTTTCTTGGCAAAATAATTTTAAAATGAAAATTTTAAAATCATTTTATTTTTTTTAGCCTCTTTAATTTCGGGTCAACTCCAAGTTTGACCAATGCCACATGTCACTTTCTGATTGGTTGTTGACTCTTGCCGGATTCCTGAGTTTTTCGGCGACCTCGCTATGTCGCTAGCCGGATTTTTCAAAATTTTCCGGAAAGCGACATAGCGACCTGCTGGATTTTTGACTTTTCCGGCCGCCTATAAGCTACTGACATCATCATTTGGGCATGCATTTTCTTTCAAAATTTACTTCACTCCTTCTAGCTGACTGGGACCCACGTGCACCTACCTTGCCTTTTCAAAATGCTTTGTCTTGTTGACACTATATGTTTGGGTGCAAAAGCATATAAAGACTAAAAATACTTCCCACTTGCTCAATGTGGGATAATGTTCTTCAATGGTTTTTGCTTTTTGTGTTTGCTATGATTGCTAAATGCATGAGTTTTCTTATTCCAAACATGAAACTCCATCTTGCTGGTCGTTTTTGCTATGAATCTACAGACTTTTCATTGTAATGGTCATTTCTTATGCACATGGTCATTTAAAATGCTACTACTCCCTTCAAAAATGTGGTTGCACCTTTAGAGAAGCCATGGGCTTGAAAAATGGGGGTTTTTTGCTTCCTTTTTTATGCACATATGGTCTTTTATTGATTGCTTGCTACAAAAACGTGAATCACATGCTACCTTGAGCTTTGTTTTACCAACAAATTTGTCCATTTCTCTAAAAAACGTGGATGCTTCTTCCTATGTGGATGTTTGCTGCTGTCCTCTTTGTTTTCTCTAGACATGGAGCACATCTTCTATGTTGAAAACTACCTCTCAGCTGCAACTTTCAAATTGAGACTACAATGTGGGAGAGAGCAACCTTTATGCAATCTTTTCCTTAATTCAATGTGCAAACTCACAACAAAAAGCTTCATTGTGCTCGTGGATTTTAATTGATGTGGAAATTTCTTGATTAATACTATCTTTTGAAATTGCCGGCAAATCAGCATCATATTGTGATCCTCTAAACCTCTTTAATGGAACACTTTCCAAATTCTCTCTTTCTTGAATCTTCACATGCTCCTTGTATTTTGCTTTTAAGAAACCATTTCCACCATTTACTTTGTCATAAGATTGAATCATATGCATAATGATCATCAATTCATTATTTTAAACTCACTTTTAATCAATTATACAAATTGTGAATTAGTGTCTGGAGGCCTGTCGGTTGTAATTAAAACTTGATCCAATCAAGTTACCAAGCCACGAAAATCGGCATGAGTGTTCAATCCTGCATACTCTATCACACTGCAAATTTTCAACCCATGATGGATTCCCAGTCAAGAGATTTTAATTGCCGAACATCCATACTTCAATTACTCTGCAGGCAAACGATGTTAAAAAACATAAACTGGGCTCGGGTTTGGCATTATAAACTGGGTTATTGATCACTTGGGGTTTTGAAAACTAGGATATAAGTTGTTTGCCATGAAGAGAATATAATTCCATGTTTTGGGCTCATGAAGAATCACAGGGCACATTTGGCGAATTTCCGAAAACAGGCACTTGGAAATTTTAACTGGCAAATGTGTCCAAAAGTGATTTTTGGCAAATGTACGGACATAAGAAAGTATCCAAATGGATTCATCATGACTTAAGAACTGGCATACTTCAAGGATTTCTAGGACACAACACAATGGTACAATCCATTTAGGCTAGCCAATCACACGATCAAAGTTATAACATGCCGAACAGGGGTATGGATCAATCTGGATACCGTAGCCGTAACAAAACAATGCAAACTGGGTTTTTGATCATGTTAGCAAACTGATCAAATGGATTCGACATGATCTCAAAATTGGAACATATGAAGTGTCTTACCCCTAGAACACAATGCAAAAAGGATTTTTTCATTTGGGTCAACTGGGTCAAAGATATGATTGGTCGAACATGGCTTCCCAGAATTGTGATCAACTAGTTAAATGCACAAAACAGTAAATGACCAACTTTGCGGGGTGCAAAACCTAGTCAAACGGATTCGAAAAGACTTGAAAATTGAAACATAGGTTATTTGTTATACACACTAAACATCCCCAAAGTGACTAGTCATGAAACAATCCTGGGTAAAAGATATTTAGATGCAAACTAGGCCTCTAATCGCTATTTGACACTTGGTAGAATTGCAAATTTTGACACTAGCTCAAAATGGGACTTCACAGAATGATTCGGGATGGCAAAATAACATTGTGGATCATATGCATATGTCAAATGAAAGGTGTTAAGCCACTCAAACACCATCTAGGCCTCAAGCTACCAACTGACCACATGCATAAAAGGCACTTTAGGACATGATTTTCCAAAATTTTCAAAATGTGACTAAAAATGAAGCATGCAATTTTTAGTCCCAACAGGTATTTTGAAAATAAGTACAATATCTACTGGTAGTCCTACTATTTCTACAATTGTTTTGATTCCTGGCATGCAATTAATAAGTGTAAAGAAAGTTGAGACCAAGTCTCAATTGAGTACAAGATTTTTGGGTTAAAAAAAAGGGAAAGAAGAAGACATAGATCTTGGTGAGGAGATTGTAATTCCAAATTGGGACATCTCAAATATCAATCCTTATCAAATGCATATTTTTGGAGAAATTCTTCAGAAGAAAGCCAAGCAACAAAGGCTAAGAGAAGAAAGGAAAAAGGAATTCCAAATAATAGAAGATGCAAAGAATATCCTTACAAAAGCATTAAATATAGAGGTTGATACTTCTCAACCAATTTTGAAGCAATTAGTAGAGGTAGTCCAAAAGTTCAATAATGATTTGAGTGGACAAGAGAAATTGTTGTAGAGAGCTAAGAAGAAGTTTGAGAATAAAGTTTTGGAACTTATTGCTCAACAAATTGCTATCCATCAAGTAGAATTATCTACTATGGCTCACTAGAGAGCTCTTGCAAAAATGTGTCTTCTCTATTTGGTAATCTCTATGATATCTCAAATTTTAGTAAGGAAATAAAAGATACAATGTCAAAGATTTATGAAGATCTAAAGGAAATGCACGATAGTTATAACTTGTAGGAGCTACAACTCTACCCATTACACCAAGATCAAATTCTTGACTAATATGAGGGAAAAATTGCTAAAAGAAGAGGCAAGAATAAGAGCTACATTGATAGATATATAGGGAATGATTTTCCCAAACATGGATGCATTGTAGAAATACATTTCACATACTAAAATTCTCATCTATGGCAACAACTTCTCCATTGTAGACCACATGATATAACTATCAGTAGAAGTGAAAATTGCATTGCACACATGTAAGCTATAGCAAGAGAATTAGGACAAGACATTGGCGTTAATTTTGAAGGTACATTTAGATTTCTTGTCACATTTTGGCATTACTATATAGTCTATATATCATACATCTTTGGCATTAATGTCAAAATGGGGGAGAAGATGTATATTGTAAAGAAGATGTATATTGTGTAAAGGGGAGAAGATGTACAAAAAAGTGGAGAAAATGTATAGTATACTATATGGGGGAGCATTATAATATTATTCATGTATAGATACTAAGAGGTACATCTCTTACAAAACCAATTTTGGAAAAAATATCAAAAATAGTATACTCTACCGAGTTAGAGACATAAGGTGATGGATACAAGATGTTCTTCAACATTTTGAATTCAGTTTTCACTAAGAAGTGTTTTTGTCACCAATATCAAAGGGGGAGATTTTTGACATTTCAATCATGTTTTATATTAGTGATATACACTTATTCAAATTGTAAGTATCTATCGAGCACATTGTATAGTTAATAGTGTTAATCAAGCATTTCAATATCTACCAAGTTCTACAATTGCTACCAAGTCCAAGGGAAAGTATTCAGTTTGTGTCAAGCAATTACTACCAAGGTGTTGATTAGTAGTATAAAATAAGCATATCAATGTATGCCAATTTTATCAGTGCAAACCAAGTTGTTCAGTGCTTATCTAGTTTGTAGTTGATGTGATGTGATTCTAGTGTTAACTGAGCTACTTAGTGTTAACCAAGTGACTCAACTTATACCAAGCTCATAGTGATAGCATTAACCGAGCTATGGAGTGTGAATCAAGTGATTCAATTATATATTGAGTTTCATAGTATTTGCAAGGTGATTACTATACTCAAAGGAATCTCATTCAGAAAACCAAGTTATAGATTAGAGATTAGCTACTGAACATTTCATCCTAACAAGTGGACCAATCAAATCCTTTCACAAGATAGACTTAATAGTCTTATGTAAATCTCTTTAAAAAATGCATACTTTATATTTGTAAATCCTTTTGCAAGGTGGATCTAGTAGTCCTTATTGCTCCTAATAGGGAAAATCATCAGAAGTGGTCATTGTAAGCCTTAATAGGCCAAATTTATACTGCAGTACTAAAGCTTATGGGTATCATCCCCACCCCATTTTTACTTTCTATTTGGAAGGTTTCTGGGTCACCAAATTGTGTGTCAAAGTGTTATGAATAATTTAATGTTTTCAGTTTGTCATGCATGCAATTAGATCGGAATACACATGAAGGATTAATTGCTAATTAAGGATTAAGTTTTATAAGTTATTGATTCATCCCTCTCCTCTTAGTAACTTAGCCTATCATAATACTTCCAACAAGTACTCTATTATTGTGATTAGGTTCTTATTGGTGGACTCAACCATACCATTCCTTTAGGGATAGTAATTAGATGAGAATTTGATTATAACCTGATTGTTTAATTCCCATTAAGCAAGGAAGATTGACACTAAAGATGACCCATTGTTACATAGTAAGAAGAATGACATTCCAAACCTAGTGACAATGTGCTCTTCCAAGAAATCCGTAACAACTTTTGCTATGTAATTTCTAAAAGTCTAAGCTTCTATCCAATGTGCACAATAGTCTATAGTTGTAAGGACAAACATATGTCCTGTAGATGATGGTGGATAATTTAATGGTTCAATAAAGTCCACCCCCCACTTAGAAAAAGGGTATACCTCAAATATTAGTTATAATGGCATAGCTATATGTCTTTCCCTATTAGCACTTGTCTAACAAATGTGGCAAGAATGTACATGTTTGAATGTATCTGTGAAGATTGTAGGCCAAAAGTAACCTAATCTCAAAATCATATGAGACGTAGCCTTAGCTAATCCATGTCCCATGCCATACTTATCATGATACTACTCCAATACCTCCTTCACTTCTTCACATCCCAAAAACTTCAAATAAATTCCCTTGTAGTTCTTTTATAAATTTTCCTATCTTGAAGCATATAGGATTCACATTTCATCTTGATTTTGACGCATTGAGAGCTATTCATCTAATTAGGGTATTTGATTCTATAAAAGATAGTAGACAATATCTTGATACCAAACATCTATGATTATTCCTTGATCAATATCTACTTGAGACACTATGATCTTTTATTCATGGTCAATGTTGATTCTGTCATCAAATATGATTTCATTGCTAGTACCAATCTCATTATTAGCTACAATCTTAGTGATATTTTATCCTCTCACCAACTTCATTGGTTGAATCTCCAAATTGAACTCTTGTAATATAACCATCCATTTTCCTCATCTTTCCCATAATTCATTCTGCATTAGTAATGATTTGACTATAGGATCTGACACAATAGCATTTACCTTACTCTTGAATATGTAATGGAAAAAAATTTTGGTTTCCTTTATTAGGGTGAAAGATTATTTGTTAAGATTGGAGTAGTTATATTCAACATTATTTAGTGGACAACTCATGAATGTGATGTGTCTCTCTTCTTCTTTGTCTTTCTTCTATATAAGAATCTTGACACATGAATGTTCTAAAGAAAACAAATAAATTTTGAAGAGAAACTCATAATTTGGACTTACAAGTACATGAGACATAGAGATAGCTACTTTGATGTCTTTGAAAGATTCTTTTATTTCTGGAACCCATTTCATTTTTCGCTCCCTTTTTTAGCAAGTCATTGAGGGGGCATATTGTCTCAATAAATCCGCTAATGAACTTATGCACAAAATTAATCTTACCAAAAAAATATTTGATCTCTTTACAACTATGAGGAGTTGAAAACTTTAGAATATATTGTACCCTTTTAGTATCGATGGATATCTAGACTTCAAAAATAAGATGCCCCAAAAGCTTTCCTTTGGTAACCTCAAATGAACATTTCTTAGGATTAAGAGATATGCCATATCTTCAGCATTTGTTGAAAACTTGTCTTAAATCAGCAATATGGGTACTTTGCTATTTTGAAAAGATGGTTAGGTCATCCATATAGATAACTATACATTTAATGCTCAACCTTTGAATGCTTTGTTGATGGATTTTTGAAAGGTGGCTCATGCGTCAATCAATCCAAAAGGCATTCTTCTATATGCAAAAGTTCCCCATTTTGTTGTAAATGTAGTCTTTAACTTGTCTTCTTCATCAACCATCACCTAGTTGTATCTTGAATATCCATCTAGAAAAGACATCATCTTAGACCCATTTACAAATTGTAATACTTAATCAAGTGAGGGAAAAGGGTACTTATCCTTATGGGATGCTAGGTTCAATTTGTGAAAATCCACACAAAGGAAAATTTCTCTAGTCTTTTTCCTTACTAGAACCAAGTTAGCAACCCATGTCAAATTTTAGATTGGAAAGATAATTTTAGCATCCAGCATCTTCAAGACCTCTTTCATTATTAGTGGTTTAATAATGGGATTTATCAGTATCTATCTTTGATGAAAAGGTTTGGCATTAGGCTTTGACAAAATGTCATGAGTGATGATTTTGAGATCATACATTTTGAATTCTTTGCAATGCCCTAAATACTGAATCTCTGATTTGAAGAATTCACACTTAGTTGTATTGGCATGCTGATTGTCTCTCAAGCACTATAAAACCAATCGCAGGTGTTCCTCATGCTCCTTTTGAGACTTAGAATATATCAATATATCATCAAGAATCACTACTCATGAAACATGGGTCATCGAGTTTGACTCAAAATCACACAGTTAAATCCTAATATTCACATCACAATTTGACTAGCTGTGGAAATCATCTCCTACTTATCAATTGATGAGCTTAAGGGGCTTTCTAATGAATGGTTCATAAGGCACAACACTTGGTGAAGGTTTTGCAAATGGGGTTGCAAGCTTTGGGTTTAACTGTGGAGGAAACTCTGTAGTTAAGCGCGCTCAGGCTGGAGTAGTACTGGGATGGGTGACCTCCCGGGAAGTCTCGGTGCTTCACCCCTGTGAGCATCACCTATTTCTAATGAGTGCTAAGTGTTCCATTTATTCTCATGAGAGATGGATTCATGTTGAATCACTACTCATGAAACATGGGTCATCGAGTTTGACTCAAAATCACACAGTTAAATCCTGATATTCACATCACAAAGTACAAACCTATCAAGATGAGATCGAAACACCCCATTCATCAAACTCATGAAAACTAATGGAGCATTATTCAACCCAAAAGGTACCACTGTGAACTCATAATGCCCATAGTGAGTTTGAAAGGTAGTCTTGTGAATGTCAACTTCATTAATGCAAAGCTGGTGGTATCCTAACTTAAGATTCATCTTGGAGAATATTGTAGCTGCCTTGATCTGATCAAATAAGTCATCGATCCTAGGTAGAGGATACCTATTCTTTATTGTCACCTTATTCAATTGTCTGTAATCAATACAAAGGCACAGAGAACTGTCTTTCTTTTTCACAAAGTGCACTGGAGCTCCCCATGGTGACACACTAGGTTGAATGCTCCCTTTGGCCAAAAGTTCCTCTAGTTGAAGATGTAACTCACCCAATTCCTATGTAGTCATATGATAAGGAGCTTTAGAGATAGGATCTGCTCTAGGAATCAAATCAAGGGAGCTACAGTATTCTCCAAACAATTACATGGGTTAGGTAAAAATGTACAAAATTGCTCCACTCAATATCTAAATTTGAAAACAAAAAACTGAGACCTCCACACTTTATTCAACTATGTAATTTTAGCAAAACCAAAACATGTGCTTACAATTTATGTTCTCTTTATGCTTCTTGTTTTGGGTTTTTTTGGGTTGACTAGTTTGGTGACCAATTTTAGGAAATCTACCAAAAGCTCAGGGGGGGGCGTGTTCTCGATCTTTTAAACTCAACCATGGTTATGTGATGGCATGATGATTGATATTGTTTTCAGTCTTCTTGTTTAAGCTATGATTTATGTAACCTTTTTATGAGTTATCAATCAGTTGTATTAGATTACTTTCCAGTTACTTTGATGGGATTGAATTGTTATCTAATCTTGATGATGTCATGTTGTGACATGTTTTGACTCAACCATTTTGGAGTCTTCGATCAGTATTACTTTGAGATACTTTTTGGTTGCTTGTTAAGAACCAATGATTGTTGTGATTATCAGTGATACCTTCAGTTGCCAATAGAGAACTGTTATGGTCATGATTATCTATGGATGCTTTTATTTTGCTCATGGAGACTTGATGCTCTTATTATGGATTATTCTTTGGTATTTTTCCAGTCGCTTTGTATAGGACTATGGTGATTTGTGATTTATTATTCCATGAGCTTAGGGTAGGTTATCTACTAATAGTTTTGGGAAGTGGCTTGTAATGAGGACTGATGCCCTAAGAGGCTTCCAAGGTAACTCATTGTAAGTTGTTTTAATAAGTGAAAACATTACACCTAATACTAACTTATGAACCTAATAAGATAATTGTTTGTTCTCGCCCATGCCTTGAGTGCTAGTATAGACTAGGATGGGAGTAGAGAGAATGCTTGGTTGTGACCTTGCATTTTGTAGTATGCCTCGTCAGTATGAGAGGATACTAGTGGCTGCATAGGGATCACTAGGGGGCTAGGGTCTATTGGGAGACTACCAAGGTAACTCTAGCATGATCTGTGCGATGACACTTTCCCACTTGCATAGTAGGTTTCCTACATGTCTTTGTTTGCCTCTGGGATTAGATGTCATTTTGAGATTGGAACCTTTGAGTTAGTATACTTTTAGGATTCCTAGACTTAGAAGGTGTTTGTGCTATGTGATTTGATAACCTGTTTGGGACTTGAGATTATCTCCTCAGCGTGGTGGGAGTGGACCATTTAGGTTTCACATGATCGGGTGGTAGTGCTTCTTCACTCTTACCATATGAGATTTGTCTAAGACATTGTGGCTAAAGAATTCTTGGATTATGATGGTGGACACGTATCCTTACATTGATGATTTGCATATGTTAGATGATGTTATTTTAAGCTTTATCTTGCATGTTAGATATCTTTTTTGCATATGATGTAGTATGATTTAGGAGTGACATTCCTACTATGTTAATACCGATGATCTCTTCGATGATTTGGGATGTTACACACGGAGGGATGGCTAGGGCCCACGATGGTCTAATGATGTTATTTATGGTTGGGAGGAACCATGCACTTAGTTAATTATGTTTGTGATAAATGGTTATCCTTTATGATGGATGTTTATATATTTTATGATGATGTATCATGTATGTCATGTGATTACATTTACTTTATTGCATCATGGACTAGAATAAGGTTGATGATATACTTTATTTTCACACATGTATATTCTTTTTAGGCTTTCATACCCTGTGGCATGTATAGTGGATGATCGAGCAATCAAAAATGTAATTTAAGAATGTTGGACTTTTCATTATTATTTTATGTGGATGTAGTATTAGATGGAAACTAATATTAGTTGATTTAGATGTGATTCAACATTAAGGGATCCATAAAGAATGTAACCTATTATGTATGTTTATGTTTACTTTAAGTTGAATGATGTTATTGCTTTCGTTACTATGTTATGAATGGTTTTTACTTTCATGTTTCAAAAAAAAAAAGTGCTACCAAACTTAGTGAAACTTTAGATTAATTCTTTGGATCCCTTGGCAGGGTGTTACATTCTTCATAACTCCATGCTATGACATCTTTTCATTCCATAAGAAATTGAAGCATATTTTCTCATTCATGAGGGTTGCATGCCTTTCCAATTCTCACCATCTTAGGATCTTCTTCCATACCCAGATTACATGAATCACATTCTTCAATCTGCTTTTCTTCAATAGTTCTTTTACTACGTGTTGATTCATCTTGATCAAACATAAATTCCAACTCTAAAATCCCCTTAGGAATGGTATTGATCTTCAAATTTATAATCAAATCTTCATCTTCTAGTTCATTGTCCTTAGGTTTACCATTGGGAGTATCATCAATCTCTTGTCCTTTCAAAAGACCATTGTACATAATGTAATCAAGAATATGTTGGTCATCCTGGAAGACTCACAAGTTCATAATGTTGTCCAAAATAGATAGGGCATAAACTAATTCAATTGAAAACATTTTAATTTTTGTTCTTTCAATTCTTGGGATGGACCTTATGTTTAGGGCTTCAAAATATTTAAACAAGTCCCCTACTCTTTTCTAGTAAGAAAGTAGTCTTCTATCATTACAAGAGTATATTTATTTAACCTATCTAGTAACTAGTTGAGAATCTCCTTCCATTATGAGAGCTTTTATGTCTTTCTCTAATGCAAAGATAAGTTTGTGAATCAAGTCTTCATACTGTGCAACATTGTTAGTACATCTAAATTGTAAACAATATGAAACATAAAAAAACCTATCCTTTGGATTAATTAATTCAACATCTACACTAGCTCCTAATTTTCATTTAGAGCCCTCAAACCTGAGTGTCCAAATTGGTTATTCTTTGGAATTTTTTGACTTGTGTTTATTTGTTCAAAGCTTTTATTTCACTTGAACTTTGAAGGACTATTTCTTTGGGACCCATTGTAATTTTTGACTTGGTGGGCTTGGAGAGTTTTTTTTATTTACCTTTGATAAGGGGGTTGTCTATTTCATTTTTTGATCTTGAATCTCCCCAATCAATTCTATAATTTTATCAATTTATGGTTTGGGATGAAGCACTATAGAGTGCTAACATTGACCTTTTACAAAATGTCCTCTCCTAAGTACTTTGATCATCCCTGGTGGGAGACAGGATAAACCCCCACCATCTAAAGAGGTATCACTTATGGCACATTAAGATCTTCTTTTTCCTCTTCAACATTATTCATGACTTCAAATATGCATGTGGAACTTGAATTTTCTTCTTATATCTCACTTGGAATTTGAGCATTTTTAAGGAGCGTTATCTGAGTTAGTACCTGAGTGATTTATTCTTCAAAATGTGAGCACTTGAATTCTAAATGACTTACTTTGTGCAACCTACAAAATTCTAGAAGCAAAACATTAGGGTCTTCTTCTTCACCTAAGCATTCTAAGTTCACAATCATGATGTCTATGAATTGAGTCACAACCTCTCCTTTTGAGGTAGGGATTATGGATTCTTTATTCAAATTATATGGCTTCTTGGCTGAAGTTATGTCAAGAGCCATCACATTTTAAGAACCTAAATATGCTTGGAAAAATGCTACCTCATTTTGTGTATTGTATTCTATGATCATTGTCTTTAGTTCTGGATCAGTGTCAACCTTGATCTAATTATTCAATCATTTCCAAGGCAGCCATAGTTGAGTAAAATCAATTGAGAAACATCCTCTTAATCACTTTGTCCATTCTCTACTTAGTAACAATCTATATACTTCCAAAATTTCTACCATATGTATATTTATGATATCTTGAATTTTGGGGTATGTAGTCAACTATATCAGAACATCTTTTAATGCTCAAAAAACTTTTACTTCAATCTTGTTGAGTTGAATCACTATTTAGTTCATAGGTTGAGGAGTGACTCCCAACCTTTGACCTATCGAAAGTAGCATAAAATTACAAGAAGCTCCTAAATATTTGAGATAATTATGAAGGTTTCTTTCAAATATTCTAATACTGAGAAAGAAACAGGGTACTTTCACATTGTCTTTATACATGGTTGGCATAGCCTTAGAAGTGTTGACTTGTTGTGATATTGTCTTTTGAGGACCCATATTAGGCATTTCCTTTGTATGAATAAGAATATTTATCAATGCTTCTCTCTAATTAGGACACGTTTGTAGCATATCAAAAAAAGATATATTATCTTTTGTCCTTTTTAAATCTTCCACAACACTATATTTTTCAGTTGACCATGTAGGATTCTTCAATATTGTAGGTATGTTTCCTTGGTTTTGATTTTGTTGTCCAACATAGGGTGCTATAATAGGTACTAGATTGTTTTTATCCCTTGGATCTAGAGGTGTTGGTTACAAAGTGGGAGGAATCCCATCAGTCATGGGTTCCCTTCGATTCCATATAATTTAGATAAATTTGGATTGCAGCTTCAACCGATATGGTGTCGGGTGTTTCCAACTTGCAGTAGGCCATGCGAAAGAAATGTGAAATGGTTTTTGTTTGCTCTCTCTTGATTGATATAAATTGATGATGTAATACAACTGGGTTGATAGATGTTTTAAATTGTTCTAGAAATAATTTTTCAAAGGTGGCCTAATTCTAGATACATCCTAGTGGAAAATTCACGTACTAGTTAAAAACAACTTCTCCCAATGAGTATGGAATAAAATGAGGACCACATTCTCTTTTTAAATCTATTTGTGATTGAACATTTCTTTGAATACCTTGATATGGTCCTCAACTATTTGTGTTTCTCCGTAGATGAACCTTGGCCAAATTTTCTCAAGATTCTTAGGAAGGTCATTGAGTGCACCTTGTAAGTTCATTGGTAAATCTATTATGTTATTAAAGAAGGCCATCAATGGAGGATTTAGTGGAATGATAGGTCGAGGTTGATTTGGAGGTAGAGTTGAAGATGATGAAATCTAGAATTGAATAGGAAGAATTTTTGGTAATCCTTTATCACTATGAGCCTTGCAAAAATGACCAAGTTTTAGAAACTTGTGTCCACCAACTGAAGACCATAAATCTCACTAAAATGGAGATGGTGCAACAAGATATTCTAGTTTGCATCAATTCTAGAAAAGTGCACCTTTGAGAAGGACACCTCTTCAAAATAGTGCACCTGCACACCTTCTGAAAGTGTCAAAAAGATATTTGTTAGAACTTCCAAAAACTATAGAATTTTTAAACAAGTTGTTTTTCTTATCTGAGTAGTTTGTGGCCCTTCTTCTAGTGCCACTTTTTTTGAGTTATTCTTTTTCATGGTCCTAAATGACAGGGATACTTTCAAATCCTCTCTTGAAAAGCCAATTGAGGATCAACTCTAAGGTTTTGGGTGGTCTTACAACCTACTAGAATCTTCTCAATTAAAGATAAATATGTATTTTCATGAGGAGGCTTTTACTAGTTCAAACAAATTTCAAATAATTTGTTTGATCTATTACTATTTGAAAAGTAACCACAAAATAAAAATATCTTTTGTATTTTCTATTTTTATGATGAATGCAATTTATCAATGTATATTTGAATTCCTATTTAACCAAGTGTTAGAAAAGTAAATAACAAAGATAAGGTAACGAGAGAAATTCTTAACGAATATAAACTACACTAACATGTCTACAAATTAAATTGTTAAAAGGATCAGGTAAGAAACCAATGAAATTAGGAGTAGTGCTTCCTTAACTCCACTAATGAAATTGTCAATGGGAACTCAATATAAACCAAAAGATGTTTCACATTTCCTCAAATTGCAAGACCACAGAAAGTGCACTCATGTGAGACAAGAAGCTATGCAAGAACATAGATGTTCCTTTCTATAATTTGTTATGTCAATGGAATTCATTAGCATGAAGAAAATACAAGAAATAAAATATTGCACAATCATGACAATACAATAAAACCATTGGCTCCATTATTATTCATGAACATGCATTCACAAAAATAACACACTGTGGCAAGAATAACTACACTTAGAATGAAAGCATTGATAGCATATATTATTCCATCAAAATAATGGCATGGAGTATGTATGACATCCATGTATTCATAAGAAAAAAATCTTCTCCCTTTGTGTTAGGAGTGAGAACTCTTAAAATGCAAACTCGTGCTAAAAACTAATGAAAAAATCTAATTATATACAAACTGACTCTCTAAATAGTGCTAAGTAGGTCTTCACCCTTGTTTATACCCCTTAATGGGTGCATGAGCCTTTACATGATACAAAAGAATGAGAAGATAAGAATAATGAAGCTATAAGATGATCTAGTAGTCTTTGGAAACTCTAAAAATAGAAGCTCAACCTTCTCTAGGCATTTTTGGGAGATGAACTACCATCAAAATGTGTTTCTAGTGCATAGAATGCTCTAAAATAGAAACTGTCAGTTAACTTTTGGTGCAATGCTTCTTTTTTAAAACTATCAACACACCTCTATGAAAAGTGTACCTATGCACCTTGGTGACAGGTTCCAAAACTTCAAAAGTTTCCTAAGTGTCAAAACTTGATTTTCAACAATCTGGGTTTTTTCTCTCTTTACACCAAAATGATGCCTAAATGTTTATTCTTGAACTTCTCTATTGTATTATCCATAAGGCTAGGTTCTAGTAGATCCAAAGCCTCATGATTATTCTTTACCACTTGTCAGTAATTACTAGCTTCAATCCTTGTCTCTGCAAAATCTTCAAGCTTGGTGTCCAATTCCAACAATGCTTCTTCAGTTTTGAAGGCTTGTTTGATGTCATCTTCTAATGAAGCTTCTTCAAATGTCCCTCTCAATTTTTGGACTACTAATTGCACCACAAAAATCTTGGTCTTAGACTCATCCTAAAAAAATTCAAGGTAGGTGGCATTATAATACCTCTCTGCTTCCAGAAAATCCTCTTGATCTTTATCCTTAATCTGTTGGATCTCTTTGGACAATCCCTTCCTTACTTTATTACCTACTGATATCTTCTCATTATAACCATTGAGCTTACATAACTCATTTGCATAATACACCTCCATTAGAATTTGACACCTTTGGCCTTTTATTGATTTTAACACCTATAAGTCTTTAGCCTAGGTATGTACTTCATTCATTAGACCAAAATCTTGGTTCACCATAGAAACCAACTTGTTGACACTTGATTGGATGTTGTGCAACAGGCTCAAATTTCCCTATATAATTTGTACTTCTTTCTCTTCAAAATTTTCATGTCATTGCTAACATGCTTCCAAAAATGGATCCAACTATGTTCCTATCCCTTTTCTTCCTAGTTCCATTGCAAGAGCAATCTCTAGCTTCTCTAGGTCAATGGGGCCCATTACTTCATTCAAGAAGCCTCTTGGTAGCTAATTATTCTTTTGCAATGTTATTAGCTTTGGTTTATCTTGATCGATGTGCCTGAACACTTGTTTTATGCCTTTGTTGATTATCACTTTAGTCGTGTCCACTATGGGCCTTCCCAACATGACTTCCTTGATTTGATAATCTTTTAGAGCTTTTTCTTCAGTGTTGGTGTGAGGATGAGTGGAAATATGTGCAAGCAGGTCTTGATTTTGGTTCTTCATTATGCAAACCAATGTTCTCACATCACCCTTAGGTGGCTCAAGCCTATTCACTTCTTTAATCAATTCCTTCATTCCTTCCTCTACTATCAGGTCCAACTTCCTTTTTTGATGAAACATAACCTCCCTCTTCAGCCATGCTAGTGTAGTGCCCATGGGTGACATGTACTTGGTTAAAGAGGTTGGTTCTCCATCAAGCTCCTTACCCTTATCACTTCTCTTTGAGTCTTTTCATGTCAAGTATTTTTAGTAGGAGTCTCTCCACTCTGTTGGGTTAAGGATCTAGCCTCTATATCTTTAGGAGCTTGTTGAATTTCTTTTGGTATTTGTCCTATTAGAAATAATAGTCCACCAAGATAATGTGTGGGAGGGGTGCGGTGGGGATGAATCAGTTATCCAATTAAAACATTTATCAACCTTAATTAATCTTAACCATTCAATCAATGTAAACATCAACCATAACAAGATGCACATACACAATTACACTAGATTTGTTAACTAGGGAATCCCTTGATCAAAGGGAAAACCCTAGTGGAAATGATGCCCACAAAGATATACTGATATTAGGAGTCTATAAACACATTCAGTGCGTAAAAGTCCCTATTAGGAAACTTTGAATATTTGGTAGGAGATTCCAACCCTGTTAGGAGTTTTAGAAGGTAGAAGGATCCACTATCCAAATAGATTCTAGGGAAAGACCATTGAACTCACTATCTAATTGATCTCTTAACTATTCCTTGAAAAATAATTGTTCATATTGTGCTTTATCCTCTTTCCTCTCTCTTGTCAATTGGACTAATCATTGTCAAACCTTATAGACTAGGACATGAACCTTGGATTCAAGTATCAAACTTCATATCACCAAATAAAACCTTGGCAACAAAGTTGTCTTCAACTTCGCTTAGCTTTGTTTATCTTTAGATTCTATCTTTTTTCTTCTTGTAATCATTCATGCACTGACATCCAATCAAAGGAAAATTTCCTTCCTTCATACTAAATTCATAAAAAAAATCCCTAAGTTAGCTATTACACCTTCTAAATTAATTATTATAGGATGTCATTAAGAACACATTACATTTAGTGACAACAATGATCAGTCACCTTGCAACTTGGATAACTTTTTGTAAATGTAATATTAGGATGAGAAAGCTTAGCCACATCAATGACAAACACAGTCATGAATGTAATATATCATCATGATAAAGATCTAATAATGTTTGTATAATACTCTCCAATAAAATTATCATCAACATTCATGTTTCCAACAATCTCCCCCTTTGGCATTGATGGCAACATAGATGAAAAACATCTAGTTCCAAAAATACCAATTGTAAAAGACTGTTACCCTTTATTTTCAAATCCTCTTCATCAATCATTCTCCCCCATCAATATACCTCAATGAACTTTATATAAAATTGTTTTTCGTGCTATAATCTCTCCCTTCAATGTACTCTAGCTATTTTTTGTGCTATAATCTCTCTCCCATTGACATCAATGTAAAAGGTTTCAACAACCACCTATCACTGTAACAACTTTCTCTAACTTGCTCAAGTGTCCAAAGACAATATTCAAAACAACATCCATAAAGAGTCTTAGATGAATCTATCCAGATCATAGATGCTCCTCCATATAGAAAATATTAACATTCAGTCCAGACAAACAATAGTGCTCTATAACACTGGACTGATGCACTCTTACATCATCTATTCTAATGTAGGTAGGGATATAACCCCTAGCATACCTCACAAATACTCAAAAGTCTCTTTGGGAAGAGGCTTGGTGAAAACATCTACAATTTTCTATTTGGTGCTTACAAACTCCAATCTGATTTCCTTTTTTGCAACTTTCTCTCTCAACATGTGATACTTGATAGAGATGTGCTTAGTTTTAGAATGCAATATTGGATTCTTTAACATATTGACTATAGTTGTGTTATCATAATGTATGACAACAGGTTCACCTTTGTTGTAGTCTATGAGATACAATCTTACTTGCTTAACCAAGAAACCAATCTTTGTCCAAGAAAAAATGCTCCACCACTAGTGCTCTTTCTGTCATCCATACTGCTTGCCCAATCAGTATCAATATAAGAATATAAAGTGAAATCATTAGATTTTTCATACCACAATCCAAACTTTGGACCTCCCTTCAAATATCTAAATATCCTTTTAACTTCTACATAATGTGCTTCTATGGGATCAATTTGAAATCTTGCAATAATTCCAATTGTATTTTCCATATCTGGCCTTGAGTGAGTAAGATATTGTAATCCTCCAATCATAGATTTGTACTTTTTATGCTCAATAGTAGGTGTCTCATCCTTTATAGATAACTTGTGTCTAGTTACCATAGGTGTTCCAACTAGTTTACATGTTTCCAAACCAAACCTTTTCAATAGATCTTTCAAATACCTAGTCTAAGAAATAAATATTACTTCTTTATCCTACATAGACTATAATCCTAGGAAGTATTTCATCTCTCCTATCATACTCATTTCAAATACCTTCTTCATTTCTCCTACAAACTTGTCACTTATCATTAACACATATTACCAAAATCATCAATCCATCATCTATTTCTTTCCAATATATATTACTCCCTACCGTACCTTTTCTAAATCCAAGTTTTTTCAAATGCTTGTCCAACCTTGCATACTAGGTTTTGGGTTCTTTCTTTAAGCCATACAATGCTTTCTTCAATCTGCATATCATGTCCTTGTCATCTATCAAAAAAAAACCTTTAGGTTGTTCTATGTATACCTCTTCTTCAAGTTTTCTATTCAAAAATTCTAACTTGACATCCATTTAATATACCTTGAATTTCTTACCATACTACTTCAATTCTTTCCATAGGAGCATAGGTTTTATCATAGTCTATTCGTTCTTGTTGTGAGAAACCTTTATACCAATCTTGTTTGTTTCCTTCCAACTTCACTTTGTTCATTCATCTTGTTCCTAAATACCCATTTTGTTCCAATCACATTCTTCTCTATTGGCCTAGGGATCAATTCCCATGTCTCATTCTTCACTATATGATCCAATTCTTCTTTCATAGCTTGTTTCCAATAGTCATCTTTACATGCATCATCTGCATTCTTTGGTTCTACTTGAGATATTAGACATAGATCTTCATTGATTCTACTTCTTATCATCATATATTTATCTCTGTTGCCAATGATCTACTTTGGTGGATGATTCTTTGTCATATTCTTACCAGAAGTAGGAGTTGTTATCTCAACTCTTAGCTCTATTCTAGGTTCCAAACTTTGTTCTTTCCTTAGCTCTCCTTCAGTCTGCAAATCATTGTTATTCTCAAAGAATAATTCATCATTCCTTGGTTTAGTAACAACATTCTCATCATTAGAATTGTACTCAACTACTCTTTCTTGTATCCTAAATTTATCATCAACTCTTACATTTTTCCTTTTCACAATAGTTTTAGTTCTTAGATTATAACATCTATAAGCTCTAATGTTTAATGAATAACCAAGAGACATGCCTTCATCACATCTAGCATAAAATTTACCAACATCATCATCTCTTTTGATATAACATTTACTATGATTTTTTTTGAAATACTTAACTACAGGTGAGTGACCAAACCATAGTTCATAAGGGATCTTGTTTGTTTCTTTCCTAACTTGCACTCTATTCATAGTATAGTCCATTGTATTCATAGCTTCTCTCCAAAACATCTTATATACATCCTTCTTAGCTAATGTACACTTGTTTCTTTTGTTACTGATATGTTTCTTCTTTCTAATATGCCATTTTGTTTAAGGGTTCTAGGAGCTAAAAATTATCTTTAGATTCTATTAGCTTCACAAAAGATATTAAACTCATTTGAAGTGAACTCTCCTCCTCTATTTGATTTAAATATTTAAGCTTCATACCCGATTTATTCTCAACTCTATTCTTTAATATCTTAAACTTTTCAAATGCCTTCAATTTTTCTTTAAGAAAGGCTACCCACATCATTCTAGAAAACTCATCAATAATAATCATGAAATACCTTTCACCATAGAATCCTTTAGTCTTTGTAGGACCACTAAGATCTATGTGTACAATCTCCAACTTTGATATAGTAGTAAACTTCTTACGGGGAAAAGAAGCTCTATTATGCTTTACCAACACATACTCCTTGCAAATTGTGTTAGTAGGCTTTACAATCTTAGCAAATCTCTAACTACAAACATGCTACTAGTTTTCACAATGTTGTCAAAGTTTATATGACAAAATATCTAATTCCATAACCAACTATCATATACTTTTGCAACCAAACATGTCATTTTAGTGGGATTCAACTAAAATGCATTCCCTTTAGATCTTGTTCCTATTCCAATTACCTTTCCATCTCTATCTTTGATCATGCATGTCTTCTCTATGAACTGTTACCGATAACCTTTATCCACTAGTTTTCCAACACTCAAAAGATTATTTCAAACCATCAACAAGATATGCATCCTCAATGTTAGTCTTACCATAAAGAGTTATAGATCCAATACCTTTAACATGGAAACTTGCATTGTTTCCAATTCTGACAATGCCTCCATCATAACTTTTGAAGTCAACAAACTTGTTTATATCACTAGTCATATGATGCGAACAACCACTCTAAATTATCCAATCATATTTCTTTTTAACCTATGATATCAAATCCATTTTCTCTGGACTTTCTTCTTTAATAGCTACAAATCCTATTTCATCATCACTAGCACTTATTTCTTGATCATCAAAATCATCTTCTTAATTGGCATAGAAACAATCTCTATCTCTTCTAGGTTTGGAATTTCCTTTATACTTTTTTCTCTCTTTTAGGACACTTAGATGCATAGCGACCAAATTCTTTACAAGTCCAACATTTAAAGATTTTTTTCTTTTTCTCTTCTTACAAGAAGGGCTACTCCTTCTTCTATTATTCTATCCTCATTAAATTTTCTACTAATAGCAAAATTTCCTCTAGCACTTGTGCTCCTTGATAGATTAGGTAAAAAAATTTAGGGCACTAAAAGCTATCTCTATTCTAGAAAATTTTCTAGACTATCTAAGCTCATTCTCAACTGCTTCAAGTCTCTCAAGTAGTGTTTCCTTCATAAAATATTTGGTACAAGAGATCAACAACTATATCATTTGGAATTCCTATTTAAATGGTGGTGTTAAACTCTTTAATATCTTCTAGATTACCTCATCATCTTCCTTGGTTCTTCCTTGAGATCTAATACCTACAGTAATTTTTGATTTTCTTCCTACATATGTTCTTATAGATTCATCTTCCATCATTTTAGCATCTTGAAATGCACAAATCCAGCTTTATAACCTCAATTTATTAGAATGTTCATTCCTTCAAAACTATTTCCCAATGCTTTCCAAATCTCATCAGAAGTATCAAGTGTTTTTACCTAGTTGCACTCAATTTCAAGAAGTGCAAACAAAAATGTTTCTCTAGCTCTCATGTTGCACATTAAAAGTTCTCTCTCATCCTTGGTACACAATTCTAGTGCACTTTCAGCATTAATTATCTTATTTTATTTTGTAAAGATCCAATATCTTGGACCCATACACAATAGATGTGTCTTCATATTTTCTTTCTAACTATTATAATTTGTTCCATCAAACTTTGGACTATCTTTTCTAAATATGTTTTTCATGGATCTCCCAAAGTTATTAAACTTTATCATCAAGGACCTAATGCTTTAATACCAATTGTTAGAAATAATAGTCCACTAAGATAACTAGGGGGGAGTGAATTAGTTATCCAATTAAAACATTTATCAACCTTAATTAATCATAACCATTCAATCAAAGTAGACAACAACCATAACAAGATGCACATACACAATTAGACCATATTTGTTAACTAGAGAAACCTTTGACTAGAGGGAAAACCTTAGTGGAAATGGTGCCCAGAAAGATATATTGATATATATATTCCTTGTTAGAGGATGGACCCTTTTAGGAGTCTATAAACACATTCAATACATAAGAGTCCTTGTTAGGAGAATTTGAATCCCTGTTAGGAGATTTCAACCCTATTAGAATTTGTGCCAACCCTATTAGGAGTTGTAGAAGATAGAAGGACCCACTATCCAAATAGCTTTTGGGGAAAGACCAATGAACTCATTGTCCAACTGATCTCTCAACTATTCCTTGCAAAATAATTGTGCATACTCTGCTTTATCCACTTTTCTTTGTCTTGTCAACCAAACTAATCATTGTCAAACCTTATATACTAGGTCACGAACCTCAAATCCAAGTATCAAACTCTGAATCACCAAATAAAACCTTAGCAATGAAGTTCTCTCCAACTTCTCTCAACTCTTTTTTTTTTTCATTCTAATCTTTTTTCTTCTTCCAATGGTTCATGCACTCACATCCAATAAATGGAAAATGTCCTTCCTTTATACCAAATTCATAAAATAATTCCCTGAGTTGGCTATTACACTTTCTCAATTAATTATTATAGGACCTCATTAAGAACACATTACATCTAGTGATAACAATAATTAGCTGCTTTGTGACTTAAATAACTTTATATACATGTAATATTAAGATGAGAGATCTTAGCCACATAATCACCAACATTCCTTTAACCTTGCTTCTTAGAATAACAATTCTGCTAGGAGATATAACAAGTTTACCAGAACATGTTTTTGTAAACTCTATCTCAGAATAGTCTTCACCAAAACTTGCATAACTTATTCTAGACTTAATATCTTCTTCTTTTGAGGTTAGTTACATATACTAGACACTTAGTAGTATCTCCCTTTAACCTTGCTAGTGAAAGTACTCAATGATCTATTTGTTCCAACTTGATCGTTCCATTTTTCTTTTGTCAAATACAACAAAAAACTACTATGTTGACATGAATGACAAACACAATCATGAATGTAATATATAATAATGATAATGATCCCATAATATTTCTACAATACTCCCCCATAGAAGTATCATTAGCATTCATGTTTCCAATAGTCCCTCCTTAGATACTTCATTGGCATGGAGTTGTTGGAACTCCCCTTAGTTTGTTTTTCTTCTACCTCTTCTTGACTGCTTGAAGGAAGTGGAGATTCTGACCCTTTATCGAGAAAAACCATATCCTATGATGGTGGTGGTGGAATTCCCAAAGTTTCTTGAGGTAGAGGAGTAAATTGATTCCAATCCTCTCCTAAGGGTTTACTAGTGGGGGTTTCTATGATCTTCTCACCTACCATCTTGATACCCACTTGCATAAAGTCAAAGTCAAAAAGGTCAGAGATATCGGTTCCTTCACCTTCTATCTTTGCTATCCACTTTTTTTGTTCATCTACTAAAGTTGACATTTGGATAGGCTCTCTTAGAGTAGATGGGGGTTTTTCTGTGGAGCTTCTTCTCCTCTCTTCCTTTGTGGCTTTGGTCAAGCGAGTTCTTTTTCTCAAGAGGAAAAATTCTATTTGTCCCCCTTCTTCTTCACCCTCAACTTCTACGATGGTCTTAGGAACCTATGGGGATAGAGTATTTTTCTTATTTAGACTCCTTCTTCATGTTCCCACCATATTTTTTTAAATCCTTGCTTTCTTTGGAGCTTAGGGGGAGGCTTCTTCCTTTGTAATATTTATTTGTAGAACCCTCTACTCATCTACTTGTTCTTGCTCTGTTTGTTTTGGTTGTACCTTCTCTGAAGGATCTTGTGCTTAAGACTTAGCATGTGCCTATTTAGGTTGTTCCTATTGTGGAGGTGCTTGATCTTAAGCTGCTTGTTTCTTTTCCCTGGAGGTGCTCTCTTCCTTTTTGTTCCTCTTTGAGCCTCAAAGTACTCAACCTCCCAATCATATTGATGAATCATTTCCAGCTTTACTAGGGACTAAGTGGGGTAGGTTGGCACTATAACCTTAATTCCTTTAAATTTTATTGGCCTAGCTATGGCTCTTAGGGGCATGGCCTAAGGAACTATGCCCATTCTAAATGGCTTCTTGTTCCATTCCTTTGTCAATTCAACTACATGACTAGCTTGATGAGCTATGACATCATTTCATCCTTGCCTATCTTAGCATTCATAATCAGTCAGTCAAAGATTTTATCTCTATTATACAAAGGATCCATGACTTCATTGCCATCCTTTTCCATGGCTTTTAGAGGAATCTTGATCTTCAACACATTCTCTACTAAATATAGACTCATCCTATAATGATCCCTAATACAATTATCATAGTCATCTATTACGATCATCCAATGATCTTCTATAGCACCGACATGTACAAATTGTTTCCCTAGAAATGTTGCACCATCACAATGTTGTCAAAGAAAGGGTGAGGGGAGTTGTATTCTTCCAAGGGATATTGATCCCACTTAGAATGAAAGGTGACAATATCCTGCTTTTGCTTCACCTTGAAGGCACCAATTGTGACGGGCCAAACCTATGTCTTCTTTTGTTATTTTCTCACACTATCATATGTAGAAGTGGATTGGTGGGCTATCTTTAGGAGTATAGCCTATCTGATGGGTATCTTGGGATCTTCTTGGGGTATTCAAGAGTACCAACTACCCAAAGATATGTGAAGGTTTTGAACTGAATGTAGTAACCATCGATCTATGTGATTTTGGAAGCTAGCTCTACTGACATTCTCTTTACATAGTCACCTTCAATAAACCTAATAATATAAAAGATAAACCCATAATTCACCACTCTATATTCCACACTTTTTAGTGGGAGCTTCTTCTTTAACAATTCTGGGTATACCACATAGGGCCAAGCATTTGCATCCTACATGCTTCCCTTTCTGTAAAGACCTGGGTAACTTGTGGTTCTTACTGCCAATAAGTACACCAGATATGATATCATATAGAAGTGTGGGCCTTCTTTCATAGCTAATAGTTGCTCATCCAAGTTGTCACTTAGGATGGTAGCCCAATTAATTAGCATCTTTGTTGATTTGATGGTCTCAATAAAATGAACCATCCAAGTTTGAAGATGACCTACCATTGGGAGACCCATGACTCTACTCAATAGAAAAATTGCATATCTGATATCATCCTTCATATATCCCAGTGTCATATCAACTTTTCCCACTTTATGACCCATGGGTTTTCTGTCAATTAGAAAAGAGGATTGCACTATTTCTTTTGCCTCTTTCTCATTTTCCCTATACCATCTCTCTAATCCCTCAAACAAGATTTGCAAGTATTGATCTACCCTTGGGAGGTGAAATATATATTTTATTTTCCAAAGTCATAGGTCTAGGACTATCTCTTTTGTGATTCTCTTTAAAACCTTCTCTTCAGTCACATATTGCTCAGCTAAGGTCATTATCAATTTTGAGGATTGAATTGATGTCAAGTGAGATGTTGTGTTCACAAGTCCAAATTGGATGAATGTAGAAATGATCACCTACTTTTCCTTTAGTTTATTCTAGAATGTTAGAAATGTGTTCTAGTCTATGTGTCTTAGCTCTATGTCTTTGATCTTCACATGTCCATTTTGAAATTAGGATTTCTTTGAGGCTTGTTGATACTTGAACACAATAGGTTTTGGATCCATTTTCTCCACCATGAAAGAGGACAAGGATGCCATTTGATCTACACAAGAGAGACAAGCATTAGTCAATAGGTTATCAAATGCAAAATTAGGACTTTATTGGACTCAAAATGTTATCAAGAAAACCAATAAAAATTAGTGAGAACAAGTCAAAACCTAATTCCCCCCCAAAAGGCCCTAATATGCATTTTAGCACACCTAGAGCACCCTTATAGTTGTGCAGGTGCATTGAACTTTCCTTGAAAAAGATTAAGTGTGTAGTTGCACACATTCACATGTGTGCACCTAGGCAAAGTGCACACATGTGCAATGTATTTTCCTTGGTGCAAAATGTTGGGGGGGGGGGGGAGGGGTTGGGTCTAAGGTTAGCCTCTTCTAAACTTTATTTTAAAGTGTAAAGGTGTGTGCATGCACACCTCTCTTGGGGTCTCTTAATCTTGTTAAATTTTATCAAGTTTGGAGTTAGAATATTTCTTAAAGGGTGTGGGGGTGCGCACTTGTACACCACTTAGGGGTGCCCATGTGTGCACCCTTAGTCTAACCTTAGCATTTGTGTTTGGTGTAGGTGACCAAGAAAGAGGAGTTGCATAGTAGAGTGGGGTGTAAAGGTGCACAACTGGAGGAGGTATAGAAAAAAGTGAAGAGACGAAGGGGGGTTTGGGGTCTTATATAGACCCTGAACACCAAGTGTACACCCTGTGGGTGTGCACCATCCAAGGTGTGCATGTGTGCATCCCCGAAGTGGGGTGCAATGTACACATGCACATGTGTACAACTACTCTACTACATACATAAAGCACATGAGAGCCCAAATCATGACTTTTTCCTCTTCTCTAGTTGCCCAAATCTCCCCAATCAAAGATTGGGATTTGACCTAGACTAGGCTAGAGTCCAAAATGACTAGGACTCTAGACTAGGAGCCTGATATAGAAATTTCAACTAGGGGGTCCCCATTTCTACGAGAAATAGGATGTGCATTGTGAAACCACAATACATTTCTCTTCACAAAAAACTTAAGCCTTCTTCTTAGATCTACTTATTGACCTCAACAACTTTGTTCCATCTCACTAGAAATGATGTAGGAGCATCCTGGGTCTAAGAGCAATCTTGCGTCACCTAAAAATATTTTCTTTTCAATCTTTTCTATTTTAATAAGGACTAGTAGATAGGGGGGTTGTTTTTTTGGAAACTTTCCATTTTTAGTAAGTTTGTCATACAAATTCAAAATGTTCTCATTTTCTACATGAAGGTTCATTTCAAAATTATAAGCCTACCATAAAAATCTCATTTCTCTAGGTTAAGTATCAAAGAATTTATTGCAAATTTTAGGTGGAAACATTTGTAGAAAAATCTTCAAGCTCACTATTGGAGGCCTTAGAGTGCTCAAATGAGGTCTGAACACTCGAGAAAATGTTGCTTGCATGGTTTTGAGCCTATAGATTAGGAGCTAATGTTTCTAAAAAGTGGTTATAATAGCCAATTAGAGCAATGATTTGAGAGTTATGGCCTTCCAAAGTTGGGCTACCCAAAATTTCTAAAATAATTTTCAAAGATGTATTTGGTGGACTCTATATGTATTGCTAGGGTCTATCAACCCTAGGTATTAAGTTTCAATGTCTACAATCTTCCTGGGCAGCATAAAATTGCCTGGTTAAGAAAGGACCAAACAATTTCTAGAACAACTTTGAGTAGTAGTTTGTAGATTAGTCTTGTAGATTATTGTAATGAAGGCACCCATGTGGGTTAGCATATTGTACTTGTGAATTTTTTGATTTTCATTTGTGTCGATAATAAGAAGTCCATGTTTTGTTCTCACATTTTATTTTTGTTTCTTTGTTTCTATTATGTGTTCATAGTATTAAGGGGAGCACCCTTCATCAAATGGTATCAAAGCTAGAGTTCTTGAGTGTGTGGATAGATTGTTGACTACGAGGAAGTTTGCACTTGGATCATGGTTTGGCATGAGTGTGTAGATAGATTGCCAATTGTGAGGTAGTTTGCACTAGGGATTCAAAGAAAGTGCAAAAATGCCTCCACAAAGAGAGCATAGTGAGAGAGCTATAGGTGTTACATTTGAGGGTTTTTAGAGCCCTTCAAAGAAAAATACAAGAAATGGAAGAATAAATGTGTAGAGGAATAAATCTTACTGTAAGAGATGAAATGAAGGATGAGGAAGAAGAAGAAGAAGAAGAAAATGTTGAACAAAAGGTAGTTCTAAACCAAGAGGAAGAGAGGCTTTTTAAGGCCATCTCCAAGATTGGAAAAAGACCTAAGTTTGAGGTTCTCACATTTTTGAGAAATCTTAACCTAGAGGAGCTGATTGATTAGATCAATGAACTAGAGAAGTACTTTGAGTATGAAGATATTGAGGATCCTAATAGGGTCAAGTTTATGAAGGTGAAACTAAAGGGACATGCAAAGATCTAGTGGTAGGAGGTTTAGTTGCAGTGAAATATGAAGCGAAAGGACAAAATCACTAGATGGGAATGGATGATAGCTAAACTGAAGCAATAATTCATTTCCATAGATTATGAGCTTGATCTATTGAAAAAAATGTAAAGGTTGAAGCAAGTGAGAAAATCTATTCAAGAGTATACCAAAGAGTTCTACCAGGTTCTCATTAGAACTGGACATGCAAAATTTGATAAGGAGAAAGTGGCTCATTATCTTAATGTGTTAAGGCCAAGTATTCAAGATGAGCTGAGTCTGGTTCATATTAACAATATTGAGGAGGCATACCAATTTTCCCTAAGAGTTGAGGAGAAACTAAGCAAGAAGTTTAACAACAATAATAGTGGAAGAGGTTGTGATGGAAGATCAAGAGGATGATCTTATGGTGGTCATAATGATGAACAAAAGAATAAGCATGAGGCTAGAAGTAGTAGTCAAAACTAGAGGGGAAATAGTTTCAATCATTTCCATGATCAAAATAATAGAAATCGGAGAGGAAGAGGTAGAGGACAAGGATCTAGAAGAGGAGGCTTCTATAGGAAATTTTTTTACTATAGAGAAGAAGGGAAAAGAGCATTTGAGTGTATCAAAGGCCAAGGAAGAATAGACTAAAGAACAAAAGGCTAGGCTAGAGTTGTTGAAGTTGATGAAGATGCCAGATCATCACATTCTAAAGATGTTGAAAGAGAAGAAATCCTAGTTAACAAAAGAGTCCTACTAAGTGTTGAGATTAAACCTAATCAAAGAAGGAGCTTGTTTCACACAAGGTGTAGATGTGAAGATAAGTGTTGTGATGTGATCATTGATGGTGGAAGTAATGACAATTTGGTGCCAAAAATGATGGTCACAAAGTTGAAGTTGAAGAGATAGAAGCACCTACATCCATACCAGATTTCTTGGGTGCAAGATGACCACAAGGTCATGGTTAATGATCAGTGCTCATTGAAGTTCAAGATTGGAAGCTACTAGGATGAGGTACTATGTGATATCATACCTATGGACATATGTCATATGTTGTTGGCTAGGTCGTGGAAGTTTGAAAGGCATGTTGCACACAATGGGCAAGAAAATACCTACACTCTAACCAAGGATGGTGTGAAACATAAGTTGAAGCTGTTGAAGGAGAAAGAAGAAAAGGTATGTAGCACTGCCAAAATATGTTTTGTTGATGGAAAAGAGTTTCTCAAAGGTATGAAGCATGAGCATATATGTTTTTTTATAGTTCCAAAAGATAGTAAAGAAGAAGTAGAGGAGGTACCTATAGAAGTTAGAGATATTTTGGGAGAGTTTTTTGATATTGTATCAGATAATGTACCTGATGGGTTGCCCCCAATGAGGAAGCTTAGTCACCAGATGGATTTGGTTCTAGGAGCCAATTTTCCAAACAAGGAAGTGCATAGAATGTCACCAATATAAAGTGAAGAGTTGAACAAGCAAGTTCATTAGTTGTTACAAAAGGATTTGATTTGAGAGAGTCTAATTCCATGTTTTGTACTGACAATATTATGACCAAAGAAGAATGAAGAATGGAGGATGTGCACATATTCTTGCACTATTAACAATATCACAATCAAGTAGGATGGATGATATTATGGATTTTTTTGGCTAGGGCTAAGTATTTCACAAAGATATATGTGAAGAGTGGGTACCATCAGATGCGTATTAGAGAAGGTGATGAGTAGAAGACTACTTTTAAGACAAAAGGACTATACAAGTGGTTACTCATGCCTTTTGGGCTAACCAATGCACTGAGTGTTAATATGAATATTTATGATACTACATTGGGGGAGTATCCTAAGCATTGGAGAGTATTGATATGTTGTATTCATGACTTCATTTGTCATTGATGTCAACATAGTAGTAATTTTGTTAAGACTAGTTAAACAATAGTCAGTAATCTTAGTATGCATAGGAGCCAAGGAAATTTTAGATGATGCACAATTGAGGACATGTTCTAACATTTTATTGATGAAATTTTTTAAAGAAATAGGCCTAATTCAATGTTTTATGGAAGTCACACTTTTTTTACTAGAAGCAATGCAAAAACAGAGCATTGAAAAATAGAGTTGTGATAATCTATCACTATCTTTCATCTAAGATGTAATGAAGGTGATGTGTAGATAATAGTGATAGAGGAAAATTGTGTGGTGACACTAGTATGTGTACAAGATGTGGTTTCACATGTATGAAGTTCTATATAGACTGTGAGCTAATAGTGTTGTTATAATTGTGAATTAATTAATTATCTTATTTTAATTTAGTGGAAACGCCTCAAGGCTGAATCAAGGAATTATTATGAAGATATGGTATAAAGGAAAGTTGTTTTTCTAATTCATGAGTGATCTAGAGAAGGAGATCAAGTGGAATGAAAAGTATTAGTGCACAGTGCAAGAAGGAGTAGAATGCTTGTTGAATGTGTGTAAGTGATCCAAGGGATCATTGGATACATAGTATGAGATCTGGTTACAAGATCTAAAGGAGAAAAAGTCTAGTTGATAGGATAGAGAATAGGAGGTAAGTACATTTTAGTTCTATTATTATAAAAGTAATAATATAGAGATCATTTGGACAGTGGGTTCTTTGAACTTAACCTTGAAGTTGTTTGGGTTGTGGGTCTAGTTGTCTTCCACAACTCCTAAAAAGGTTGGCACAACTCCTAATAGGGTTGGAATCTCCTAATAGGGATTCATATTTACTAAATATTGTAATAAGACTCCTAAAAAGGTCTATCCTCTAAGAAGAAATATTTATATTAGTACATCATCTTGTGGGTACCATCCCCACTAAGGTTTTCCCTTTGATCAATGGTTTCCCTAGTTAACATATCTAATATTAATTGTGTATGAGTATCTTGTTGTGGTTTTAGTTTATATTAATCATATGGTTTATTTTTTTAAAGGTTAATGCCTGTGATGATATTTGGATAACTGATTCACCACACCCCCCCCCCCCCACGCCCTCAATTGTATTAGTGGACTATATATTCTAACACTAAGCACTTTCATGCAGCTCATGAATGAAGTATTGAAGGAGTTTCTGGGTAAATTTTTCATTGTTTACCTAAATAATATTTTTATCTTCAATAAGATATTGGAGGATCATTTGATCCATATTTGCAAGGTTTTTGATAAGTTGAGGGAATTAAAGTTGTTGATAAACCTAAAGAAGTGCAATTTTGTAAAGGAGTTGGTGTACCTAGGATTCATAGTCTCAAAAGAAGGTTTGAAAATGGACCCAAAGAAAGTGAAGGCTATCCTTGAATGGCCTACTCTAAGAAGTATGATATAGGTAAGATCTTCTCATGGACCGACTAGTTTTTATAGAAATTTCATAAGAGGTTTTAGTAGTATTTGTGGACCCTTGACTGAAACAATGAGAGGGGTTAGGAAAGAATTTCAATGGATTGTAGGAGTAAATAAGAGTTTTAATCTATTGAAATAGAAAGTTACTAAGTAGCCTATTTAAGTACTTCCTAATTTTAACAAGGTGCTTCAAGTAGATTTTAATGTTAGTGGTACTGCAATAGGAATTTTTTTGAGCCAAGAAGGTAGATCTGTTGCTTATTTTAGTAAGAAGTTGAATGATGCAAAAAGATAATATGTTTTTTATGATCAGGAATTTTATGCTATAGTTCAAGCATTGAAAAAGTGGAGACACTATCTTCTTCCTAAGAAGTTTTTTTTGTATATTGATCATCGACCTTTGAAATATTTGAATAGTCAAGGAAAATGAAACCAAAGGCATTTGAAGTGGGTTGAGTTTTTGTAGAGCTATACATTTGTTTTAAAACACAGTCGTGATAAGTCTAATAGAGTTGTAGATGCTCTTAGCAAAATACAACTTTTGGTAACAAAAAATTAGATAGAGGTGGTTGGGTTCAAGGAACTCAATATTTTGTATCCATATGATCTTGACTTTGGTGAAGTGTGGAAGGCTTGTACAAAACCTATTACACTTGACAAGACAAAGTGGTTGGATTTCATGATCTAAGATAGTATGTTGTTCAAAGGAAGCCATTTGTGCATACTCAAAAGTTCAATGAGAGAGAATCTCATCAAAGAGAAGCATGGTGGAGGATTAGATGGACATTTTGCAAGAAATAAAACCACAGCTTTGGTTGTTGAGAATTATTACTAACCATAATTATAGTAAGATGTGAACAAGTTTGTACATAATTGTAGAATATGTCAGATGGAAAAAGGATTGAAGTAGAATATAGGATTGTATCAACCAATACCTATACGAAGGAAGTTGTGGGAGGATGTCAGCATGGATTTTGTTCTTGGATTACCAAGGAAAAAACATGGGCATGATTCTATTTTTGTGGTGGCTAATAAGTTTTCAAAGATGCTACATTTTATTCCTTGCAAAAAGACTAGTGATGATGTTAATGTGGCATAACTATTTTTTAGAGAAGTGGTGAAACTACATGGTCTTCCAAAGAGTATAATTCTAGATCAAGATACCAAATTTGTTGGGTATTTCTAGGGTACATTATGGAAGAAATTAAAGACAAAGTTGAAGTTCAATTCATCGCATCATCCATACACTAATGGACAAACAGAAGTGGTGAAGAAGAGTTTGGGAAATTTACTGAGATGTTTGGTTGGAAACAAGCAAAAAGGATGGGATATGATTTTTCCATAGGTAGAATTTGCATACAAATTTTTTTCAACAGGAGTAATGGTAAATCACCATTCCAAATTGTATATGGGAGTAGTCCCAAAAATGCTTTTGAATTGTGGCAATTGGATAAGGAAGTGATAAGTGTTGGAAATACAAATGAAAAATGTATACTTCTAAGAGGGGGGTGAATCTGAAATACTAATCACTAACCAATAAAACTTTTAACTTTAAAACAATACATGAATAAACACATTGAAATAACATGTAAAGTAAATGCATCCATATAAACACTTGACACTAGATATGATTACCCAAAAACCCTCCAATGAGAAGGTAAAACTAGGGTGGGGATGACACCCATAATTCTTCACTACTACAATAATAAAGTTCACCTATTAAGATTACATATTTTGACCATTCTCATGATCTGCCCTATGAAAAGCTTGCCCTATTAAAGGCTTACAAAGGATTGTTAGATCCCCCCTGTTAAAAGATTTCAATACCCTGTTAAAAGTGTGTCTGGCTAAAGGACTTTAGAAGACTCACTTGGAATGTCACCCTATTAAAGGATTTCACTATGATTGTTAAGTCAACCTTAGTATAAAGGATTTCACCCTGCTAATATAGTTGTTAGAAAGTATAGTATAATGTTTGATCTGACTACTTACAATCTAGTATTTCTAAAGGATTTCACCCTGCTGATATAGTTGTTAGAAAGTATAGTATAATGTTTGATCTGACTACTTACAATCTAGTATTTGTAATTTTAGATCTCAATTCAATTCATCTTGATGCTTTCTAATCTGATACGAAATTGGTGTATCCTTGATCTTCTATTCTACAAACTGATTTTGCAATTCTATCTTTCTTCTAAGTCACCTTGAATGTACACTAATCAATTCACCCTTTTCACTTCCTTCAAATCCTCGCTAGCATCACCTCCTCACATACATTCATTCATACTCTTCTCTCATACTAATTTATGGGGATTCATCTCCCTTTAAATAGACTCTAGTGGCTTAGGGTTAGGTATGAATCTACGATTGAGATTCATTCATTTTTTCCTCTCAATTCCTTCCATTTTTTCTGATTGGATGCATGTTGATCACATAGGAAGTCCAAATAGATTTGATCTTATCTATAAAGCTTCAAGATCTACACATAAGCTGGCTCAAAAATGGTTTACATAGTTGTTTGTGCCATCACAAACAACTAGGTCCATTTTTTGTTACTCGGCACTTGATAATATTGATGCTCGACACTTACTATAATTGTGTCTTGCTTAGCATGAACTGTTCACTCAACACTGGAACTTGCTCGACACATGAGTGACTCGACACTCATTGCGACTCGACATCTATACATATTATACTCAGCATATGTTACTAGCTCAACATGAAATTAGTAAATATCTTAAGTATGTTGACACTCAATTGTCAAAACCAATCTGAGATCAACAATTTCCCTCTTTGACATGAGTGAAAAAAACACTTAACTATACATGATGAATTTGATCTCCTTGAGTATAACATACATCCAGTTTGGCATATATACAAAACATCAAAATTTTTCAAAATTTTCTAATGGACTATATACCTCAAAAGTTTGTAGCTCCCCCTGAGTTAATGTGTCTTCTTTGTATCCAAAATCTCTCTGAGTAGATTTGCCTCTTGCTAATACTCTTTTATCTAATATGTACCCTATTTTTGCTTTTATGCTATTTACTCCCCCTTTGTTTGCTCTTTTATTTACTTTATCTCTCCTTTTTCACATGTCTCCCCCTTTGCATATTTGTCTCCCCCTGGCATTTATCTCCATCTTTTATCTTCCCCTTTTTGACACTTATTTCAAAGGGTCTATACATTGATTGTGTATTTATCCAAAAATTTCTTTTTCACTTCCATTACAATCTTTAGAGAAACATCCCAGTTGTCTATTACAACATCTAAGGATTTGATTTGGATGGTTGTCTTTGTTGCAAGGTGAACTAAGTTGTCTAGTGTTGAAAGATTAGGATCTTTCTTTAGCACTATTTTAGCATAGTCTAGTTCCTTCTATAGTATTTCCATGTGAGGGGTCAGGGAAGCTTGAATATGAACTAGCTTGGCTCTTGTGTTAGCCTCTTTTTCTGTTAATACAACTAGTTCTTTTTGTGTATGAAGCATTGAATGAAAGTGCTTCTCACTCTAAGTTGGATTTTGAGGCAATTGCATGCCTAATATCTTTAGGTTTCTTTCTAGACTCAGTATCCTCTTACTCATTTCTTGTGTGAAAAGTGTGCAGTCATACAATTTTGTGTACAGTGAGAATATATTCTCAAGTACCTTCTTCTCTTTTTCAATCTTTGTATCTAGTTCCACTTGTGATAGTGCTATTCCATTGGATATCTTCTCATTTACTTTTCCTTGAAATTTCTTTTCAGACCATTCCATGAGTTTTACATTGGTTTCCTGGTCTTTATTTGTCACTTATTCAACTATTTTTGATAATTGTTCCAATATAGGCTTGGTTTCATTAGGTTTTTTCAAGATTAAGGCATCTAAAAAAATGTCTTTGATCTCATGTAGCGCTTGCCTTTTCTTATACTCCTTCCTAATTATCTCTTGATTCTTCTTTCTTTCAAATTCCTCTTGCATGATAGTAATCTATTCCAAGTTCATGGTTGTATAGTCATATTTTGGTATAACTATTTCTTCATCTAATGTTGGGTCTCCATAGTGAAGTACCCTTGCAACCTTTGTTGAGCTCAAGCCTAGTGTAGAAATCTAAAGTGGCTTTGCATTAGTGCTCAGCTCCTAAAAGACTTTGGTAGGAGTGCCAGTTATTGGTAAATTAATTAATGTCTGAATGACTTCCTCCTCCTTTTCCTTTGGAATGTCCTTGTCTTCTTTTGATCTTCCTTGATCAATCACAATTATCTATGGTGCACCTTGTGTTTGTGTAGTAGGTACAAAAGAATCTTTCTATCCTTCTTGTTCCTTTTTGGGCTCCTTTGCAGTCTGAGTCTGTTGTTCAATCATAACAACTTTGACTATGATTGACCACTAGTAGTTGTAGGGATGGTAGAAGGTGGTTCACATGTATTCACCTTATCCCTAGTTATGTTAGCTACTACTTTCTATAGCTCATCCACACTAACCAACATTGGATTATCACAAAATTTAGCTTATAGTGTGGATTAGTTAAGGATCTTCTTTAGATCTTTTGTAGTTAGTGGATTAATGTTCTAAGCTGATTTATTAGGAACATCTTTCACTTTTATTGTGTTTGCAAGTGTGTTTGTGTCATGTGGAGGGCTTAACGGTGGCAATTTGTGTCTTGCACACTTTGTTCTATTTACTGCTCCTCAATTGTTGCCATTTTGTCCCTTTTCTGTTGTGCCTCCTCCACTTTGTTATCTTCCTTTTCTTTTTTAGTTTCTCCTTCCTTATTACCATCCTCATCTTCTTCATTATTCCTTCCCTCAAAGGGAACCTCTTCTCCTTCCTTGATAGTAGTCAAGCCATATATCAACTTCCACATTTGAATTGATTTCTTTACAACATCTTCAATCTTGTTTTGAAGTATGTTGAAGGCTATATATTTGGGTGCAAATTTGCTACCATGTTTCTTGTTTGCCTTTGCGATTGTCCCTTTTGACAATTCTAGCATCACTTATGCCAATGTAGACTCTCTTATTTCCTTCTCCATATTTAGGCAATAGTGCCATTTATTCTCAACAATTGAATATAAATCTTTGAGCATTATATTATCAAATTCAAGTGGAGTATTCTTGAATTTTTCCATCATGGAATACATTAATTCTTCTAACTTATTTTGATCTTCTCTACTCAATTTATTAAATCAATATTTTTCAAACTAGTTAAATATGCATTGTCCCTAAAATTATCACAAATATTTTCAATATTAGACTTGGGAGCATGAATTACCACTATGAACTGGCTTATGTCTTCTAACTCAGTCCTTTCATCATCTGATTCTAGTTGTGCCACATATTTTCTCCTTGGTTTCTTCTACACATGACCTTGTTTTTAAGTAGCCTTTCTCTTTTCCTTTACTTGCTTCTTGGCCTTTTGAGTGGTGGCCCTTGTGTTGGCTCTTGTAGCTAGAGTAGTAGCCTTTGCAGGACTTGGTTTTGCAATTTTCTTTCCTTTTGGTTGAGTTGTAGGATGTGTCTTAGCCTTTCTCTTCTTTGGTTGTTGTTTGGCTGGGGCTTCCTTGGCTTGTTCCTCCTTGGCACCTTCTTCTTCAACATCTTCACCCATGCCTTGGGTTAGGACAAGAGCTTCCTAGCCTTTTTCTTCTTCCTTTTCTTCTTGATCATCTTCTTCATCATTGCCTTCAACTCCTTCACCAAAATTGGCTTTAAGCTTCTTCACCATTTTATCCTTCTTCAGAGTTGAGGCATTTTTCAAATCCATCTCAACTTTTTATTTGACAACATCATAATTACCAAAGTTTTTAGTTCTCTTATCAACTTCTTCTACAAGTAGTGCAGTGATGGTAGCTGATGCTTCATCAATATTGATTTCATAACCCAAAGGCCTTAGCCATCTAACTCTAGGCACTACAACCTGGATGAAGGTATAGTCAATATCCACTAGAAAGAAAATGTCATTGTAGTATTTCTCCAATAGGGAAACAAGAATTCTCAACCTCTATTTTATTGACTACTTGAAATCCTCAAAGTAACTAGTCATTTTTGTCTCAAAATTGTCTCCCATTTGTTCAATGTACTCATTTATTTGCACAACCACAGACCTATTGGTCTTCCATCCTACTCTACCAAAAGAGGGGAATTAATTTTTAACATAGAAGAATATACATATTAGTATGGAACCAAACTTACAATGAGCACTTTTAGTCTTCATTATTGCTCCTAGGTACTCCATTATTTGTTGCAATTGTAGCACTACAAGATCATAAGTATGATCTTTCTTCACAATCTTATGTCCTACATCAACTATTTTACATGGAACACTATTTAATTTGCTTGATTGATAAAATTTATGTGATATAACCCTCACTTGAAATTCAAGAAGTGGATCTTTGATAGTATCAATTGTCATTCCTCTCTTGTTCCACTTTGCCCCTATATTTCACTCAATCACTTCTTTAGAGTCACTTCTAGGGTCTTGCACTAATCTAGGGTTTGGTATCTTGTAGCCCTATGTACAATCCTCTTCGAAAGTTTGATAGGTCCTCCTTCTAGCCATAGGCATCCATCATGGATTCTACTTAAGACAATTCTTATTCATTCCATTTTGAAGATAGTGGGGAAATCTAGGGAATAGATAGGTCCCTTTCTTTCTATGATTTTGAACTCTTCCTTCAACACTCCATTTTCACATAATTTATCATATGCCTAAAATTTTTTCATGTCTCCAATTCCTCCAACTTTGGAGTTATTACACTTCCTCACATCTTGTACTATTATGACATTGGGTGGAATAACAGATAACACACTTGTTGGATCATTTTTGTATGCAACCTCTGGTATGGCTCTAAAGTCTAGTTACTTAACCTTGTTACTGACTAGTTGAACTTCAAATGGTTCCTTATCCTTTGGATTCTTAAAACTTTATGCCATTTTGCAAACTAGGGTTTTAACAAAATGAAACTGCGTAACTTGACACATGAAGAATACCTTGGAATCGATGAAATGATGCTTAATCATTGCTAGAATCCATGCGAATGCTTCAATCCTACTCATTCTTGCTCGAAAATAAGTTCTTCACTCTTGTTCATTCTTGCTCTCTATTTTTAATGACAAAAAATGAGCAAAAATCTACCTTATACCTTTTCAAAACATCACATTTAATGGATGGTACATGTATAACTATAAACTTGGCTCCAATGCAATTTCTATTTTACTTGGCATCCATTGGTGTTCCCATCACTCGATAGTTATAGAAATTACCTTTATTTAGCTTTTATAGAAATTTCCTTCATTTGGCAGCTACTAGTGACTCAGCTTCAACTAGCTTTGGCTGACAGCTCGGCTCATACTAAGATTTATTTGGCAATTGAAGAGGACTCTTCACACTTGGCAGTAATGTGAAAACTTAAAGATTTGACCTTGGTTTTTCCTTGTTGATTTGCATCTTTATTCATGCTAATTTATCCTTTTTAGCACTAACTTATCTTGGAACTAATGTATGATGAAGCATGTAAATATCAATCCCACATACCTCATTTTGCTTAGTTTGACACTTGACCTTTTAGGTGAAGTGATCCCTTCATTTGATGTGTTGCATCCATTTTTCTTCTTCTATGTTTTGTTCATCTCTCCTTTGATGTGTTCAACATCTACCTTGCCTTTTACTTTGTTGAACTCTAAGTTAGTTTCCTTTGTCCTTGTTGGGTAGTGCTTGCTGATATGACCAGTCTTCAAACAACTAAAATATGTAGTTTGACTCAACCATCTGTTGTAGCTACCACTGAAGTGTGTTCTTATGAAATTCTCAGGGATGTGTCCATACTCTTTACAATAATGATAGCTATGTCTTTTATTGTAATCCCAATTATATGAATTTTTATAGCTTCTTTTCTTTGTTGACTTATTTGATTACCATGTAGACTTGGATCTGCATTCAAAGGCTATGTGTCCAAACTTCTGACAATTTTAGCAGTGTCCCTCAAATTTTGGTGTATGCATGGTTTTGGTTCTACATTCATGTGCTTAATGACCTTTTTTTTTGCACTTGTGACAATGAGTCATGTTCTTTGGCTTAGCATTCTAACTAGCATTCTTTCTCCTACAAACATTAGTTGTATGTCCTTTCTTTCCACAATGAAGACATGTAGGTTTAGAATTCTTACCTTTATTGTTTCTTTCCTTAGCAACTTTGGATGATTCTCCTTCTTCAATGCTTGTGTAGCCCAATCCTAATGTGTTTTTATTGGATCTAGGGGATTTTAGTAGTTGCTCAAAGTACTTAATGGCTTTATTTGGCTTCTTGAAACTTTAAAAAAATTCTTTTTCTCTTTTTAGGTCATTTTGCAGTTTTTCAGGTGTCCAATTGCATGTTTGAGATCCTAGATAGCTCTACTGACTTCTCTTCCAATCTATTTTCCAAAGTTCCCTTGTCCTCTTCAACCATGGCCTTGTCTTCTTTAGCTTGTGATTCTTGTTCCAACTTGAGATTTCTAATCTCTTCTGCTTGTGCTCTATTCTTGTCCATGAGATTTTCAATTGTTGCATCAAATTCACAAGATTTACCATTTGCAAATAACTTTGAGGTGTCAATCTCTTTGTATTGTGTGTCATTTTCTACTATAGCAATCTTTTTCCTTCTCTTTAGTGAACTTCTCAAGGCATCTCTAGCTTCATTTAATTGTTATAGTAAGAGATGTATCTCAATCTCCCAATTCTCAATGGTCTTTCCTAACTTGTAAACCTCCATCTCATGATCTTTTCTCCAAGTTGTAAGGCTTCTCCTAATGAGAACTCAACTCTGATACTGATTGTTGGAAATACAAAGGGGTGAATCAAAAGTACTAATCTCTAACCAATAAAACTTTTAACTTTAAAACAATAAATGCATAAACATATTGAATAACATGTAAAGTAAATGTATCCACATAAACACTTGACACCAGATATGATTACCTAGAAACCCTCCAATGAGAAGGTAAAACTAGGGTGGGGATGACACCCACAATTCATCACTACTGTAGCAGTAAAGTTCACCTATTAAGGTTACATAGTTTGACCATTTTCATGATCTACCCTATGAAAGGCTTGTCCTGTTAAAGGCTTACAAAGGATTGTTAGATCCTACCCTATTAAAGAATTTTAATACCCTGTTAAAAGTGTGCCAGGCTAACAGACTTTAGAACACTCACTTGGAATGTCACCCTATTAAAGGATTTCACTGTGACTATTAAGTCAACCTTAGTATAAAGGATTTCACCTTGCAGATATAGTTATTAGAAAGTACAGTAGAATGTTTGATCTGACTACTTATAATCTAGTATTGCTAATTTTAGATATTAATTCAGTCCATCTTGATCCTTTTTGATCTAACATGAAATTTCTTTATCCTCGATCCTCTATTCTATAAACTAATTCTACAATTCTATCCTTCTTCTAAGTCACCTTGAATGTATACTAATCAATTCACCCCTTTCACTTCCTTCAAATCTTCACTAGCATCACCTCCTCACAACATTCATTCATACTCTTCTCTCATACTAAATTATGGGGCTTCATCTTCCGTTAAACAGACTTTGGTGGCTTAGGGTTAGGTATGAATCTACGATTGAGATTCATTCATTTTTCCTACTCAATTCCTTCCATTTTTTTGATTGGTTGCATGTTGATTGCATAGGGAATCTAAATAGATTTGATATTATCTTTAAAGGTTTGAGATCTATCCATAAGCCAACTCAAAAATGGTTTACATAGCTGTTTGTACCATCAAAAATAACTAGGTCCATTCTGTGTTACTCGACACTTGATAATACTGATGCTTGGCACTTACTATAATTCTATCTTGCTCGACACTTGAACTTGCTCGGCATCAACTGTTCACTCGACACTTTAACTTTCTCGGCACATGAGTGACTCAAAATTCATTGCAACTTGGCATCTATAAATATTATACTCAACATATGTTACTAGCTCGACATGAACTTAGTTAATATCTCAAGTGTGTTGGCACTCAATTTTCAAAACCAATCTTAGATCAAAAATAAGTACTACTGAAGTAGAAGAATTCACTAAACATTTGAAGAATATCTATGAGGAGGTGAGGAAGCACATCATAAATATGAATACATATTACAAGCCTAAGGTATATGTGAAAAGGAGGTATAAAAATTTTCAGATTGGAGATGAAGTCATGGTTCATTTGAGAAAGGAGTGTTTTCAAATGGGTACATATAATAAGCTGAAGATGAAGAAGTTTGGACTGTGCAAGATAGTGAAAAGGCATGATCCTAGAAATGATTATGAAGTGAAGTTTCCTACTGAATTCAATATTTTACCATTATTTAATATTTTAGATTTGATAGAGTATTATGAAGGAGGTGATGGAGATGAAGTTATAGAAGCATAGTGGAGTATTCCAACAGCTAGTTTGGCTACAAAGGACATTGAGGAGAGACTGGACAGTTGTGTTGGAAAAAGCATAAGGAATAAAACTTATGAAGAATAAAAGAAGTTTTTTTATGGATTCAATTGTGTGTTTTTTTCTATCATCAACATTTTAGATCACACTACGTGATCGATCATTAGGATATGAAAGTGCAGGATAGTAAAGATATGCAGTCTGGACCTTTCTCAATTTTGTGGATGCTTTCCCCTTCTCTTCTTATAGTTCTTGAGAAAGGTCTAGTCTGCATATCATTACTATCTAGCACTTTCTCATCCTAATGATGGATCATGTAGTGTGATCTAAAATTTTGATAATAAAAAAACACACAATTGAATCCAAAAAACAACTTATTTTACAAATGGATTATGGAAATCTATTATTGTTAAGTTATAAGGAATACCTAGCCAAATGGAAAGGGAGGCCAATAGAGGATTCATCATAGATAGCAAGGAAGGAGGTTAACCATATTAGTTTTCCTCTAAACACCTGATATGTGATGGGGTCACTTCTCAAATTACCTCGGGTGTTTAATGCAGGAGCATCTTGGGTGTAAGAGAAATCTTGCATCACCCAAAAATATTTTCTTTTAAGTCTTTTCTATTATAATAAGGACTAGTAAATATGGGGGTTGTTATTTTTGGGAACTTACTATTTTTAGTAACTTTTACATATGAGTTCAAAATCTTCTCATTTTCTACATGAAGGTTCATTTCAAAATCATAAGCCTACCATAAAAGTCTCATTGCTCTAGCTTAAGTATCATAGAAGTTATTATAGATTTTGGGTGGAAATATTTGCAGAAAAATCTTCAGGCTCATTGTTGGAGGCTTTAGAATGCCTAGATGAGGTTCAAAAAATTGAAGGAAGGGTGTTTGCACCATTTCTAGCCTATAGATTAGGAGCTAGCATTTATAAAAAGTGGTTATAATAGCCAATCAGAGCAATGGTTCAAGAGTTATGGCCTTCCAAAGTTGGGCTACCCAAAATTTCTTAAATAATTGTCAAAGATGTATTTGGTTGACTCCATATGTATTGTTATGGCCTTTCAGCCCTAGGTATTAATTTTCAACATTTAGAACCTTCCCAAGTGGCATAAAATTGCCTATTTAAGAAAGGCTTAAACATTGTCTAGAACAACTCTAGGTAGTAATTTGTAGCTTAGCCTTGCAAATTACTCTAATGAAGGCACCCATGTGGGTTAGTATATTGTACTTGTGAATTTTATAATTCCATATTTGTGGTCATAATAAGAAGTCCAAGTTTTATTCTTGAATTTTCTATTGTTTTTTTGTTTATGTTATGTGTTAAGGGTATTAAGGGGAGCACCCTTCATGAGGAAATATTTTACATGTGCATACAGTATTTGTACTTGGATATTCTTGATCACTCCTTGATCATCCTCTATAATTAACTTCACTATTCTTATTGAATCTCTTTCATATGCATCCACTCCCACATACATGCTCATACACTCACTCTTAGAGTTCACACATTTATGTCCTTAAATAGATAATTTTGGTCCTTTCTCATTTCTTCTAATCATAGTATATCTTAGGGTCTGTGATCTAATCCAACAGATTCATTGTATCTTTTCATCTATTTCTCTTCTATAAACTCCTCATGGAATCCATTCATTAGGTATCTCATCTAAACCTCTCCTTGAATTAAATGATCCAACACATTAATCCTTATCTTCAATATGCTTTCAATATCCTAAGAAATCAACTGAGTTGACTAGAAATCATAATTTATCATACACATTCAAAATACTACCACTCAATCATCACTTGGTTCTTACTCTCAGTCATTATTGAGTTTGACACTCGGTCATCATTGGGTTCTAACACTCAGTCATCACTAGATCACTCAATTGATACTGATGGTCAATCAACACTAAGTTTCAATCAACTTGTACTGGTGCTCAAATTGTTCTATTCTAGCACTTAGTCAACACTAGTATCCCTCAACATGAATTTCAAGTTCCTTAATCTTTTTCTATATTCCTTGATCAAGGTTATGCAATCTATCAGTCTTTTTTCATGTCTTCATAATGTAAGCAATCAAATTATCTTATCAAAGTTTGACTAATCAAATGTCCATTGTAGCTTCCATTTTATAACTCAACATTTCCTCCAGGTATTTTTTTTATTGGAAACTTCTCAAATCCTTTTCATCAATCAAATAGATATGATATTTAGATTAGATAGAAACATGTCTCATCATTAGATTTGACATTAATGATAATATAACAATTGTTTCAATTGTAATATCCAATAATCTTCCTCTTTAGTATTGATGGCAACACCTAAAATATTTTATTTTATTAATACAATCTCCCTCTTTTTTACCATGCAATCCAAAAGATTGCACTTCCACAAGTAACCAATATCCTTAGTTTCATTATGATTCTCATCCACGCAATCTCAGAAACCCCATCTAAGTTTTGAGTTTATACTCCCTCTATCATAGATATTTCTACCAATCTACATCTATAAATTCTCCTTCTTACATCTTGTATACAATCTCTTTTATATCTTTCTCATCTATCATGTATACATAGTCTCCCTCTTTGACAATAACGTCAAAGACACTATCTCTCTTGGCTTAATTTTCTTCATACATCTTGACAATGTCGATAATCACATGTCAAGGCTGAATTCTTCATTTGTCATCTATATAAGACTTATCTATTATGTTCTTCTTCTTCTTTACTTTAATTGACTACCTTAGGCACCTCCTAAAGTAGAACTTTCTATATCAATGTGTAAGGTATTCTAATTAGCACATTTGATGCATAGTACCATCTTTCCTTAAGTTTCTTTTCTTAGGGGAATTACCCTCAATTTACCTCTAAGATATTCATGAGCATCTTTAGGTAAGGCTTTAGTGAATATGTCAACAATTTGTTCTTTGGTGTGTACATATTGTAACTTCACTTCTTTTTCTTGAACTATTTCTCTCAAGTAATGATACTTGATAGCAATGTGCTTGGTTTTTTTGTATATCACATGATTCTTTGATGTGTTGATATCACATGTGTCATCACAATAGATAACCACTGGATCTGTAATTTCATCCTTTATTCCTTTTAATAATTTCTTGATCCACATGATGTTTGAATAGTTCACTATAGCTGCCACATACTCGGCCTCTATTGATTGGGAAATATAGTTTTTTTTCTTGCTTTTCAATGACACCAATCTCTTTCCTAGAAAGAATGCACCTCTACTAGTACTCTTTCTATCATCAATATTCTCTACCCAATTAGATTTGGTGAATACCAAACTTTATTTGATATACTTGCAAACCAACAAAGAAATTGATTTCACCAAAGATAGACATTTCAAATTCCTTCTTCATTTCATCAACAAATGATTTACATAATGCTTATTTTCCTCCAAATATAATATCATCAACAAAAAATTTAGATAGTAGTACATCATTGTTCTTACTAGTCTTTAAGTATAGATTATTGTTATCATTTGTCCTTTCAAAACCAATCTTCACCAAGTAATTGTTGTTGAAAAAAATTAGTTAATTGTGTATTGTCTTTGATGTTATACAAAATGTCATATCTTTGTCAATTAGTGTATTTTAAGCTCACTTGGGAAATGAAGATGATTTAGTTCAAAAGATAGTTTCTACCAAGTTCACTCAGGTGACAAACAGAAGTTCACAAAAGTTGAGTAGTAACTGAGCTCACTTAGTTAATGAAGGTAAAGTTGGATGGAACCAATATTAATCGAGATCACTTAGTTAACAAAGGAATTTTGTGAAGATTTATTTTTAACTGAGTTCACTTGGTTAATAGAGGAAAATTATTTCTAAGTTAGTGTCTACCGAACAAGGTCGGCTAATGAAGAATTTTCTTGTTTTGGCATATTGAGTTTAATGGATTGTTTATTTGTTCTAGCTGACAAAGGAAATGAATGTTAATTACTTTAAGTTGTATTCAAGATGATTTGACAATGCATAAGGAATAAGTATGAGGTCAAGTTGAGGATCAAATGTGTGGAAATATATAGAAGAAAAGAAGATGCTTAAAGGAAACAAATTAGAAGGATAAGTAGAATATCCTTGTGGAGTTGCAAAAATTTATTTGATTAGGAAGGATCAAGTATACAAGCTAGAATTAAGATTTTTAATTAGAAACTAAGTTGTATCAGTAATCAGGTCATCTCATTGTTATTATCTAACGATTGTAGTAGTGATCTAAATCTCTTAATAGAGTTGGCTTAACAACTATTTGTAAATCCTCTAACAAGGTGACATTTCTATTGAAGTGTCTAAAGAACTCTAACAAGGCTACTCCTAATAGGGTGATTAAATCCTCTAATAGGTTCACACCTAACAGTGTGTTTTTTAACCTTTAATAAGGTTGGCTCCTAATAAGGCTCACTTCAGAAAAGCGAAAATTAGTAAGTAGTTGCAATTGGTGGTTTTTCTCAAATTGGGTTTCCATATTAAATATTGGTGTCACTTATGTTCATGCTATTTTTTTTATGTGTATGCAACTATGTTAATCATAGATAGTATCATAAGATTTGTATGTTAAGCATTTACTAAGTTACAACATATTATCAATATTAACTGAGTGCTTGTGTGTTTTCCAAGAAATAGTATTTTTAATGAAGTTTGTGTTCTATGTTGACATCTATGGGATTTGGGATTTATTTTAGTGGTAAATAATTCACCCCTCCCATCTTAGTTACTCCTCTTATATTTATAACAATTGGTATCAAGGCTTCTTGGTGCTTGCAGAGAAGGTTTGAAGGACCTAAGCTAAAGATCAAGATGTCTTACAGAAGAGAGATTCCCAAGCTAAACAAAGATAACTTTGAGGCATGGAAAGAACTTATGAAGTTGCACTTGGAAACCATCAATGATTTAGGTTTCAAATAAGAAAATGCTTACAAGGCTCCTACTAGAACACTGACTATGGAACTGATTGTTGAAAAGGAAAATCATAACATTATGATGATTGACACTGCATTAGCTCCTAACAATGTTGAATTTGATAAAGTCAAAGGATGTGCTATTTCTCATGATATGTGGACCAAACTAAAGGATATCTATGGAGGTAATGATAATGTGAAAAGAGAAAAGGCAAAAAGCTTAAGAGGTTAGTTTGATCAAATGAATATGAGAGAGGATGAAAACATTGCAAAATACGTTGAGAGAATCAAAGCTACTGGCAGTGCTATCAAGGCCTCAGGAGGAACAATTGAAGATGTGATAGTGGTAAGCAAGGTACTCACAACCCTTCTTCCTATCTATGAAATCAAAGTGTCTAATATTTAAGAAATGAGATGTGATCCAAGTAACAAGATAAATTTGGATGTTGTAGTTGGAATATTGATTACATTTGAACTAGATGCTATGATAATTATACTCCTAGTTCTAGAAATCTTGAGTTTGCATTTGAAGCCAAGTTATCAGTGAAGAAGAAGAAATTTGCAAAGTGTCTAAAATAAAACAATTTGAAAGTGAAGAGGAAGATAGTTCTGACAGAAATCTTGAAGCCATCAAAGCATTACTTGTAGGAAGGTGTCCCAAAGGAAAAGGAAAATAAAAAGGTAAAATTCATTTGATCTATTTATCTTGTGAAGAAGTTGGACACATTGCTGCAAGACGTCCAAATAGAGAAGACAAAGATGAAAAAAGGCACAAGTAAAAAGGCAAGAAGGATCTCAATAACTTTAAGGATTGTAAGGACAAAAGTAAGAAATCTTGTTTCATGGCTAAAGATTCACATAGTGGTGAAGATGATGAAATGGTCTATATTGTTTTAAAAGATGAATTTGATGATGAGGAAGATAAAATGGCACTTATCTCTCATGTTAGCAAAAATGATACATGGATTATTGATAGTGGTTTCTCATAGCATATAACTGATGAAAAAAAAAAGGTTGAACATGTGGAACATTATGATGGTGGAAGTGTGAGATTTGGAAATAATGAACCATGTTGTATAAGGGGAAAAGGTTATATCTCACTAACTAATGAACTTAGATATGATAATTCTTATTGGGTTGAAGGACTAAAGAATAATATACTAAGTGGTGTTGCATAGTTGAATAGCATTGGGTTCAAGGTAGAATTCATGAATGGGAAGGCCAATTTGCTAGATGGAAAAAGAAATCTAGTTGGGTCTAGTAAAAAAACCAAACATAATCTATTCTACCTAGATCTTAGTGAAATTTCATGTTTCATTGCTCAAGTAGAAGAGAGTTGGTTATGGCATAAAAGGTTATGTCATGTGAACTTTCATAATATGATCAAGATAAGAAAAAACAAAAGAGTGAGAAGAATTCTTAGTTTGAGGAAACCTAATATGGGCCTATGCAAAAAAATTCAAATTGGTAAGATGGCCAAGACAAGATTCAAAAGAAAGAACTATCATTCTAAAGAAGTCTTGGAGTTGGTTCATATAGACTTATGTGGACCCATTGGAATTGAGAGCTATAGTGGAGAAAATTACTTTATTCTTTTTGTTGATGATTATTCTATAATGATAACTATAATGTATCTAAAAGAGAAGTTAGAAGCTTTTCAAAAGTTTAAGTGGTATCTGGCAAGAGTACAAAAGGAAACTAGAAAGAAGCTAAAGTGTTTGAGGTCAAATAAACATGGTGAATTAACCCATAGAAGAGATGAATTCACCATGTCTATTTGACCTACAACCCCTGGTGAAATACAATAAGACCATGGCATACAAGAAGCTAAACTTGCTGAAGTATCAACCCCTGGTGAAATACATGGCAAGAGTACAAAAGGAAACTAGAAAGAAGCTAAAGTGTTTGAGGTCAAATAAACATGGTCAAATAAACAAGTATCAACCCCTGGTACACCTCAATAGAATAGTATGGCTAAAAGAAGGAACATATTAATCATGGATTATGCAAGAAATTTGATGATAGAAAAGAATGTTATAATCAAATAGTGGAAGGAAGAAATCAATACTATTGTGCATACCTTAAAATGAGTACAACTAAAGAAAGACTTAAATCAAACTCCTTATGAACTATGGTATTGCTACAAACCTAATGTAAGTTGATTTAAAGTATTTGGTAGCAAATGCTATATTCTGAAAGAGACTAGGAAAAGTAAATTTGATGTCAAAGGCGATGAAGGTATATTCCTAGGATATTATAATAAAAGTAAAGCATATAAATGTTTGAATTTATCCACTCATAAGATCATAGAAAATGCACATGTGAGAGTTGATGAGTTTGCAAAAAAAGTAAAGAAAAGAGCAGCAAAGAACCCAAGGATTACATAAGGTTTATTTACTTTGAACCTGATACATTGCCAAATCTAATTGACAGTTAGGAAACTTCGACTCCCGAGTCCCCAAAATCTCTAGAACCACCTAAGTTATGACTAGTACAACTTGAGTCATAGTCTAAAGGACCTAAGTTGCAATCAAAGGCTACTAAGTTGTGGCTAGAGAAAATTGAGTCTAAAGGACCCAAGTCACAAGCAGTGGGACCTGAGCTTTATACAGAAGATCATGGTAAGGCAAGTGGAACTAGTTCTAAATCCAAAGTCCTTGCATGAGAAAGATATGTTAGAATTCACCATTCACTTGATCAGATCATTAGAGACAAGTTAGATGGTATAATGACAAGAAAAAAAATTGAAAGGTACATATTTTCTTACTAAATTTGAACCTAGATCAGTTAATAATGCTTTGGATAATGAAAGTTTTATTGAAGCTATAAATGAAAAAATAGAACAAATGGAGAGAAATAAGACTTGGACTCTTGTTCCTAGACCCAAGGATAAGACTATAATTGGCACATAGCAGGTTTTTAGAAATAAGTTGAATGAAGATGGAGAAGTTTATAGAAACAAAGCAAGGTTAGTATGCAAAGGTTATTCTCAAGAAGAAGGTATTGATTATGGTGAAACTATTGCTCCTACTGTAAGATTAGAAGGTGTTAGGATTTTACTAGCTTATGCTTCATGTAAAGGATTTAAATTTTATCAAATGGATGTCAAATTTATAGTCTTGAATGGAATTCTTGAAGATGAAGTTTACATAGAATGATCTAAAGGTTTTGTAGATCCTAGCAAAAAGGATATGGTTTTTAAATTGCACAAAGCATTGTATGGTCTCAAAAAAGCTCCCAAAGCTTGGTATGAAAGACTTCATAACCATTTGATAAAGATTGGTTTCCAAAGAAAAAATTATGACATCATCCTTTATATCAAAGAAGGACTAGACATGAATATTGTAATGGCAAAAATCTTTGTGGATGATGTATTGTTTACTAGAAATGATGACTTGTGCAAAGCTTTTTCAGAGGAGATGAGTAAAGAATTTGAGATGTCCATGTTTGGAGAAATAAAATTATTTGTTGGATTAAAGATATAATAGAAGAAATATGGTATCTACAATACTCAAGCTAAATATATCAAGTAGTTACTAAAGAATTTTGGAATGGAAGATTCCAAACCAATTGGAACACCTATGTCTACTATACATAAGATTTCTAACAATGATGATTCCAAGGAGGTAGTGTTGGAAGCATGAATGCTGATGATACTTCTATGGGGGATTATTATAGAAACATAATTAGATCATTATCAAGATGATATGTTACATTCATGACTATGTTTTTCATTGATGTCAACATAGCAATTTTTGGTGGCATCTAATAGAAGAACAGTGGTAAAGATCAAGTTGGTACGGATAGATTGTTTAGCATTTTCATGAAGTGAGGTTAAAGACAGATACTACTAAGTGTCTAGTATATGTATCTAACCTTAGAAGCATAAGATATTAAGTTTGAAAGAATTTATGCAAGTTTTGGTGAATATTTTTCTAAGATAGAGTTTACAGAAGCATGCTAGTAAACTTGTTATATCTCTCAGTAGAATTGATATTCTGAGAAGCCAAAGTTAAATATGTGAAGAAGTCATTCTGGAGATGATGTAGCTAAGCTTTCTCATCATAATGTCAAATGTATGGAAATTTATTCAAATTACAAGGAAAAAGATTAATGTTTTTTCTAAGTGTAACGTGTTCTTAATGAGGTCCTATAATAGTTAATTAAGAAGGTGTAATTGCCAATCCAAGGAATTGTTTAATGGATTTGATATAAAGGAAGGAAATTTTCCTTTATCACATATAGAATGAATGAATGTTTATAAGAATCACAAAGAGTAGAATGTGATTGTGAGAAAAGTAGAGTGAAGGTGAAGAAAAATTCATTGTCAAGGTTTTATTATGAGATTCAAGGTTTGATATTTGGATCTGGGGTTCATGACTTGGTCCAAAAGGTCTAACAGTGATTGGTCTAGTTGAAAAGATAGAGGAAAGAGGTTAAAGTATAGTACAGACAATTATTATGCAAGGAATAGTTGAAAGATCAGTTGGATAGTGAGTTTAGTGGTCTTTCCCTAGAAGTTGTTTGGACAATGGGTCCTTCTACCTTCTACAACTTTTAAGAGGGTTGGCACAACTCTTAACAGGGTTGGAATCTCCTAACAGGGATTCAAAGTCTTCTAACAAGGTCTCATATGTACTAAATGTTGTAATAGACTCCTAAAAGGGTCCATCCTCTAACAAGGAATATTTATATTAGTACATCATCTTGTGGGCATCATTCCCACCGAGGTTTTCACTCTGATAAAGTGTTTCCCTAGTTAACAAATCTGATGTAATTTTGTATGTGCATCTTGGTATGGTTTTTGTTTACTTTGATTGAATGGTTAAGATTATTTAAGGTTGATAATTGTTTTAATTGGATAACTGATTCAAACGAACATACCCCCCCCACAATTATCTTGGTGGACTATTATTTCTAACAATTGGTATTAGAGCATCAAGTCCTTGAAGATAAAGTTTAACAACTTTGGAAATCCATGGTGAACATATTTAGAAAGAATAGTCTAAAGTTTGATGGAACAAATTATGATAGTTGGAAGGAAAAGGTGAAGACACATCTGTTTTGTATGGGTCCATGATATTGGATCTTGACAAAATTAGAAAAAAATAATTATTGCTAAAAGTGCTTTGGAAACTTGTATGAAGGAAGAGAGAGAACTTTTTGTGTGCATCATGAGAGCTAGAGAAGCACTATTGTCTCCACTTTCCTAAAATTGAGTACAACTAGGTAAAATCATTTAATACTACTTGTGAGATTTGGAAAGCTTTGGAAAATAGTTTTGAAGGTGATGAACATTATAAGAAGTTGAGGATACAAAGTTGGATTTGTGAATTTCAAGATGCTAAAATGATGGAAGATGAATCTATAAGAAAATATGTAGGTAGGATATCTAAAATTACTTCAGGTATCAGATCCTAAGGAGGAACCAAGAAAGATGATGAGGTGATCTAGAAGATATTGAAGAGCTTAACACTGCCATTTAAGCAAGCAGTTCAAATGATACAATTGTTGATCTCTTGTACCAAATATTTCCCAAAGAAAACATTACTTGGGAGACTTGAAGCAATTGAGAATGAGCTTAGAGAGTCTAGAGAATTGACCAGAATAGAAATAGCTTTCACTACCCTAAATATCTGACCTAGTTTATTGAGGAGCACAAGTGCTAGAGGATATTTTGCTAATAGTAGTAGATCTAATGAGGATAGAAAAATAGGAGTAGCCCTTCTGGTAAGAAGAGAAAAGGATGGTAAGAAAAAATTTAAATTTTGGACTTGTAATGAGTTTGGTCAGCATCTAAGTGTCCTAAACAAGAGAAAAAGTATAAAGGAAAGTTCAAACCTAGAAGAGATAGAGATTGTTTATATGCAAATGAAGAAGATGATTTTGATGAACAAGTAGTAAGTGCTAGTGATGATGAAATAGGATTTGAAGCTATTAAAGAAGAAATTCTAGAGAAAATGGCTTTCGTATCACAGGTTGAAAAGAAATCTGATTGGATAATTGATAGCAATTGTTCACATCATATGACTAGTGATATGAACATGTTTGTTGACTTCAAAAGTCATGATAGAGGCATTGTCAGAGTTGGAAACAATGCAGCATTCCATGTTAAAGGTATTGGATATATAACTCTCAATGGTAAGACTAACATTGAGGATGAATATTTTGTTGATGGTTTGAAACACAATCTTCTAAGTGTTGGACAACTTGTGGATAAAGGTTATCAATTATAGTTCACAAAGAACACATGCATGATCAAAGACAAATATGGAAATGAAATTGGAATAGGAACCAGATCTAGAGGTAATGCATGTCATTTGAATCCAACTAAAATGATATGTTTGGTTGCTAAGGTAGATGACAGTTTGTTATTGCATAAGAGATTTTGTCACATAAACTTTCACAACATTGTAAAAACTAGTAGTATGTTTGAGTTAGATATTTTCCTAAGATTATTTAGCCTACTAATGCAATTTGCAAGAAGTGTGTATTGGAAATGCATACTAGAACTTCTTTTCCCAACATGAAGTTTACTACTACTGCAAAGTCAAAAATTGTACATACAAATTTTAGTGATCTTATGAAGACTAAATTATTTTATGGTAAAAGTTATTTCATGATTATAATTTATGACATTTCTAGAATGATGTGGGTTGCATTTCTTAAAGAAAAATTTGAGGCATTTCATAAGTTCAAGATATTTAATAATAGAGTTGAGAATGAATATGGCATGAAGATTAAATATTTATGATCAGATAGAGGAGGAGATTTTACTTCAAATGAGTTCAATATCTTTTGTGAAGCTAATGGAATCAAAAGATAGTTATCAACTGTAAGAACCCTTGAACAAAGTGGCATTGTAAAGAGAAGAAATAGGTTAGTAATAGAAGTAGCAAGAGCTATGTTAGTTGAGTATGATGTATCCAAGATGTTTTGGAGAGAAGCTATGAATACACTAGTCTACACTATGAACAGAGTGCAAATAAGGAAAGACACAAACAAGACCCCTATGAGCTATAGTTTGGTCACTCACCTATAGCTAAATGTTTCAGAGTTTTTGGTAGCAAATGTTACATCGAAAGAGATGACGATATTGGTAAGTTTGATTCTAGAAGTGATGAAGGTATATTTCTTGGTTATTCATTGAAAATTAGAGCATATAGATGTTATAATCTAAGAATTAAGACTATTGTGGAAAGTAAAAATGTAAGAGTTGATGATAAATTCAAGATACAAGAAAGAGTAGTTGATTACAATTCTAATGATGAAAATGTTGTTGTTACTAAACCAAGGAATGATGAAGTATTCTTTGAGACTAACAATGATTTTCAGAATGAAGGAGAGAAAAGGCATGAATAAAGCTCAAATAATTCAAAAGAGCTCAGAATAGAGATAAAAAATCCTACTTTTGGTAAGAATATGACAAAGAATCATCCACTAGAGCAGATCATCAAAAGAAAAGATAAATGTGTAATGAAAAGAAGTAGAATCAATGAAGAACTACATCTAATAGCTCAAGTTGAACCAAAGAATAAATATGAAGCATGTAAAGATGACTATTGAAAGCAAGCTATGAAAGAAGAATTAGATTAGGTAGTGAAGAATGAAACATGGGAATTGGTACCCAGACCAGTAGACAAGAATGTGATTAGAAAAAAATGAGTATTCAAGAACAAGATGAATGAACAAGGTGAAGTTGTAAGGAACAAAGCAAGATTGGTATGTAAAGGTTACTCACAACAAAATGAATAGACTGACAAAACCTATGCTCCCATGGCAAGAATAGAAGTAGTAAGGTTATTCTTTTCCTATGTAGCATATAAGAAATTCAAAGTGTATCAAATGGATGTCAAGTCAGCATTTCTAAATGGAGAACTTGAAGAAGAGGTATACATAGAATAGCCTAAAGGTTTTCCTTTAACAAATGACAAGGGCATAGTATGCATATTGAAGAAAGCATTGTATGGCTTTAAAAAAGCACCCAAAACTTGGTATGCAAGGTTGGACAAGCCTTTAACAAAGCTTGGATTTAGCAAAGGTATGATAGATAGTTATCTATACTAGAAAGAAATAGACAATGGATTGATGATTTTGGTAATATTTGTTGATGATATCATATTTGGAGGAAATGATGATGAAAGTGACAAGTTTGTAGAAGAACTGAAGAAGGAATTTGAAATGAGCATGATAGGAGAAATGAAATACTTCTTAGGATTACAGATTGTGTAGGACAAAGAAGGAATCTTTATTTCTCAGACTAAGTATTTGAAAGATCTACTAAAAAGGTTTAGTTGGAAACATGTAAACCAATTAGAGCACCTATGGTAACTAGACACAAGTTATCTACAAAGGATGAGACACCTACTACTAAGAAGAAGAAGTATAGATCTATGATTAGAGGATTTCAATATCTGACCCACACAAGGCTAGATATAACAAATGTAGTTAGAATTGTTGCAAGATCTCAAGTTGATCCTAGAGAAGCACATTATGCAATAGTTAAAAAGATATTTAGATACCTTAAAGGAACACCAGAGTTTGGATAGTGGTATGATAGATTTAATGATTTCACTTTATAATATTATACTGATGTTGATTGGGAAGGTAGTAGCCTTCTTTCTTGGAGGAAGATTGGTTTCTTGGTTAAGCAAGAAGTAGGATTATACCTCACAAAGTACAATAGAAGTAGAATATGTTGTAGTAGAAAACAATTGTAATCAAGTTATTTGGATGAAACAAATGTTGAAGGATATAAGGATAGAATTTAGTCAACTTGTTGTAATACATTGTGATAACACAAGCACAATGAATATGTCTAACAATCTTGTGTTTTATTCTAAGACTAAGCACATTTCTATCAAATATCACACATTGAGAGAGAAAGTTGTAGAAAAGGAAATTGGATTGGAGTATGTAAGCACCAAAGAGAAGATTGTAGATATTTTCACCAAGCCACTTCCCAAAGAAACTTTTGAGTATTTGCAAGGTGAGCTAGGGGTTGTGCCCCTTCCTAAAATAGAGTAGATGATGCAAGAGTATATTAGTCCAGTGTAACAAAGCACTATTGTTTTTCTAGACTGAATGTTGATGCTTCATATATGGGAGAGTATCTATGATGGACAAAGTCATCTAGGACTCTTGTTGGATGTTATTTTGAATAGTGTCTTTGGACACTTGAGAAAGTCAGAGACAATTGTTGTAGAAATTGATGGTTGCTAAAGCCTTTAACATTGATGTCAATGGGGAAGAGATTACTATTGGAAATATTCAATACTATGCTAAGTTACTGAGAGGGGAGGGGTGAATCAATAACTTCTAAAACTTCTACCAATTTTAGTTCTTAATCCAATAAACCAATTAGCATTTAATTCATCACATCTGATCTAATTGTATGCATGAGAAACTAAAAATATAAAAGCATCCACAACACTTGAACACAAAGATTTGGTGACCAAGAAACTATCCAAATAGAAAGTCAAAATAGGGTGGGGATGATACCATAAACTTTAGTACTACAACATAAAGTTGGCCTATTAAGGCTTACATTGATCACTTCTAATGATCTGCCTTGTTAGGAGAAAATAGGACTACTACGTCCACCTTGTGAGAGGATTTACAAACATACAATGAAGTATACACTCAGTAAAGAGATTTAGAAAAGACCATTAGGTCTAGGTTACCTTGTGAAAGGATTTTGACTATTTCACCTGTTAGCATGAAGCAATTTATCTCTAACTTGCAACTAGGTTTGCTGATAGAGATTCCTTGGTGTTCTGATCACCTTTCTATGATAGATTTGTCACTCTTGCTCCTTATACTGATATGGCCTTCATAAATTTTTATTTTTTTCTTATACATATGCTCACATTCACATTCTTGCTTTCTCACATTATATTCTCATATATTTGAAATGATACAATACATCACACAGACACACACACACACACACACACACACACACACACACACACACACACACACACACATATCAATCCAATTTACAAAATTACAAAGTTGGCCATGTCACAAGTTAACAAAAATGTTACAAAGTCACCCCACATGAAGATACTCAGGTTTGGAAGACTGACTCAGTGAGGTTTTGATACTTAGTGTCCATTGTCACTACTTGGCATCGTCATGCTCTTGGTAGACATAGAAGCTCAATCCATACTGATCACTTTCAAGTAGTCTTGAACATGGTCTACACTGGTGACTCGGTAGATAGTGTGCAACTCAGCAAACACTAAATCACTTGGTTACCATGAAGAGCCTCGGTTAACATTGTCTTCACATCACATGAACTGAGAACTTGATAGACACTGTAATGCTTAGTAACCACTAGCTTCATTTCACATGAAATACAAACTCAGTAACCACTTGATAAACTTGGTATATATTGAACTGCTCAGTTTGAACTGCTGAACTTCACACTGACTGAATCTTCTTGGTAACCACTCGAATTAGTCAAGAGGACTTGGTAGCTATACAGAATCTAAATAAGTGTGTGTCACTAATAAAAAAACTTGACTGATATGTCAACAATCTCCCCCTTTGGCATTAGTGACAAAAACACTTATTATCCCAAAATTGAGTACCTTGTATTCATTACGATGTGATACTAGCTCGATCTATTTTTGAGATTTTTCGAAATTGATCTTTGTAAGGTATATACAAAGTATTTCTTTACCATAGAATATTTCTCCCCCATACTATGTAATCTACTATATACATGTAGCTTTTCTCTTATATACATATCTCCCCCTTTAACTCTCCTCTTCTCTTCTCTCATCTCTTCTCATATCTCATCTCCCCCTTTTGGACAATAATGCCAAAGATTTATTCAACATATTTACATGGAGACACCAAAATGAGATAAGAATTTAGAGTGTACCTTAAAGGTAATTGCTAATGTTTTATCCCAATTCTCTTGAATTACTTTACATGTGTGAATGATAATTTTTACTTCTACTAATAATTCAATCATGTGATCAGCAATAGAGAAATTGTTATCATGAATTAGGGTTTTTGAACAAACAATATGTTTCTGCATAGAGTCCATGATAGGTAGGATCATATTTTGGATATCAACTAGTGTTGAACAGATCCTTTCTTCTTCTCTTAACAACTCTACTTGCATATCTAACAAAAATCTAATCTTCTTAAAATGTGCAGAGCTTGAACTAGGGTCAAGTTGCAGTTATTGAGCACTTGCTTTAATATTAGTATCAATTTTGGACAATTTGTCCTTAACTTTCTTAGTATACTTGGTGACATCACATAGCTTTGCAAAAAGTGATGACACATTAGAATAGGATGCCTCAAGATTGACCAAAATTGTTGATAACTCAACTTGATAAATAACAATTTACTGAGCAATGTGCTCTAGCACTTTATTATTAAATTTCTTTTGTGCCTTTTCAACAAAATTTTCTTGTCCTTTGGTGTCCTCATTAAACTTTTGGACTACCTCACCAAGCTAAAACAAAATAGGTTGAGAAGAATCAACCTCAATTCCAATAGCCTTGGATAAAATGTTCTTAGCATCATCTAATATTTTGTACTCTCTATCTCTTTCTTCTCAATCTTTGTTGCTTGGCCTTTTTTTGAAGAAGTTCACCAAATATGTGGATTTGATCTATAGAAAGATTGTAGATATCCCATTTGGGAATTTATATTTCCTCATCTAAATCTATATCTTCTTCTATCTTGTTTCCTTTCAAAAAATTTGTACTCGATTAAGCCTTAGGCTCAACTGTCCTTGTATATATTGTCTTAGTACCTAGAATGGAAACAATGGTATACATACTTAGGCTTGTAGTGAAAATTGATAATGCACTGACTAAGAGAAAATTGATAGAAATGCTTGAAGAATCCAAAATTGATGAATTCAAAACTGTAGAATCCAAAATTGAAGTAGACAAAATTGGAGTGCTTACCATAGATGAGCTCAAAATTGAAGAAGTCAAAATTGGAGAGGTAATGATTGAAGAACTTAACTCGATAGATGAAGGGTGAGTCTACAGCTTGGTTGATAAAGTGGAAGTCACTTCTGTCAATGAAATGTTGAGTTGTGTTGGTGCAAAGAGTGATTGGACATTTGATGTATCTATAGTAGTCACAACCAAACTTGCTGAAGTTATCTCCAAACTTGATGTAAAAAAAGGTTTGCTTAGGAAGTGAGGCAATGAATATAGCTACTAACTTGACTGGGTCAGTCTCCTCATCATCTTCCTTATCTTCCTTGGTAGTTTCTACACCTTTCTCCTCTTCTTCTTCCTTGTTATCAAAATGAGTTACTTCTTTAACATTTTCCTCATCATCTTTCTCCTTATCTTCTTCTTCATCAACATCCTTACTTCAATTGGATATTTACTTGGTTTATGAAGATGATAAACATTTTTCCAAGTGTTTGTAGCATTCTTAACTACATTCTCTACATCCTTAATCAAAATTAAACAAGTGTTAAATCTTAGAGTCATTTTCTCTTCATTTTTCTTTAAAGAGTCTTTTACCTCAACATCTATTATGCTCGGTAGTAACTGCCTCAGGGTTTTTGCATATACATATTTTACTATTTGCATGAAAAAATCCCATTTTGGCTTTATTTTCTCTAACAATTCATTTGATATTTGAGAGGTGATATGGTCTTGTGAGTACTTCCATTTTCCCATTTTGATCAGCACCAATTCTTCAACTTGTTTCTGCTCTACCTCTATTATTGTCTCATACTTCAAATATTTAAAATTTGTAATTCCAGCTCCTTCTTCCATTTGCTTCAATTTCTCTTGGAAGGTGGGTGGAGGTCTGCTAAGAACAATGTCACTTACTTTCTTTTGTGACCTTGTGAAGACTGTAGTGGATGCCTTTGCAAGCTTGGTGATGATCACCTTGCCCTTTTTCTTCAAAGGTTCTTCTTATTCTTCTTCATCCTTTGCCTACTCTTCATCTTCACCTTTTCCCTCAATTAACATGAGAGGTGCACTAGATTTCAATTTGGCTATCCTCCTCTTTCCTTTGTTAACCACTTGAGGGAGCTTTATTTCTAGCTCTATTCTTACCTTAGCCTCTTCATAGGTACCAAAATAAGGGACCTTGGGATCCATAGTTTCATTGACAAGGGCTTCAATGTTATCCTTGATCTCATCAATATTCACCTCATAACCAAGAGGCTTGACCTACACAACTCTAGGCTTGACTGCCTAGATGTATACCTTGTCACAGTCAACCATAAAGCACACATCATCCTTGTAGTCTTCAACTAACTTCTAGGGTATCCTAAACCTATTTTTCATTTTATCCTTGAACACATCAAAGTATTTTTCCATGATGTTTCCATAATTCTCTCTCATTTCTACAATATATTCATTTATTTGTTATAGAATAGGCACATCTTTTCTCTAGACTATTGTGCCTTTGCAAGGGAAGAACTTCTAAACATAGAAGAATAAACATGTTAATAGAGAACCAAATTTGCAAGGATTATTCTTGGAAGTTCTAATACTTTCCATATTCTTGTTGAATTGCCTCAATAATAACTTAGCAAGGGCATAATATAGGTTTTTCTTAACCACTTTATATGCCAAGTCCATAGCTTCACATGATACATTGTTGAGACAGCTTGAACTATATATCTTGTGAGCTATAACATGAATACCAAACTTCAGTTCTACATCAGTGACACTACTTATTTTTATGCCTCTACCATCCCACTTAGCTAGGGTTTTCTTTTCCAACTCTACTCAACCTAGGGTTGTGGTGTTTTTGGCTTTGGTGAGCATGGGAAGGCTAGTGATTTGATGAATCATTTTCTTCATTATCAATATTGGGTGCTCCAACCATAATTGTCCATTATGCACCTGGCTAAGGATAGACTTAATCCATTTTATGTGAAACTCTCAAGGCATATGGGGAATATGAGTTAATCCTTTGGTTTCCAAATGTTGATGCTCAAGTTTTAGGGTTCCATCAACACACAACTAAGCTAGGACATCATCCATCTCAAGAGTACCAATTTCTTGAATTGAACATTTAAAATGAGTTCATATGTCATTAACAAGAAGTACCTTGGGAGGGATTTGTGATTCAGCTTTGCTGGGGTCTAGGGTTTCAACAACTGTAGGCACGAGCTTGAAATCTAGCACCTTCCACTCAACACCTCAAACCAACATGTTAGAACCTTTCTTCACCTTGTTGCTACTACTGGATTCCATTTTACTTAGTAACTTGAGAGAACTTTGAAAACTTTTGTAGGAAATTCACTCAAGTCACTTGATCGCACAGAAAATAGCACTTTGCAATAGCTCTTGAAAATTTATTGTGAAAAATGAATTCGCTTCCATGCCTTTTGTCAAAAAAATTCCATTAATGCTTAGTATAGAGGTAGGTGAGTTAACATAATGCTTGATAGACTGTCATCCACTATTCTATATTGATCACTCGACAAAGTCTTCATGACTCAGTAACCATAAGTGTCTTTTTTACTCTTGACCTTGCCCAATAGAGTCTATCACCCAACCTCACTTAGTGGAGAAGGTAAGTTGGTAATGACTGATATAGATCTTGCTTAGTGATCCCTTTGTATCTTACATATGAATTTGGATCTTTGTCACCTTTTCAATTGGAACTAATTCTGATGTCTTCTTTGATAGCCTAGTTCTAGTTCTTCCTTGAGAATTTAATTAGAAATGGTAGAGTCACCCAATTTTTGAGTGACTTGACCATCATTTCTTGGATTAGTATCCTTGATAGTCTTAGGAATCCATTACTATCTCATCTACTTTTGAATGCTATCATCTTTTGCCTTCTTCTCATCTTCAATTTTGCTAGTATTCATACAATTCTTGGCAAGATGACCAAAATAAAACATCTTATAGTGGTATCTCTTTTCCTCATATGATGTTTAACACAATTCATACCAATGTGTCCAAATTCTCCACAATAATGACATCTACACCAATTATTGTAGTCCCATCCAAATATTTCTTTCATCATTTTTTTTGTAGGATTCAATATCTTTGTTTTGAATTCTAATGCCTTGTGTCCATGTTTCTTACATTTACGATAATTGCTTTCAAATTTTGGTTTCTCATTGCATTCATTAGCCTTATGACCATGTTGATTACAATTGTAGCATTTTCCATTGAATTTTTCTTTTCCATCACTCCAACATTTGTTTAATGTATGACCTATCTTGCCATAGTGGTTGCATGTAGGCCTTTGATTCTTTTGAGCACCTTGTTTTGAGGATTCACCTTCTTCTTTGCATCCAATTCTTACTTTTCCTTTTTTCCTATAGAGATTTTACTCATTTAGTTTATTCATGTCTGCTTGAGATTTCATCATTCTTTCATTGATTTGCCTCTCAATGTTTAAGTCGTTTCTCAATCTTTCACTAATTTTCTTTTCAAATCTTAGTTCATTTCTTATTCTTTCATTGATTTGTATTTCAAAATTTAGATCATTCCTTAATCTTTCATTGATTTGTCTTTGGCTCATGATTTCCTCATTTGAATTGGAGAGCTGATCAATAAGTTTTGCATGTTGGAGGGATTGGTTTTGGATCTCATTGTTCCTTCCATCCATCTCTTCTCTTATCTTGTTTCTCTATTCCAAGACTTCACATAACCTTATTGACTGAATTTCTTATTCTCATTTCAACTTTCTTACTTCTTGCAAGGAACCATTCTTCTCTAGTAGTTGTTTGATTACATCATTTGCTTCATCTGAACTACTTGAAGGGAAAAAATCTTCAATTCTTTCTTCAATACAAAGATGATCATTCATTTTATTTGCAAGTTCCTTTCTTCTTTTCAGGGATTGGGAAAGTTTCTCCAGCTTTCTGAGTTGGGCAATGGCCATTTTTAGATCCAACTTTTCATTGTCAATAGCTTTGGAAAGTCTAAATATCTCCATTTCCTTGATCTTTGATCAAGCTCTTAGACTTTCTCCTAAGAACCACAAAGCTCTGATACCAATTGTTGGAAATATTCAATACTATGCTAAGTTATTGAGAGCGGAGGGGTGAATCAATAACCTCTAAAACTTCTACCAATTTCAGTTTTTAATCCAATAAACCAATTAGCATTTAATTCATCACATATGATCTAATTTCTTGCATGAGAAATTGAAAATATAAAAGCATCCACAACACTTGAACACAAAGAGTTGGTGACCCAAAAACCTTCCAAATAGAAACTAATAACAAACTTGATTGATATGTCAATAATTACAACATGAAAAATAGTTTAATATAGAGTACATTTGAGGGAGAGATTTTATGTAATATAGAGCACATTGAGGTATATCATGAGGGAGAATGATTGATGAAGAGGATTTGAAAAGAAAGGATAACAATGTTTTAATGTTGGTATTTTTGGAACTAGATGTTTTTCATTTATGTTGCCATCAATGCCAAAAGGGAGATTGTTGGAAGCATGAATGTTGATGATACTTCTATGGGGGATTATTGTAGAAAAATTATTAGATCATTATCATGATGACATGTTACAATCATGACTATGTTTGTCATTGATGTCAATATAGTAGTTTTCTATGGTATCTAACAAAAGAACAACAATAAAGATCAAGTTGGCACAGATAAATAGTTGAGTATTTTCACTAAGAAAGGTTAAAGAGAGATACTACTAAGTGTCTAATAGATGCATCTAACCTTGAAAGAATAAGATATTAATTCTAGAAAAATTTATACAAGTTTCAATGAAGACTGTTTTAAGATAGAGTTTATAGAAGCATGTTCTGGTAAACTTGTTATATCTCTTAACAAGATTGACATTCTGAGAAGCCAAAGTTAAAGATGTCAAGAAGGCATTCTAAAGATGATGTAGCTAAGCTCACTTGTCATAATTTCACACATATGGAAATTTATTCTAGTTACAAGGTGAAAGATTAATGTTATCACTAAGTGTAATGTGTTCTTAATGAGGTCCTATAATAATTGATTGAGAAGGTGCAATAGCTAGCTCAGGGAATTTTTTTATGGATTCAGTATAAAGGAAGGACATTTTCCTTTATCATGTATGGAATGACTGAATGATTTCAACAAACATGAATAGTGGAATGTGAAGATAAGAAAAGCAGAGCGAAGGTGAAGAAAACTTCATTGCCAAGGATTTATTATGAGATTTGAGGTTTGATATTTGGATCTGAGGTTTGTGACTTGGTCTACAAGGTTTGACAATAATTGGTCCAGTTGACAGGAAAGAGGAAAGAGGTTAAAGTATAGTATAGACAATTATTATGCAAGGAATAGTTGAAAGATTAGTTGGACAGTGAGTTCAGTGGTCTTTCCCCATAAGCTATTTGGACAATGGGTCTTTTTGCCTTCTATAACTCCTAAAAGGGTTAGAACAACTCCTAACAAGGATGGAATGTCCTATTTGGGATTCAAAGTCTCCTAATAGGGACTCATATGTACTAAATGTGGAAATAAACTCATAATAGGGTCCATCCTCTAACAAGGAATATTTATATTAGTACATCATCTTGTGGGCATAATTTCCATTAGGGTTTTCCCTCTGATAAAGGGTTTCCCTAGTTAACAAATCTGGTGTAATTATGTATGTGCATCTTGGTATGGTTGTTTTTTACTTTGATTGAATGGTGAAGATTATTTAAGGTTGATAATTATTTTAATTGGATAATTGATCCACCCCCCCCCCCCCCCCCCCAATTATCTTGGTGGACTATTGTTTCTAACAAGAAGATCAGACCACATACAAATCAATGATTGGAAAATTGTAATATGTAGTACATAAAAGACCTAATATTGTATTAGAAGTTGGTATAATTGCAAGATTCTCAAAAAATCCTAAAGAAAATCATATGATGGCAATCAAGATAATCATGAAGTATCTGAAAGATATTGAAGTCTATGGATTATGGTACAAGGAGGTAATTTGGATTTGAAAGCCTTCACAGATGTTGATTGGATAGGAATTATTGATGACAGGAAAAGAACCAGTGGTGGAATATTCTTTCTACATAAAAGGATAGTGTCTTGGATAAGTAAGAAGTAGAATTGCATTTCTCAGTCTACAGTAAAGGTAGAGTATGTGGCAGTAGTAGTTAATTACTTCAATGTTGTTTGGTTCAAGCAACTATTGGTAGATACAAATGTAGAGATCAAGGAACTAGTGGTTATCATTTGTGATAACACTAGTGCAATTAATATATCAAAGAATCATGTGATGCGTACCAAGACCAAGCACATTTCAATTAAATATAATTTTCTGAGAGAATTGGTGCAAGATAAAGAGGTAAGATTGGAATATATGAATACCAAAGAACAAATTGAAGACATATTCACTAAGTCTTTACCTAAGGATTCATTTTTGCATTTAAGAGGTAAGTTAGAGGTTATTCCCCTATACGAAGCTCACTAAATGAATTTTAGAGATGCATCAACCAGAGCATGTTGAAGATCAGTCAGTTGATGTAGTAATGAAAGAGAAGATTGCATATGAGTCAATACATGAGGTACATTGATATACACTAGATGTTGTCTTTTGTATAAGATGTCAAAGAGGGAGAGGTTTTTGTCATATCATAGAAGTTTTGTTTCAAAATGTCAAAGATGGAGAACCTATGAAAGATGCCAAAGAGAAGAACTTGGTCTGATATTAGAGAGGTAAAGTTTTTTATTAGAAGATGTTGAAGATAGGGTTTTCTAACAGAGGGAGAAACATAAGGCAAAGGTAGTTCACACTGATAGAGGGAGAAAATTTCATTGTTGAAAATAATTGGTTAAATTTGTGTATTATCTTTAATGTTACACAAAATGTCGTATATTCTCTAGTTAGTGTATGTTGAGCTCACTTAGGCAATAAAGAAATTTTCCTATCTTTTTCAAGAATTGTAGCATCTTCCAAGTTTAGAAGATAGTGTCAATCAAGTTCATTTAGGAAACAAAGAGAAATTCACAAAAGTTGAGTTTTAACTAAGCTCACTCAGTTAATGAAGGTAAATTTGTATGGAACCATTGTTAACCAAGCTCACTCAGTTGCCAAAGGACATTTTTGAAGAGGTAATTTTAACCAAGATCACTTGGTTAACACATGAAAATAATTTTTGAGTTAGTCTCTACTAAGTAGGGTTGGCTACTGAAGGATTTACTTTTTTTGGAATATTGAGTTTAATGGATTTGTTTTATGGTTGTAGACAACTAAGAAAATGAATGTTAATTACTCTTAGTTTTATTCAAGACAACTTGACAATGCATAAGGAATAAGTATGAGGTCAAGTTGAGGATTAAATGTGTGGAAGTATATGGATGAAAAGAAGATTCTTAGAAGAAGAAAATTAGAAGGATAAGAAGAATATCCTTGTGGAGCTATAAAGATACATTCTATCATAAAGGATCAAATATATAAGCTAGAATTGAAACATGTGATCAAAAATTTAGTTGCATCAGTAATTAGGTCATCTTATTCTTACTCTCTAACCATTATAGTAGTGATCTAAATCTCTTAATAGAGTTGGCTTAATAGCTATTTGTAAATCCTCTAACAAGGTGGAATTTCTATTGAAGTGGCTAAAGACCTCTAACAAGGCCACTCCTAATAGGGTGATTAAATCTTGTAATAAGGTCACACATAATAGTGTGTTTTGTAACCTTTAATAGGGTTGGCTCCTAATAGGCATGACTTTAAAAGAGTGAAAATCGGTAACTAGTTGCAATTGGTTGTTTTTCCCAAATTGGGTTTGCACATTAAATCTTGATGTCAATTGTGCTCATGATATTTCTTTTATGTGTATGCAACTAAGTTAAGTTAATCATAGATAATATCATAAGATTTACATATTAAGAATTTACTAAGTTAAAACATATTATCATTATTAACTGAGTGCCTGTGTGTTTGCTAAGCAACAATATTATTAGTGAAGTTTGTGTTCTATGTTGACATCTAAGGGATCTAGGATTTATTTTAGTGGTAAATTATTCACCACTTCCCTCTTAGTATCTCCTCTTATATTTCCAACAATTGTGTAGCCTTCCACACCATGCTCTTAGAGCTTATTTCAATCCATATAGAGATTTGTTTACATACCATATTCTTTTCATTTGGGTCCAAAAATCATTTAGATTGTTCTATTTACCCTTCTTCCTCAATTATACCATTCAAAAATGGATATTTGACATCCATCTAATATAATTTAAAGTTTTTGTAAGTTGAGTATGTAAGCAACTGCCTGATCCCTTCCAATCTTCCTATAGGAGTGAAAGTTTCTCCATAGTCAACTCCTTCTTGAGCATATCCTTTCCATTTCAATCTATCTTTATTCCTTGTAACCTCACCTTTTTCATTTGGATTCTTCCTAAAAACCCACTTTTTTCCAGTAAAATTTTTGTCTTTTGGTCTAAGTATTGAGATCCAAGTCTTGTTCTATTCAATCTATTCAATTTCTTCATTCATTTCCTAGATCCAATCTTCATTATCTAGAACATCTTTCACTAGTTTGGGCTCAAATTCACAAAGTAGGCATGTATTATTTTTGAGTCTCCTCCTTGTCATAACACTAGATTTTATATCTCCAATATCTTTTCTAGGTTTATGATGTGTTCTTACATACTTATCTAGCATTGGTAGTCTCCTTCTCTGTTCTTCAATAGGTTCATTTTGAAAAATAATCTCAGGCTCATTATCTCTTTCTTGTTTATGATTTGGTTCTAGTTCTACACACTTGACACTATATATCTAATGGTCCATATTATTTGTCTATGGCATCTTTTGCCTATTGCTCATGATGCAGAAGCATCCTAGGTGTAAGAGCAATCTTGCATCACCCAAAAATATTTTTATTTTTAGTCTTTCTATTTTAATAAGGACTAGTAGACTTTATGGAAGCTTACTATTTTTATTAACTTTGTCATACGAGCTCATAATGTTCTCATTTTCTACATGAAGGTTCATTTTAGAGTTATAAGCCTACCATAAAAATTGTATTTCTCTAGCTTAACTATCAGAGAAGTTACTACAGATTTTTGGTGGAAATATTTAAAGAAAAATCTTCAAGCTCACTATTACATGCCTTAGAGTGCTCAAATGAGGCCTAAAAACTAATAGAAGGGCACTTGCACCATTTTGAGATTCTAGATTAGGAGCTTGCATTTCTGAATGTAGTTATAATAGCCAATTAGAGCAATAGTTCATGAGTTATGGCCTTTCAAAGCTAGGCTACTCAAAACATCTAAAATAAATGTCAAAAATGTATTTGGCTAACTCTATATGTATTGTTGAGGTCTATCAGCCCTAGGTATTAAGTTTGAGCATCTAGAACCTTCCTAGAAAAAATAAAATTATCTATTTAAGAAATGCCTGAACATTGTCTAAGACAACTCTGGGTGGTAGTTTGCAGCTTAGTCTTGCAAATTATTGTAATGAAGGCACCCATGTGGGTTAGCATTTTGTACTTGTGAATTCTGTAATTTTGTATTTGTGGCACAAATAAGAAGTCCATATTTTGTTCTCACATTTTTTGTTGTTTCTTTGTTTCTATTATGAGTTTATGGTTTTAAAGGGGAGCACCCTTCATCAAGTGGTATCAGACCCTAGGTCCTAAGTGTGTTGATAGATTTTCATTTGTGAGGCAATTCAAACCAAGACCATGGTTTGGGTTGAGTGTGTAGACAAATTGTTTATTGTGAGGTAGTTTGCACTAGGGTTTTAGCAACTACAAAAAATGCCTCCATGAAGAGAGCATGGTGAAAGAGCTATAGCTGTTACACCTAAAGGTTTTAGAGTCCTCCAAAGACAAATGCAAGCATTGAAAGAAAAAATGCATAGAGGAATAAATCTTCCTATAAGAGATGAAAATGAGGATGAAGACAAAGTAGAAGAAAATGTTGAAATGGAGGTAGTTATAAATCAAGAGGAAGAGAGGATTCTTAGGGCCATCTCTAAGATTGGAAAAAGACCTAAGTTTGAGGTTCCAACATTTTTAGAAAATATTAACCCAAAGGAGCTGATCAATTGGATCAATGAACTAGAGGAGTACTTTGAGTATAAAGATATTGAGGATCTAGATAGGGTCAAGTTTGTGAAGGCAAAACTAAAGGGACATACAAAGATTTGGTGGTAGGAGGTTCAGTTGAAGCAAAATAGAAAAGGAAAGGACAAAATCACCAAATGGGATCAATGATAGCTGCTAAAGTGACAATTCATTCCTATGGATTATGAGCTTGATTTGTTGAAGAAGATGCAAGGGATGAAGTAAGCAGAAAAATATATTCAAGAGTATATCAAAGAGTTCTACCGAGTTCTCATTAGAACTGGTTATCTAGAACTTGATAAGGAGAAAGTCATCCATTATCTTAATGGGTTGAGGTGGAAGATTTGGTGAACAATTTTATGGAGGCTATAATGATGACCAAAAGAACAAGGAATGGGGTTGGAAGTAACAGTCAAAACCATAGGAGAAATAATTCCAATTATTTCCATGATCAAAACAATAGAGATTAGAGAGGAAGAAGAAGAGGAAAAGGATCTGGAAGAGGAAGCTTTTGTGGGAAATGTTTTCACTATAGAGAAGAAGGGCATAGAGCATTTGAATTTTCCCAACACCAAGGAAGGATGGATCAAAGAACAAAAGGCCAGGCCAAAGTTGCACATGTTGATGAAGATGCCAGATCATCGCATTCTAAAGATACTGAAAGAGAACAGGTCCTAGTTAATAGAATAGTCATGTTGAGTGGTGAGATTGAACCTAATCAAAGAAGGAGTTTGTTTTACACAAGGTGCAGATGTGATGATAAGTGTTGTAATGTGATCATTGATAGTGGAAGTACTGATAATCTAGTATCAAAAATGATGGTCACCATGTTGAAGTTGAAGAGACAAAAACACCCACATCATACTATATTTCTTGGGTGCAAGATGACCATAAAGTCATGGTCAATGAGTAGTACTTAGTGAAGTTCAAGATTTGAAGCTACCAGGATGAGGTACTTTGTGATATCATATATATAGAAATATGCCATATGTTTTTGGATAGATTGTGGTAGTTTGACAAGCATGTTGTACATGATGGGTGAGCAAATACCTACTCTCTGACCAAGGATGGAGTAAAACATAAGTTAAAGTCATTGAAGGATAAAGAAGAAAAGGTATGTAGTGCTACTAGAATATGTTTTATTGATGGAAAAGAGTTTCTCAAAGGTATGAAGTGTGAGCATATGTATTTTTCTATAATTCCAAAAGATAGTAAAGAAGAAGTAGGTGAGGTGCCTATAAAAGTTGTAGATATGTTGGAAGATTTTTTTGATATTGTATTAGATAACATACCTAATGGATTTCCCTCAGTGAGGAAGATCAATCACTAGATGGATTTAGTTCTAGGAGCCAATTTTACAAATAAGGCAACACACAAAATGATACCAATAGAAACTAATGATTTGAACAGACAAGTTCATGAGTTGTTGTAGAAGGGATTGATTTGAGAAAGTCTAAGTCCATGTGTTGTACTAGTAGTATTAGCATCAAAGAATAATGGAGAATAATGGATGTGCATAGATTCTCAAGCTATCAACAAGATCAAAATCAAGTATAGATTTCCATTGCCAAGGATGGATGATATTATGGACTATTTGAGTGGAGCTAAGTATTTCACAAAGATAGATCTAAAGAGTGGGTATCATCAGATTTGTATCAGAGAAGGAGATGAATGAAAAACTACTTTCAAGACAAGGGAAGGACTATACAAGTGGTTAGTCATGCCTTTTGGGCTAACCAATGCACCGGGCACTTTCATGTAGCTCATGAATGAGGTACTAAATGAGTTTTTAGGTAAGTTTGTCATTCTTTACCTAGATGTTATTTTGATCTTTAGTAAGACATTGGAGGAGCACTTGATCCATATTCACAAGTTGTTTGATAATTTAACAAAAAAGAAGTTGTTGATAAACCTAAAGAAGTGTAGTTTTGTAAAGGAGTTAGTGTACCTGAGATTTGTAGTCTCAGCAAAAGGTCTAAAAAGGACCCAGAGAAAGTGAAGGCTATCCTTGAATGGCCTACTCCAAGGAGTACAATAGAGTGACATAGTGCAAGGCAAGGGTATCCCCAAAGGAGATGTCCTAGCCCTCAACTATACCACCACATAGCAGAAACACAACAAGAAGAAGCAATAATGCAAGATTTAATACCAAATTATAATAATATATTCATAAAATATAATTGATTACATGCAATGTGTCAAGCTGTAAGGCCTTCCTGGTTATGACCAAATACAAAGAAAGTAATAGTTCTACAAGATCCCTCAAGATCCAATCCAAACCCTAGCTATTCTAGATCCACACTATGGTATAAACCCCCAAGGGAGATCTCAACTTGCGCTCACAAGCCCACCAAGCAATCTCTTTGTTTTCCAACCTGCAGCTACTAGCTCTTCTCCAAATTTTCTCTTCAAGCTCCTCCTCTTCTCCATAATGGATGAATAATGACTAAAGACTTCCCTACAGCCCCTACTTATACCAGTCTAAGCCATATGTCAGCCCAAAACACAAATTAAATACAAATACATAAATTAAATGCCACAAATCATCCTGCAAAAACAATATAATGCCCAAAATTGATGTTTGAGTAAAATCACAATATCTCCTAGCTCTAACTGAATTAGAACTCATTCTTTGAACCATAATTATCAATCTAGGCCCTCTTCAATCCCTAAAATTTTCATCCTCTAAATCATCATGGAAAATTACTTACATAGTCCGCAATAGGGACAAAATTCCTAAGCAAGGTCAAGCTCCACCTAGACCATGCCGAGCAACCAAAGACCATGTCAAGTAACCAAAGACCATGCTAAGCTCCCAAACCATGCTGAGAAACCATAGACCATGCCAATAAACCAAGACCATGCTAAGTTCCATAGACCATATCGAGCTCCAAGAACATGCCAAGCTCCCAGAGCATGCCGAGCTCCTTGAGCATGATGAGCACCAGTCCTTCTTCGATCAAGTACTAGTCTAAGCACCCTCCAAAGAAACTACTAAGCCTCCTCCCATGAACTCCAAAGTAGTCACCAAGAAAATCCAAGATTCTCCTACATTAGACTCCCTAGGTAAATAGAAAAGTGTGTCCCACACTTTGATGCCCAAAGAAAGAGTAACAACCACCTTCATCTTTACCAAAGGCTTCCACTCCTAAAGGGACAAGAAAACCAATTTACACATCATCCATATCTACATAACACTATCAAACACCAAAATCTCAAAAATCCAATTAGCATGCTCACTTCCATAAAAAAATTGAACATAATGCTTCATCAGAAAGTCCTTATCCACATCAGTAACTAGTGAATCTACACGAATAGCAACCAACTCCACATCAGCAACAATCTAAAGATCTCCATCAACACATCCCAAACTCACAACCCTTGAAATATCATTGCTCACAACAAGATGTTTTTTAATATACAACTCACCACCAATATCAACTAGATCATCCATGACCAAGCACTCTACAATTTCCATGTCAAACCCAACCAACCGATCATCAAAACCAACCTCTATCCCAACATCAAAAAGGTTAGGAATATCTTCAGCAACAACCTCTAGCTACTCTACAAGTTTTGTATCAAACTCCACAATTTGATCAAAAAAACCAACCTCTTCCACCTCGACCTTGGTATGCCATCTTCTTTTACAAACAAGACTCTTAACCAACCAAACAACTCTCTTCCAAATTGGTAGACTCCAGCTCTACAAATATCTATAGAATTCCTTCCTCACCCCATCCTTAACTTAATTAGCCAAGCTAGCTTTAAACTAAGCAAACATCTCAGAAAACCTCCTCTCCATCACATCACAAAGATTCATAATCATCTCAGGGTCTAATCCACTTGGAGCCATCTTTCAAGATCTTCGTAAAGCCTCTGCAACAAATCCTTCCCATGCTCCTTGTAACAACCTTGAATTGTTTCCAAGTTAGATCACAACCCACCACTTCACATGAACAATCAAGAACCTCATCAAAAGTCTAGGACCAAGAATTTGCAATCCACAACTGTCTATGATCATGCCTTAACAAGATCAGTCTTCCATCTTTGCATCCATCAATCCATCTGTAAGCCCTCTATAATTGCAAGTTAGAACCATGATCTACCACCTTACAACCAAGGGATCTAGGACTCCATAAAGAAAATCCACCACTAGATCAAGATCAACTCAGATCTACTTCTCCAACCCAAGTCCTAGTGCAAACTACCTCAACTTTGGCAATCTATCTACACACTTAGGAAAAACCTTCACTCTAATACCACCAGACGCAGCACAAGGCAGGAGTATCCCAAAGGAGATGTCCTAGCCCCCAACTATACAACCACACAACAAAAACAAAATAAAAAGAAGAAACAATGCAAGATCTTATACCAAATTACAATAATATATTCATTAAATATAATAGATTACATGCAATGTATCAGGCTATAAGGCCTTCTCGGTTATAGCCAAATACAAAGCAAGTAATAGTTCTACAAGACCTTGAAGATCCAATCCAAACCCTAGCTATTCTAGATCCATAGTTTGGTAGAAACCCCCAAGAAAGATCTCAACTTGTGCTCACAAGCCCACCAAGCAATCTCCTTGTTTTCCAAGCCACAACTACTAGCTCTTCTCCAAATTTTCTCTTCAAGCTCCTCCTCTTCTCCATGATGGATGAATAATTACTAAAGACTTCTCCACAACCCCTACTTATACCAATCTAAGCCACAAGTTGGCCCATAACATAAATTAAATACAAATACATAAATTAAATGCCACAAGTTGACCTACAACAACAATTAAATGCCCAAACTTGATGTCTAAGTAAAATTGCATTATCTCCTAGCTTCAATTGAATTAGAACTCATTCCTTGATCCATAGTTATAATTTTAGGCCCTCATCAATCGTTGAAATTATCATCCTCTAACTCTTTGTGGAAAATTACTTACATAGCCTACAACAAGCACTAAATTCCTAAGCAAGGTCAAGCTCCACTCAGACCATGTTGGGTAACCAAAGACCATGTCAAGCTCTTAGACCATGCCAAGCCACCATAGACCATGCCAAGTTCTATAGACCATGTTGAGCTCCATAGACCATGCTGAGTTCTAAGACCATGCTGAGCTCCCAGAGCATGTTGAGCTCCCCGAGCATGACAAGCACCAATCCTTCTTCAACTAAGTACCAGTCCAAGCACCCTCCAAAGGAACTACTAAGCCTCCTCCCATGAAATCTAAAGTAGTCACCAAGAAAACCCAAGATGCTCTTGCATTAGACTCCCCAAGTAAATAGAAAAGTGTGTCCCACACTTCGATGCCAAAAGAAAGAGTAACAACCACTTTCATCTTCACCAAAGTCTTCCACTCTAACAGGGACAAGAAAAATAGCCTGCACATCATCCATATCTATATCACAATATCAAACACTAGAATCTCAACAATCTAATTAGCATACTCACTCTCAAGAAAAAACTGAACATAATGCTTAATCAAAAAATCCTTATCCACATCAGCAACTAGTGAGTCCAAACCAGCAGCAACCAACTCTACATCAGCAACAATATGAAGATCTCCATCAATACGTGCCAAACTCACAACCCCAAAAATTTCATTGCTCACAACAAGGTGCTCTGCAATATATAGCTGACCACTAATAGCAACTAGATCATCCATGACCAAGCACTCTACAATTTCCATGTCAGACCCAACCAACTGATCATGAAAACCAACCTCTATCCTAGCATCAACAAGGTTAGGAATATCTTTAGCAACAACCTCTAGCTTCTCTGCAAGTTTTGTATCAGACTCCACAATCTGATCAACAAAACCAACCTCTTCCACCTTGACCTTGGTATGCCATCTTATTTCATGAACAAGTCTCTTAACTGGCCAAACAACTCTCTTCTAGATCAATAGGCTCTAGCTCCACGAACATCTAGAAAATCCCTTCCTCACCCAATCCTTAACTTAATCAGTGAAGCTAGCTTCAAATTGAGTAGACATCTCAAAAAACCTCCTCTCCATCACATCATTGAGATTTGTAATCATCTCAAGGTCTAATCCTCTTGGAGCCATCTACCAAGATCTTTGTAAACCCTCTAAAAAAAATCCTTCCCATGCTCCTTATGAAAACCTTGAATTTTTTGCTAGTTAGATCAAAACCTACCACCTCACATGAGCAATTAGGAACCTCATCACAAGTCTAGGACCACAGATCTACAGTCCGCAACTCTCTACAATCATGCCTTAAGAAGATCATTCTTCCATCTTTGCATCCATTGATCTATCTATAAGCCCTTTGTAATTGAAATTCAGAACCATGATCTACCACCTCACAACCAAGAGATCTAGGAATCCAAAAATAAAATCCACCACTAGATCAAGATCAACTCAAATCTACTTCTCCAACCCAAGTCATTTTGCAAATTGCCTCAACTTTGGGGATTTATCTACATACTCAGAAACAACCTTTGCTTTGATACCACCTGGCATAGCACAAGGCAAGAGTATCCCCAAAGGAGATTTCCTAGCCCCCAGCTATACAACCACATAGCAAAAACACAACAACAAGAAGAAAAAATACAATATCTAATACCAAATTACAATAATATATTCATAAAATATAACTGATTACATGCAATGTGTCAGGCTGTAAGGCCTTCCTAATTATAACCAAATATAAAGCAAGTGATAGTTCTAAAAGATCCCTCAAGATCCAATCCAAACCCTAGCTAGTCCAAAGCCACACTCTAGTAGAAACCCCCAAGGAAGATCTCAACTTGTGCTCGCAAGCCCACCAAGCAATCTCCTTGTTTTTCAAGCCGCAGCTACTAGCTCTTCTCCAAATTCACTCTTCAATCTCCTCCTCTTCTTCATGATGGATGAAGAATGATTAAAGACTTCTCCAAAACCCCTACTTATACTAGTCTAATCCACAAGTCATCCTAGAACACAACTTAAATACAAATACATAAATTAAATGCCACAAGTCAGCTTGCAACAACAATTAAATGCCCAAAATTGATGTCTAAGTAAAATCATGATATCTCCTAGCTTCAAATTAATTAGAACTCATTCTTTGAACTAAAGTTAGTACTCTAGGCCCTCTTCAATCCCTCAAATTTTTATCCTCTAAATCATTGTATAAAATTACTTACATGGCCTTCAATAGGCACCAAATTCCTAAGCAGGGTAAAGCTCCACCTATACCATGTTGATTAACCAAAGACCATGTCGAGTAACCAAAGACCATGTCGAGCTCCCAGAACATGCTAAACAACCATAGACCATGTTAAGAAACCAAGACCATGCTAAGTTCCATAGACCATGCTGAGCTCCATAGACCATACCGAGCTCCCAGAGCATGCCAAGCACTAGTCCAAGCACCCTCCAAAGGAACTACTGAGCCTCCTCCCATGAACTCCAAAGTAGTCACCAAGAAAACCCAAGATAATCTTGCATCACAAAGGTAAGATCTTTTCATGGACTAGCTAGTTTTTACAGAAAGTTCATAAAAGGTTTTAGTTGTATTTATGGACCCTAAACTGAAACAATGAGAGGGTATAAGAAAGAATTTAAGTGGACTGTAGGAGTAGATAAGAGTTTTAATCTGTTGACAAAAAATTACTAAGCATCCTATTTTAGCACTTCTAGATTTTAACAAGGTGTTTCAATTAGACTGTGATGCTAGTGGTACTGCAATAGGAGCTATTATGAGCCAAGAAGGTAGACTTGTTGCTTATTTTAGTGAGAAGTTGATCAAGAATTTTATGCTATAGTTCAAGCATTGAAGAAGTGGAGACACTATCTTTTTCCTAAGGAGTTTGTTTTGTATATTAATCATCAAGCTTTGTAATATTTGAATAGTCAAGGAAAATTAAACCAAAGACATTTGAAGTGGGTTGAGTTTTGGAAAAGTTATACATTTGTTTTGAAACACAGGAGTGAAAAATCTAACAAAGTTGTAGATGCTCTTAGTAGAAGACAAATTTTTTCTGATAGAAATGTAGATAGAGATGGTTGGGTTCAAGGAACTTAGTACTTTTTATCCAGATGATCTTATTTTTGGTGAAGCATGGAAGGCTTGTACAAAACTTATTACACTTGACAAGACAAAGTGGTTAGATTTCATGATCCAGGATAGTATGTTGTTCAAAGGAAGCCAGTTGTGCATTCCCAAAAGTTCAATGAGAGAGAATCTGATCAAGAAGAAGCATAATGGAGGATTGGATAGACATTTTGGTAGAGATAAGACCATTTCTTTGGTTGCTAAGAATTATTACAGGCCATAGTTGCAACAAGATGTGAAGAAGTTTGTACAAAGTTGCAAAGTATGTCAAATGGTGAAAGGGGTGAAGTACAATATAGGGTTTATCAGCCATTACCTATACTACAGAAGCCATGGGAGGATGTTAGTATGGATTTTGTTCTTGGATTACCGAGGACATAGTGTGGGCATGATTCTATTTTTATGGTGGTTGACAGGTTTTCAAAGATGGCACATTTTATTCCTTGCAAGAAGACTAGTGACGATGTTCATGTGGCAAAGTTGTCTTTTAGAGAAGTGGTAAGACTACATGGTCTTCCAAAGAGTATATTTTCAGATTGAGATACCAAATTTTTTGGGTATTTCTGGTGTACATTGTGGAAGAAATTGAAGACAGAGTTGAAGTTTAGGTCATCACATCATCCATTGACTAATGGATAGACAATAGTTGTGAATAACAGTTTGGGAAACTTGCTGAGATGTTTGGTTGGAGAAAAGCCAAAAGGATTGGATATGATTTTACCATAGGAAAAATTTGCATGTAATAATTCTATCAATAGGAGTATTGGTAAATCACCATTCCAAATTGTATATGGGAGTAGTCCCAAAAATGCTTATGAATTGAGGTAATTGGATAAAGGAGAAATAAGTAGTGTTGACATAGAAGAATTTGTTGAACATCCACGAGGAGGTGAGGAAACACACCATAAATATGAATACATGATACAAGGCTAAGGGAGATGTGAAAAGGAGGTATAAGGAATTTTAGATTAGAGATGAAGTTGTAGTTCATTTGAGAAAAGTGTTTCCAAGTGGGTACATATAATAAGTTGAAGATGAAGAAGTTTGGACCATGAAAGATAGTGAAAAGACATGATTCTAGAAATGCTTATGAAGTGTAGTTTCCTACTAAATTGAATATTTCACTAGTATTTAATATTTTAGTTTTGACAAACTATTATGAAGGAGGTGATGAAGATGAAGTTGCAGAAGTGCAGCAGAGTATTCCAATATTTAATTTGGCTACAAAGGAGATTGAGGAGATACTAGATAGTCATGTTGCTAAAAGTACCAAGAAAAAAAACTTATGAGGAATACTTGGTCAAATGGAAAGGGACATCAATAGAGGATTCATCATGGCTAGTAAGGGAGGAGGTTAATTGTCTTGGTTTTCCTCTAAACACCTAAGATGTGATAGAGTAGCTTTTCAAATTACCCTTGATGTCTAATGCAAGAGCATCCTGGGTGTAAGAGCAATCTTGCATCACTCAAAAATATTTTTATTTTCAGTCTTTCTGTTTTAATAAGGACTAGTAGTCAAGGTGGTTACTATTTATGGGAGCTTACTATTTTTAGTAAGTTTGTCATATGAGCTCAAAATTTTCTCATTTTCTACATGAAGGTTCATCTTAGAGTTATAAGCCTACCATAAAAATTGCATCACTCCAACTTAAGTATCAAAGAAGTTATTGTAGATTTTTGGTGGAAATATTTGCAGAAAAATCTTTAGGCTCACTGTTGGAGGCCTTAAATTGCCCGGATGAGATCCAAAAACTTCATAGAAGGGAACTTGCACCATTTTGGGCCTATAAATCAGGAGTTGGCATTTCTAAAAAGTGGTTATATTAGCCAATCAGAGCAATGCTTTGTGAGTTATGGTCTTTTAAAGTTGGGCTACCTAAAATATCTAAAATAAATGTCAAAAATGTATTTGGCAGACTCTATATGTATTGTTAGGGTCTATCAACCCTAAGTATTAAGTTTGGGCATCTAGGACCTTCCCAGGTGGCATAAAATTGCCTATTTAAGAAAGGCTCGAATAGAGCTAGGATAGCTCTCGGTGGTAGTTCACAGCTTAGTCTTGCAGATTACTATAATGAAGGTGCCCCTATGGGTTAGCATTTTGTACTTGTGAATTTTGTAGTTCTGCATTTTTAGCGCAAATAAGAAGTCCATATTTTGTTATCAAGTTTGTTGTTGTTTCTTTTTTTATGTTATGAGTTTATGGTTTTTAAGGGGAGCACCCTTCATTAGCTTAGCACCCACTGTCTACAACTCGACAATTAGTTGTTGCACCTTGACATTCCTTGTCTTCTAGGAAAATGCAGCTTTATTTTCTTGCTCACTAGGAGTGTTGTTAGAATCCTCATCCACATATATGAATATACTATAATCTTCATATTCTTTCTTACATTAAATAATATTTCTTTCTACAAATTCATCAAATTTCACATTTTCACTTTCCACAACTTTGTTAATGTTAGAGTTTAAACACTTATAAGCTTTACTCTTGTTAGAATATTGTAGGAGTAGACATTCATCAATCTTAGCATCAAGTTTTCCATTTTTTTAATCTTTAAATATGTAGCATTTTCTTCCAAATATTTTAAAATATTTCACATTAGGATCATATCCATACCATAGTTCAAAAGGTGTAGCATTTGTACCTTTCTTGACTTGCACTTTGTTCAAGGTATAGACAACAATACTAACAACTTCTCTCCAACATTTCTATGATGCATTATTCTCCATCTTTAATGTTCTAGCATAGTCCATTATTGATCTATTTCTCCTTTTAGCTATCTCATTCTATGGAGGGGTCCTTCGTGCTCACATCTATCTTTTAATTCCTCTGTCATTGCAAAATGTGTTGAGCTTATTGGAAATGAATTCACCACCTCTATTAGATCTCAGACACTTCATAATCTTTCCTATTTATTTTTCAAATTTGGCCAAATACCACTTAAATAACTGAAAAGCATCTGATTTAGCTTTGAAAAATATCATAGTCATCATCCCAGAGTAATCATCAAAATTTAGAATGAAATACTTATCTCCACAATATCTTTAAACATCAATAGTTCCACATAGGCTAGTATGAACCAATTCCAAAATATCACTGGATGTGTATGTTTTTCTCTTAAAACTAGACTTTATCATTTTTCCCAATTGACATAGTTTACAAATTGCATTATAAAGCTTCTTTAGTTTTGGAAACCCTCTTACTTTCTTTATTTTACTAATGTTCACCAAATTGTCAAAGTTTACATGAAATAACCTTTTGTGCCATAGCCAAACATTTTCTTGTTGTGCAAACAAACATGTCTCATTAGATAAATCTAGATAGAACAAGTTACCTCTTGACTAATCACCACTTCTAATTAGCTTGCCATCAACATCATATATCTTTTTCTTTTTGTGATGGAATTCAATTTTGTACCTTGATTTGTTTAAATATGAAACACTCAAAAGATTATAGTTAAGTCCTTCCACCTGGTAAACATTGTCACACTTTATTTTGTTAGTCAATTGAATAGTCCATTTATCTTACATAATACATGGAATATTATTACCAAATTTAACACATCCACCCTTGTATGGTCCAATGTCCTCAAATTTATTTCTATCACTAGTCATAAGATTAGAGAAACCACTATCAATTATCTATCCATCACATTTGTTCACATATGAGATTAAAGTAGTTTTCTCATCTTCATTGTAAACTTCTTTCATAGCAACATAGACAACTTCATCATCATTACTTTCATATTTAGTGTCAACTTTTTCTTTATAAATGTAATAGAATTTCTTACCTTTATCATCCTTTTTCTTCTTTTAGTCTCCATCATTTCTCCTTCCTTTGTACTTTCTTTCCTTCCTCTCATCCTTGCCATCCATATCAGGACATCTTGCAACAATATGACCAACCTTGTTGCACGAAAAAAAAATTATAGGTCATTTACATTTGCCTCTTCCAAATCTTTTTTGTAGTAAGTGCTTTAAGTTCATCGAGTTCATCATTAGAAGTGTTAGTCACTCTTCACATGTTTTCCTTTTCTTTTGCTAAGAACCAATTATGACTTAAAAGAAGACTCAATGGTAGCAAAAGTGTAGTTATCAAGATTAGACATCTCAAAAGTAGTAAGTCTACCAATTACACCTTCTAAAGTCAAATTTTCATCTGGAGTGCATCTTAATTCTTGTATTGTAGAAACCCTAATGACATACACAAGAAGTAGAGTCCTCAATACATTTCTTATCACTATCTCATCCTCAGTTGTTTCATTTGCACCTCAAATAGCACTGACAAATTTCTTGATTCTTGTGTAATAATGCTCTATGTTCTCACTTTCTATCAGTCCAATTTCATAAAAATTTCCCCTCAGGCTCTCTAATTTGGCACTCAAGAAATTGTCATCTCCTCCATATATGGTCTTCAGTTTGTCCCAAATCTATTTTGCACTATCACAATCTTTTATATCATCAAAATCAGCATAGCTTAGGGCTAATGTAATCTCCAACATTGCTTGATTATTTTCTTTCTTTTCTTTTAGTTTTTGTGAAGTCAAAGGAACAATTATTATCTTTTTATATTCATTTTCCACAAAGTTTATTACATCATCACCAATATTGGATATATGTAGCCTCATCAAGATTTTCCATGTAGGAAAGTTCTCCTTATTCAGCTTTGGTGCCTGCCTTTTGTGAGTCATGATATTTAGCTTTGAGTACTTTCAAACTTTTCTTTATATTCACAAAGATCTAATACCAATTGTTAGAATGTGTAGAATAAATAAGAGGGGGGGTGAACTAGTTACTCAAGGTCAATAAGTACCAATTGAACAATCAAATACTTAAACACTTTTTTGTTCTACCTATCATGTTTCTTAGTCTCTACTATAATCTAAATAACAATATTAACTAGTAGTTGTAAGAATTTTTGATAGGAAAAAATTCACCCAAGACCAAGGAACTCAAACACAAGTACAATAGTAGACCAAGGAGAAAGTATGATCAGAATGACAATATATTCATTCAATATGCCATATGAAAGTACACTAGGAGTGCCTGTATATAAAGGCCTTTGGAGAGCTTCTAGAATGCATAGAAGTTAGCGACATGATAAGTCATACAACCAGGCACATGTCCACCAAATATGGGTTATCCTCCATTAAGCACGGAAGTAAGTGCATTGATGTGAGGATAAGCCTACAATGGTATATCACATAAATCAATGGTGTAGATAACATGTGCTAAATTAGGAGTGTGAATAACTATGTTGTCTACATGACAACTTAGTGAATGATGCAAACTCTAGTGTTGTAGACACCATGTGTTGAATTAGAGTTGCGTACTTCTGTGTTGTCAACATGACAACTCATGAGAGTACACAAACTCCTAAGTGTCTCACCTAAATAAATAATAAAATAATGCAAAATAATTAAATAATGTATTAACCTAAGTAAACTTAAGTAAGTGTAAATAGTAAATACATATTTACACCAACAATAGTTCATTGTCCTAATATAGCTAACTTTTAGAATGTAAACATTTGAAATATAAAACACCATAAAAATATTCAACATAAGTTTGAATCTAAGATTTAATGTAGAAACCCAATTTGGGAAAAATCATGAGCAACATGTCACCATTATTTCACTCTTCTGAAGTGGGCCCTATTAGGAGCCAACCCTATTAAAGGTTACAATACACACGGTTAAATGTGACATGGTTAAAGGATTTAATCACCCTATTTAGAGTATCATTGTTAGAGGACTTTAGAGAATTCCATTAGAATGTCACCTGGTTAAAGGATTTACACAAACTATTTAGTCCTTAATGACTATTAGGTTAGCCTTGATTAAAAGGATTTAAATACAAATTGTTCACAATTATTAGAAAGAAAATAGTAGGGTTTGATCTATATGATTGCAACTCACTTTGCAATTTTAGATCTTAGTTTAGTTGTTGTGTTGATTCCTTGATAAGCCTTCTTTGTCACCTCTATCCTTGATTTTCTTGGAAACCCTTCAAGAAATCACCCTTTCTCTTTACAAAATAAATTAAGCCTTCTTCGAAGATTGGCTTATCAACCTTAGAAACTTTGTTCCATCTCACTGGAAATCATTCACATGTGCATATAGTCTTTGCACTTCGATATTCTTGATCACTCCTTGATCATCCTCTGCAATTAACTTCACTATCTGGCTACATCTCTTCCACATGCATACACTCCCACATACATGCTCATACTCTCACTCTTAGAGTTCACACATTTAGCTCCTTAAATAGATAATTATGGTCCTTTTCCATTTCTTACAATCGCTATAGATATTAGGGTTTGTGATCTAATCCAATAGAATATTTGTATCTATTCATCTCTTTCTCTTCTAGAAATTTCTCATGGAATTTATTCATTAGGTATCTCACCTAATCCTCTCCTTCAATTAAATGATCCAACACGTCAATCCTTATCTTCAACATTATTTCCATATCCCAAGAAATCAACTAAGTTGGATGGAAATCATGATTCCTCATATGCATTCAAAATAATATCACTCAATCATCACTAGGTTCTAACACTTGATCATCACTGCATTCTAACACTTAGTCATCACTAGATTCTGATACTCAATCATCATTCGATCACTCGATTGATACTGATGCTTGGTCATTACTAGATTCTAACACTAAGTCATTACTAGATTCTAATAATTGACCATCACTAGATCACTCAATTGATACTGATGCTTGGTCAATACTAAGTTTCACTTGGCTTGTTTTTTTCTAGTGCTTGGTTGACACTAGCATCCCTCAACATGAATTTCAAGTTCCTAAATTTTTTGTTTTATTCCTCAATCAAGGTTATGCAATCTATTAGTCTTTTCTCATATCTTCATAATATAAAGAATCAAATTATCTTGTCAAAGTATAGCTAATCAAACATCTATTTTAGCTTCATTTTCATAACTCAACCTTTGCTCTAGGTGATATTGTTATGAGAAAATTCTCAAATTCTCTTCATCAATCAAATAGATATGACATTTAGATTAGATAGAAATATGTCTCATCAATATATTTGACATTAATGACAACACAACAACTATTTAAATTTTAGTTTCCAATAGTTAACACAACAGAAGAAAAATCATTGAGAGACAATGCTAGAAGGAGAGAGAACTGCATATTTTTATTGATTCAACAATTTACTTCATACATGTCAGGTTGTAAGGCCTTCCTAGTTATGGAAAAACATAAATATTAAATTACAAAAAAAATTATTCATGCTTTATGTGCAATCCATGATCTTACAAACTCCTTGTCTTATTTCCTTGTGTTTCCCCTATATTCCAAAACTTAAGCCTTGATTCTCTATTGATACTTGCCAAAATGACTTACACAATATTATAGATCTGAATTGGAAAAAGTATAGCCCAAAAATAAGTAAAAATGTTTCCTAATGGCTAGTCTTATACATTAAATCTAACTCACAAATTAAATACATAGGTCAGATCTTAAAGAAGAACCAAACAGAAAACTCGGGTGAACAAAGGAACCAAGCATCACTAAGAAGACTCTAACAAGCCACCATACTTGGTGAATGAAACAAAGAAAAACTCAAAGAATGAATAAAAGGATCACTTGAAAAACATGTGTACTAGACAAGCTAAGCTAACCTAGTGAAAGAAAATTGAAGAACTTGCCAAGAAAACTGCAACAAGAGCTATCGAGAAGGTTCAAAGAAGTAACCAAGCACCTCCACAAAAATGAGTAGGATAACCAAAGAATCTATTATGCTCCTACATCACTATTTGATTTTTTTTAGATTCCATCAATCTCTTAATTTCTATTATGTAATTCAATCATTTAACACATTCAGTTCTAGTGGTCGATAAACTAATTATCTCTTAGATAATCTCCTTTTTAATTTCAATTGGTTTGTCTTCTTCTAACTAGATGTATTCTTCTTGAGATATACTTATCATAATTATGATCCATTATTCATCAAATATCTTTGGTACATGCATGATATGTATTAGTCCTTTTGTTTCCAACTATTGAAACTATTCCTTTGATTTCTTATTCTTATCACACATATCTTGATGATCAAAACATAGTCTAGGAAGATGTAGAGGATGTTGGCACAAGCAAAAATGGGAAAATATCAAAATCCATTTTTTCAATATTTTCTATGTTCTAGTATTTTGCATTTTCAAAGGTTTTTGAGGCATTTCTAAGCTTTGTTAGGGCCAAGAAGTTGTAGCGCTATGCTTAAGACTTTAGATAATAAATGTAGAACTCTAGAAGATCTTTCCAAAAAAATTGATTGTTTGTGATTTTGTGCTACAAGTAGAAAGTTACAACTTCTACAAGTAGACATAAATTTTAATATAGTTTTTAATAGTTTTCATAGTTGTTAGAGTTTATATTGTAATTAATTAGCTTGTGAACTTTTGACTTCATATTCAAGGGATAATGGTGACCCTTGGGATCCATCAAACTTGTATAAACTCTATTTTTTGAAATGAATAGATCACTTTTGGATTGTAGAACATATATTGTTGCATTTTAACTATTTTCAATTTAGTTACAATACCAAAAGTTCTACACCAAGTGTTGTAATTTGAATTCCTATTTAGATCATCTAATAAGCTTCATTAATGTCTACATCTCCAAGCTCAATTAGTTTGCAATGGATGAAATTTCTCATGTCTTCTATCAATACAATCCTTAGTGGGATTGAAGATAAGGATCCAACTTTATGTATTTATGTGTCTTTTAATGAATCCAATTTATATTCTAGTTCAAATTCTTTTGACTTATCAATCAATACTGGGGGGTTCACATTCACGGCCATGACAATTCCTTGTGTTTTATTTTTAGATTGTCTATGCTTCCCCAATTCTTTAAAAAATTATTTCCTTAGTATAGATATGGTTTGCATCCTAATCAATCTAGTGTTTTTCCAAATCTTTTTGAATAATGATTCACTCACTTGATAATGTTGTCACATAGTTTCTATTCAAAAAATTTCTTCTTAAGTAGTGTGATAATAATGAGCTAGACATTCTTATTTATGGTACCCAAAAAGTGTTCAATGACTAGTTTTCATTTAGTGTCATTTTTATAGATAATATTACATTCTCCAATATTTATACTGATAATAACTTTATCTTCTGATAATTCACCTCTTCCTATATCTAGCAATATCAATACATAACTCTATTAGATAATTGAGAGGGGATGGGGGGGGGGGTTGTGTGTTGAATCAGTTATGTCTAGTTATCCTACAGCTCCTTCGAAAACTTTAGTACCAATTCAAACTTTATAAACATCAATAAAAAAACACTTGGTGATCTCATTCAACTTTCTAATTAACTTTCAAACTGATTTTCTTCAAACTATTAATCCACTCACTATAATATTTGGTGTCATTTTGCAACAAAAAACTATCACAATTACAACATCCATCCATCACACTAGCAAGAAACACTCTTGTTGGCTCTTGTTAGACTTTTTCTATCAAAAATTATGACTTTGAAGGTATCCATTGTAATGGAGATGACAAATATAGTCGTAACTTAGAAGAAGGGAGGGATAGAAATTCATGTTCTAGACATCATAATTGTGATAGTAGTGCTAAAAAACCATGGGCCTCCATCATAATTATGACAGTTGAAGATTAGACTCTTCTATCACAATTGTGATGCATATGCAACAACTATGTTATAGAAGCAATAGTTATCTGTCAAGACATTTCATCATACTTGTGACACCTATGCGATATCTACACTATATAAGAGATAGATATCTATTGAAACTAATAGTTGCTTACAAGGGAGGTACATCATAATTGTGATGACTAGTTGAATTATGAAAAAATATTATTGTAGACTACCTAGAAACTAGAGCTTCTATGGATTGTATCTTTTGTATTCATTTGTTGAATGCTTCATGATGAAATTCTAGGGTGTATATCTCACAACTTTTGAATATATGCAAAAGCCACAAATGGGTCTAATTCATCTACATAATGGTCATAACTAAGAAGAAGAAGAAACTATATTATTTATACCATTTCTCCTTACTTGCATGAATTCATTGCAAGAATCTATTGCTGAGATGTGTGATTATAGTGTCCTCTTTATTCAAAGCACAATTTTTATAGTCTACAAGTATATAATCGTTTATAGATTCAAAACTTCATAGGCATTAAATATCCTTTGATGTAATTAACTTATTACACCATATGAGCTACTTTGGTGACTCAATATTGGAGCTATTATATTTAGTTTAATGGTTTCTAGAAGAGAGATTACATGAGGTTAATGTTGGATCAAGCCAAAGCCTTTGGAGTGGGTTTTGTTGTTCCTCATGATGTAATCAACGATGGTACAAAAATGGTTAATGAGATCTATCACAATATTGTTCTTACAGCTATTCCACGTCTTTATTGGTCAAAGGACACTTTTGATGTAGAAAACATAATCTTGCATGTGATGGAAAAATAAAGGAGATAATGCATCTCAAATCACAAAAATATTACTTCAACCAAACCTCAAATTCAGTCATTGCCCACCCAATCATTTCCTTGTCTATAAAATTGAACACAAATCTGCAAACATATTCAGAACTAATGATCTCCTTGAAATGTGATTGAATTTATTTTGATGATTTTACATTATTAGGTATTTGGAATAAGCTTTTATCTCATGCACAAAAATAAGTATTCCCAAAGCTAGCACAAATATTCTAGTTCTCTAGCTTCATAAATTTATTGTAAATGAAAAGAAAAACATGCCAACAAACCTTGGGTAAACTTTGAAATCAATATCATTTACATAACACAAATTGTAATTTTCTAGGTTCTAGAGATAACTTTTACCCCCAAGTGGACCTATTGGTAAAATGGGTCCTATTGAAGATCTCTAATTAAAAAAATTCAAAGAGCTCAATCAACTTACTTGATCAAAAGTTACGTGCTCCAAAAGTTGGACCTCCCATATCAAGAACATGTTTATTTGTAGAAAATGGAGCCCCTATTTCATTAAATGGATTATGGTGATGTTAAGATATGTGTGTGATATGTTGCTACTGTGCACACATTTTGGGATTTGGGTGATGGATTGGGTGGTTTTAGCTCATAGTTTCCCAATTATCCTTTGATGGTTTCATGAATTGCTTCTCCTACTAATTATATGATCAAGATAAATATTCTATAGTGAGTTTTGTGGGTATTGTTATGCTTCCAAATTTCCTAGATCTCCCATTGGTGTTACTCTTGTAAAGGCTTAGACTTTGCATGTGTATTGTAATAATGATTGCTGAATAATACATTATGTTTCTTTAGAAACAATTTCTCATGCCTTTGTTTCTCTTCATTTGGTATTACATCTTGATCACCTCAAGTCCTAAATTTTAGGGAGAATGTTTCTTATTTTAGTCTTGGTTTGATTAGGATCTTGCACAAAAAGAAATTTCGTCATGGGAATATGGAAATCTCATAAGGAATAGAGATAGAGAAATTCACCAACAATACCTTTGAGCTATGAAAGTTTCCATATTCAAATCCAAACACACTACACTATAACCTCTTAATGAAATATACTAGTTCATATAGGTGAAAGAGTCACCCAGCCATTGGTTTTATTAAATTAATGTCACCAAAGAGACCTAAGTTTCTCCTAGTTACTGACATCCCACACTGTGAATTGTGCATTCTTGTACTACACTTTTTCAACATTAAAACCTACTTCCACATAAGAAGATGTAACATATGTATTAGCTCTTGAACATCATTTGTACACAAAAGTATTTAAGGCATGCAACCACACCATTCAAGATGAACATCAAAATATTCAAGGTTAAGATTTTATCATAGTTTGGTCAAAAAAATTCTTTGATAAAATATGCATAAGGGGATGGACAATCAACATCACTAATTCTAGTGACCATGAGAAGGTCCATAAATTCTTATTAAAGAATGACATCACACATAACTACAAAAAGTACATATTATAGTAGATCTCAAATAAAATTGATATTACATAACTTCCTTATAAAAGCTCAAGCAGAAGAATCTAAACTTGTATAAAAAGAGAAACATGTTATTTTACCAAAGCTAAAGAAACAAAATCCATGATTACATCTAGATGATAAACATAAAACATTTTACGATGTGCTAAACTATTTGAAACATCTTGAAATTTTTAATCCCTCAAAGCTCACTTTATGTCCTCTATAACCCAACCCTAAATCAGTGTTATTGTGTCGAGCTTATCATAAAAAATAAAGGTAATTATTTGAGATGAGTTTTAAATTTGTGGCAAAGAAGACTCCTAATTCAAGAAATAGTCTTAGAAAAGAGGAATTGTTTTCCTTGTTGTCAAAGCTAACTAATCATTAAATAATACTAAATTTAAATAACCCATATTGTAGAAAGTTATAAATGATCTATATAATATTCTCTTAATATTCTTTATCTCACTAAACAAAAAAGGACAATGGTCTGATTCCACAGCTAGATAACTATTCAAAAATCAACAAGATATAAATAAAAATGTTGGCCCTAAGATTAAAGCCATCAAATCTATACAATAAATTTTTAGTGGGGGGCATGGGAATGTCTTAGCCACATCATATCCATGTCACATCAACCTTGAATTACAACATCAAATCATAAATAATCCTATAGCTCTCATAAATTTGAGTGTTCTTGATGTGACATATGAGGCATTTAAAATATTTGCATATACATCTGTATGTACCTACTAGTTAATTTCTCATGCTACCAACAAAAATCTAGGAATGATTCCCATATTTGCCTAAGTTACACAATCCAAATTTAGAAATAGTAGAGTGTTTTTTAAGTCATAGAGGTTTAGGATTGTAGGAGAAATTGGTATATGAATGGATGCAAATAAGACACCCCCACATTACACTAAAAGAAATTGTAAAAATCAAGTGGATTGAGAAGGTTGTGGTAGCTGCAAGGAAGGTGCAAATGTTTATTTGCAAACATTGCACCACCATGGAATTGTCTCCATAATTTTCATGAAAGGGATTCTTAAAGCTAGTTGAGACTTGATTTTCTTCATATTTCTATCTATTATAGAATATTTTTGAGTTGAAAGAGCCCTTGCAACTTATTATAGTGGAATATGAGTGAAATAGGTGGGGGAAATTTGAGATAAGTAAGTAAAGAGGAAAAAAGAGGTAGTAATCAGTGATATATTCTAGTTAGCATGAGATACATCACATCTTTTGTGATAGTTTTCAGATCATATATAGAAATTTTGATAGTCCTAAACTTGATGAGATTTAAATTAAATTGATAATATTCTTAGAGAGATGAAATTTGTCATTATATAGAGCAAACCCACATTAGAGTTCAACAAATCATCATTGAGCCATTTTTTGAGGAAGGTGGAAGAAGTTAAAAACACCTTTACACATGGCTCCATGTGCATGAAGCCAAAAGGGGGCATGAAAAGTTATGTAGATTTTCTCCCATCAATGATGACAAGGCAAAGAGCATCTTAAAGGCCATCACAAAAATTTTAGTTCGAATGAAGCATTAAAAATTATAAAAGAGTAGATGAATCTTCCATTTTTAATGAATTTGATGGCTATAAGAGTTCAATGTGGATAAACAATGCTACTTAAGAAAAAGAGAACCCAAAATCAAGGGCAAGCATATGGGCCTATATGATTTTTGTGTACACTTTCTATTTATCTCCTCTCATTAGTTTCTAGTCCCTTTTCTACTAAGAGGAATTGATCTACACATCACCTTGTGTCTAATCATCTGCAAGAGACTTCTGTATAGAGAGACCCTATCATCACAGTGGGTTGCAAGGTTCAAGGACCTTACACAAATTGATAAGGAACAAGATGTGCATTCAGTTCAGGTCCCATCACAAGAGGCAAATGAATCAAAAAATTCTAGTGGTGGTAAGTAGTATCTAACATTTCCATCTAATAATGATTCTATTTTTTTTACACTTCTTTCAATGTACCAACTACCTATGTACCATACATTATGAAACTTTTTTTGGCATCAACCACAATAAATTATATAATTATAAAGCCTTCTTCATATTTATTATCATTTCTATAATTATCACTAACAAGATTATAGAAATATTGTATTGTTAATAGTTATTATACTTATTCTTATATTTGAATTTTTAGATTCTTTTGGTTTGATTAGAAGCATACCTTTTCAAAATCCATATTAATGAACTTATAGAGATTTTATATAAACCATGGAGCACATTAGTAATTTTACATATTAATAATTTGGTTTGTTTAAGATTAATTTTGGAGTTCAAAAAATTGAGAACATAATCCATCTCAAATCTCTCTTGCATCCAATAGCCATGAAATTTTGACTTGTATTGCCCAAGCAAGTGATTCCCAGTCTAGAGGAGGCAAATAGTAGCCAACTAAAATCTATAAAGATGAAAGTTGTATGCAAGGAAGATGCACCAATGTCCTTGAAATGAGAAAAGGACATGGAGACTTACTATTTGTTCTACCCCTCAAAATTTACTTATTATTGGGGGGTTTTGTGCAAGAAAATAATTGTTTGATATTCCATGAAATTGGTGAAGGTAATTGTTAGTGTAAATAAGTATTTACTTATTACACTTATTTAAGTTTACTTAGGTTAATGCATTATTTAATTATTTTTCATTATTTTATTATTTATTTAGGTGAGACATTGTGTACTCTCATGAGTTACGCAACTCTAATTATGCACATGGTGTCTACAACACAGGAATTTGCATCATTCACTGAGTTGTCATGTTGACAACACAATTATTCATGCTCCTTATTTAGAACATGTTGTCTACACCACTAATTTGTGTGATAAACCATTGTAGGCTTATCCTCACATCATCACACTTAATTATGTGCTTAAGGGAGGATAACCCATATCTAGTGGACACGTGTCCAGTTGTATGACTTATCATGATGCTGACTTCTATGCATTCTAGAACCTCTCCTGAGGCCTTTATATACAGGCACTCCTAGTGTACTCTCAAGCTAGCATGTTGAATGAATATCATCATTTTTATCATACTCTATCTATTTTGGTCTACTATGTGCTTTTTTTTGAGTTCCTTGGTCTTGGGTGAAGTCTAGCCTAAGCCAAATTCTTACATGGTATCAGAGCTGAGGGAGATTATCTACATATAGTCATTCAAGACCATTCATGCTTCAACACCTCGACACGAATCCAAAGGTTTTGCAGAAATTGGGAGCATCTAGAGCTAGATCTAACCTCACCGTTATGTTCGGAGCATTGATTTGGTGAAGATTGACTATAAATTTGCCTATGTTGGGTGAAAGTTGATCATGAGGCAAAAAAAAATTGCAAATCAGAACCCCGAGGCCTTGATTTGCAATATGGGTATGATTATTTTATTTATCTAATTATTTAATTTTCAAATCTATCATTTATTTATTCTCTGATTTTTTCAAATTTAATTTTTGGAAAATTTTCAAAATTATTTTCTCCATCAGAGAATTTTTTTTTTAGAACTGGGCTATCAGATCTCAAATCTACAATAATTATGTGGAAGGAATATTTTATTAATTTGAAAAGTTATTATTATTTTGTGGCCTAAATTATCATCAAAGGGTCATACTGTATATTTCACCAAGCCTACAATTTCTGTCCGTACTACACATTGAATCTACTATGGGCTAATTCACTGTCCAGCTTCTTCCCATTGGCCCAACCACCAACATCCGCTAGCAAGGTCCATTCCCAAGCACTTTTTTTTGTGAAGTGAGGATTGGCACTTATAAAAAAAGGACAGGTTTCTCCCACACTCAATGTGGGATAAAACCCACATAAATCTGGTGACTGCAGTTAAAACTTGATGGCTGCTGATATAACCTTCTTGCACCGAAAGAATATTCTAGCAATGTCAATCACAACCAGCACTCACAATTTGTAAGCACACGGTGTAGTTTTTGACTGCCATGCATATCGTGCCTACCCAGTCATCAAGACACACAGTGTTATTAAAATGTACCATGTGGATGTAGACAGACCTAAATCAGCGGGCCATGTCAGCTTCTGAATAGTGTCTACAGTGAACAACTTAATGACCTAAGCATGTATCACACAAAAAAATGAAAATGGCATGTGGCCATCTGAGGCAGAATCAACACGTCAGCTCTATGCCCTATCAGTGCTACGATGGACCCAGCCAAGCAATCCAGCCAAGGTGTATTGAGTCTAATTTAGCATCTAAGTCAAAAGACACATTGCATTTAGTCCACCAGCCTAGTCAGCAATCGTACCCTTTCCATGTCTACATTTTTCATATATTTTGTACGTATCTGTACACTATGGCATGACACATCATCTGCCACATCATTAGGGCACAAAATTTTTGTTGATGTCATCATTTCACTGGTACAAATTTGATGGCCATCTGACCATCATTCCAGGCCAAAATATAACTATTGTGATAGTCGTATGACCATCAAAGTTAACTGCATCATTCATTGATGCAATCCCTCTCCAGATTGATTTTGGTTTTTGTAGTTTGACTTTGGGAGGCCATAACTCAGACATCTAAACTCCAAATTAGGTGTAATTTTTTTGAAATTGGGTAGAATTTCCCAAATTTTTCAATGGTGTAGCTCTTTTCTAGTTTTTGTGTATGGATTGTTCAAAAATTGCATTTTTTAGTGACTATACATGCATAATCTTGCATTTTACAAGTTCAAACGCTCCATACGGGCACATCTGGAGTTGAAAACAGGTTTCATTTTTTTTGAAATTATGTTATTTTTTGTTTTCTTTCTAGATCTGCTATCAAATTATAGGGTTGTATGGAAAAAAGTGTCACTTTCAGGAGTAGGGCCTTTCTTTACTTTGTAATGCTTCAGAATTGTAGCACATTGTAAAGTTCTAAATTTGTAATCCTTTAAGAAGTTGTAAAAAGAAAAATTAGAAGTCCACAAAGACCAAAATTGGCAACTGGTCCATTGTAATCGCACTGCTGATAAAGTGCCCAAAGCATCTATTTTGGGGGGGTTTCTTGGTGTTGTGTTCTCTCTTTTCTGCACCTTTCTTTCATTTTCTACATTATGAGCAACTTTAAGTTTCCTAAATTAACTCTGTAGAAAAAGATTTAGTATGCAAAGAACATTAACAAATAAAGTAAACATTCACAAACCAGAAACTAAATTCACATATATGCTTAGACAAAGAAAGCAAACAAGAAGTGCAAACCTCACAAGAGAAAACACTCCATGCTTTCTTGATTTTGTAGATGTGTCCTTTTGCTGTGGATGTATGCTCAAGATGCTCAAAAGTTGCTTCAATGGAGATGGGTAATGGCAAATTGGTAGCTTTGTGAGCTCTCAATTTGGCATTATAAGGGTAAGATTGATGGCTTTGGTTCTCAAAATAGCATGGTAACTTTAGCTCAAAGATTGTTGATGAAATGGCTTGGGATGGGATTCAATTTATAGGCTAAGGGGTAGAGGGATGGAGGGCTTAGATGCAAAGATGGATGAAGGCTTAAGGAGGGCTAGGATGCACTCAAAGGAGAGCACATGGATTGTGCTTGTTTAGCACCAATGGGAAGGTGACACTTGTCACAAGGAGGATGAGTGTGAGAGGGTAGGGTAAAGGGTTGGTTAAAGGCATGATGAGTGGGGTTGAGTATGTAAGAGGGATGTAAGAGGAATGAGTGTGGAAGAGGGAAGAGTGTGGAAGATGGGTGTAAGAGTCATGAGTGGGCTTGTAAGAGTCTTTTATGTTTTTTAAGAGCACTCATGACTTAGTGTTTGGGATTTTTGAGGGGAGACTTTGGTTTGGATTAGGAAAGTCTTAAACTTGTTTAGGGAATGTGACAACATTAGTGGGTGGATTAGGCTTGGGTTTAGGATTAGATTAGGGATGTTAGAGATGTACAAGTGGATGGCATTAATGAGGGTGGGTGAGTTAGTGGCTAAGCTTGGTTAGTATGGGTGGATGGGGTGGATTAGGCTAAATGGAGGATTAGAGATAGGTTAGGGGTTTTTGAATTTGAGGATTTCATTTATCAAATAGATTTATTTAATAAATGGGGATTTTTGGAATTAGATAGGAGAAAAGGATTTAATTGATAAATAATAGATTATCTGATTTATCAATTAGGACTATAGATGATTAATTAAATTAATCAACTAGGGATGGAAAAGGATTAATTAAATAATAATTTAATTAATGATGCCTTTAGAGATGGCTAAATTAGATTACCAAAGCAGTGTAATCAAATTTAGGTGTCTACAAACTCCTCATAACTATGCTACATGGTCAATTAAAATGTGGTATCACTTAATGCATAATGGAGTTTCACAATATGTAGATGGTACTCTTCCTAAACCAACAAGTGACAAAGTTTTAGCTAGTGATATTTTAGATTGGGTAGCAATGGATAGGAAATCCCTAGGTGATATATGTTTGGGGGTTGATGGTAAGATAATGTATCAAGTCAAGAAGTGTTCTACATCCAAGGAAGCTTGGGATACCCTTGAAAACCTCTATGGTAAAGTGTCTGAAGAGGATGTTTTCAAAATTGAAGATGAGCTTGTCTCCTTAGATCCTAAGTCATATGAATCCATACAATATTTCATCATCAAGGTGAATGAACTAAGGAAAAATCTTACTAATTGTGGAAGTTCTATCAAAGATGACAGACTGATCTATCTCATACATAACAAGCTACCATCAGAGTGTTCCACATTTGTATCTTCTTTTAACAGATCAAAGACTACCTTAGGATCTGCCTACAAGAAAGTCACTTTTGATGAATATGCTAAACTGTTAGATGATGAAGAAAAGAAGTTGAAATCAATGGGGATTCTCAAATCACCTTAATCTAAAGCATTGGTGGCCAATAAGGGTTCTCAAAATTCAACTCAATAATCTTCAAACAAAGAAAAGGGTAAGAAGAAATGGAAGAACAAATTAGAGGATACAAAAAAGACAACACCACAATCAAATCAACAAGGAAAGTCCTCAAATTCCAACAAGAAAGGGGATAACAATAAGGAGAAGAAGAAGTGTGCTTATTACAAGTAATTGGGTCATGAAGAGCATGAGTGTTATCTCAAGAAGATTAATGAATTAACCAACATCATGAAGAGACATAATGTTCCATTGCCTAATGCTTATAAGGAGAAAGGGTCTTCTTTAGATTCAAAGGGAAAAGGGCAAGCACTCATGGATATTTGACTTAGGTGCCTCATATCATATGGGTTCTTCAAAGGAGGATTTTTCTTCAATGAATCAGTCCAAGGTGTCGCACATCTTCATTGGAAATGATAGAAAAATGGAAGTTGAAGGAAAAGGAAATGTGGAGATGGAAAATGGAGAGTTTCAAAATGTTCTCTATGTTCCAAACCTAAGTTCAAATCTCCTTTCAATCTACCAAATCACTCACCTTGGAGATGAACATAGAGTTGAGTTCCTTCCAGACTTAGTAAAGGTGCATAGTCTTAGAGATAACTCCTTGGTTGCAGTGGGGAAAGTGAATCATAAAAAAAGGTTGTACTCTTTCTCTCATTTTGTACCCAAGTCTCCTTCAAAGGCCTTGTTAACACAATCAAATTCAAACATGCAATTATGGCATGACCAGTATGGTCATCTTGACTTCCACTATATTTAGCAACTTTACACATATCGAATGGTGAAAGGTCTACCTCAAATCAACTTTTCTAGGGTGAATGTTCAATAGATTCAGTGGATATGCATCCAGAGGGGAAGTTATAGAAATGGAAGTCTTCTAGAGAAATAGGTGTTCTACAGATGGTTCACATGGTATTAGCAGGTCCTTTTGCAAATAGCCAAGGTTGCTACATACTTACCTTTGTTGATGACTTTTCAAAGTTCACTTGGGTCTATTTTCTTCATAACAAGAATGAAGTGTTGGACAAGTTTGTAGAATTCAAGACTCATGTAGAACATAAATCCAAAAATGCCATCAACATACTCCAAATGGATAATGGAAGCATGTATGTGAATAGAAGACTTATGGACTTTTGTAGACTCAGGGAATTGATCTTCAAAGTCCACCAACATTCAGTCTGCATAAGACAGATGTTGCAACTTTAAGGCTCTAAACTCTTAAGTCTATAGTAATTTGCATGATACAAACCAAGTCTCTAGATCCATCATTAGAAGTCGAAGCAATCTCTAGTGCCACTCACATTCTTAATCGATCTCCTCATTTAGCCTTAGATGGCAAGACTCCTTTTGAGGCATGGTGCAATAGAAAACCTATTGTGACACACTTTAGAGTCTTCAGTTGTCCTGCATGGGCAAACAAATCTTCCAGGGGATGCAATGCATAGTCACCTCAGCCTTGTACCTTCATTGGTTATGAAGATGATGTGAAGGCATACAAACTTCTAGATCCTAAGACACAACATATATTTGTGGAGAAGGATGTACATTTTGAGGAAATTTCACCAAGCTTGTCCTCTACTCATCTTCACACATCATATAGTGTGGAAATTGATAGTGATTTCAGCGATAGTGCTTCAACAGATTCTAAAATGTGGGGTTCTATTGACAATTGCAATGAGAGGTCACTACATTAGCTCAGTCTACATCCATACATAGCCATTGTGATAGGTCCAGCATAGCAAGGTACATCCAGTCTTCCAAATACAGGTTCAGTGATAGATTTGGGGGACAGTATTGATGATCTACCTCTTCTTCTTGATGCAAAAGTTCCTTCTTTAGTTTTCATGAGGACTCCATCTAACCTTCTTGTTCATTCTCTACATGATCAATCCTCATAGGCTGAAGTGATTATGGATACTTATGATCAACAATTGTAGCAGTGTTCTTCATCAGTTTTAGAGATAGATAGTTCTTTGAAACAGGTTCTTCAACTAGTTGAGTAGGTTTTAGAGACATCACTTATCTATGGGATTCTTTCCATGCATAGCGGAAGCATCTCATTTGTACCTTTGGCTTTGTTTCTTCCTAACAAGAGGAACACCATTCTACAGTCTTGGATCAGCTTCTTCATCGAAGCAGTCACTATTCGACATTCTTCTTTATGGGGGGGAGCCTATCTTGTCTCTCTTCCTCCACTCATCATTCTCTTATGTATATATTGGATGTATGTTGTAATGGGGGGGTCTTGATTACTCCATCCATCTATGCATCCCTATTCATATCTCTTTTTGGGGGAGGGTTTTTCCCATGAGGTTTTCCCTCTTTCTCCACTTTATGAGAGATTGCATATCATTATGTATATGGGTACCTAACATGGGCTAGTAGCTAGGACCCATCATACATTGCATCCTAGATTTCATAAGCTTAAGGACATTCCCCTAAGTTGCACTTGAGGGGGGGTGTTGGTGTAAATAAGTATTTACTTATTAAACTTACTTAAGTTTACTTAGGTTAATGCATTATTTAATTATTTTGTATTATTTTATTATTTATTTAGGTGAGAAACTTAGGAGTTTGTGTACTCTCATGAGTTATGAAACTCTAATTATGCACATGGTGTCTACAACACAAGAGTTTTCATCATTCACTAAGTTGTCATGTTGACAACACAGTTATTTGCACTCCTTATTTAGCACATGTTGTCTACACCACTAATTTGTGTGATACACCATTGTACGCTTATCCTCGCATCATTACACTTAATTCTGTGCTTAATGGAGGATAACCCATATCTGGTGGACATGTGCCTAGTTTTATGACTTAGCATGATGCTAACTTCTATGCATTCTAGAAGCTCTCCTAAGGCCTTTATATACAGGTACTCCTAGTGTACTCTCAATTTGGCATATTGAATGAATATTGTCATTCTAATCATACTCTATCTATTTTGGTCTATTGTGTGCTTGTGTTTGAGTTCCTTGGGCTTGGGTAAATTTTGGCCTAAGCCAAATTCTTACAGTAATGTATCCATCACATTTTTTGATAGTTCAAAATTATCTTTTTTTCTCAATGATTGTCCTCCCCCTCCAATAGCCACACTATGTACCAATGCAATAACTAAGATTTCTATGCATCTACTAATAATAAAATTTGTAAAGAAGAAAGAGAGATACACTTCAATTCTGGACACTAAGGTGACTATAATGGGAAGGCTATTACAAGAGGCACCTTTTTCTCAAGATGGCCTAAGAGTGATTTTTCTTTTTATAACTGATCAACAATTCTAATAAGTCCAATATAGATAGCCTAATTTTATATGTTTTAATAAAATTATTGAATCTTATTAGTTCACCACAAGTGTAAATTGAATTCCAACTACAAAGGTGTGATAGTCTAATTAGAATCACCATAATTGCATAGGCAAATATGAGCATTGGAAAGTGAAGAGATATTATTTGTGAAGCTTTTTCTATAATGGGATATATCTATGATGTATCATTGTACCCTATTTAAATAAGGATTCCATAAGGATATGTGGAAATCAATTGGAGCTTGAAGAAAAGATTAAAAAATGACTGATCTTGTCCTATTCAAAATGTGTCTACTCCCACCAAACAAAGATCAAAGGTCAAGCATGTACTATTCCAAAGGGTTGTAGAGGGAGTCTATATTTTGGAATCTTTTAAGGTGGTAGATAAAAACCTCTAATTCACCTAGCATTGGAGTGAAGGACATATCATCCTTATTAGTACAAGTATCAATTGTGAAGTATATGAAATCAAGGTTGGATATCCCTAATTTTATAAAATTAATGTCATTAATGAAAAAATATGGAAAAAAATATATCCATGAAAAAATATACTATAGAACATGTACCTTGTAACACATGTCCTTTGGTGAAGTCTTCTATCTAAGGTATCTAGGGAATACAAGATGATCAATGAAAACAATACACCTATTTCAACCTAAAATATGAAGGAAACAATAATGTCAAATGATACATGTGACAAAATATTCATATTCATGTGGATACATGTGATAAAATATAATTAAAAAAGGTTCCAAACCTACAAAGTGACATCATTTTCCCATCTTCTAGTGCATGTTAATTTCCCCTCACATCCAAAATAAGAGTATGCCACTCTGAATCGAGAATGCACATATAGCTACATTCTGTATGCATCGACAACAAGTGGAGATGAAAAAATGCACCATGTTTACATTTATTTAATAGGTAGTTATTAAGTTTTTAAAATTATAGACCATTGTGAATGTTATAACTCTAGTTGTTATGGCCAAGAGAATGTCCTCAACAAGCTAGCACATAAAAAGTCTTGATTTACTTGTATGTTGAGGACTTTACTCTCACCTATAAGAGTCAAAGTTACAATGTGTGTGATGGTATATAACTAAAAATACCTAATTAAATACCTATAACAAAAGTGCAAACCTGTTGTATTTTTCATCTCCACCTGATGTCTTATGCATATGAATTAAGATTACATATTGAACTATGGTCTCCTTCTACATTGCCTAAAACCATTAGATTGACACAGTTAACATCTAAAAATAGCATCATATTTACTACTACATTACTATTGAAATACAAGAAAAAAATTAAGCTTAAATTTACCCTACTCCAAATAATTACCATTAAAAATTTAATGTTCTCAATTTATTTACTACTACATTCCTATTGAAATCACATAGGCAAGACATGTGAACTATTTTATAGAATACATTTGCAAGAAAAAAAATTAGTTTTATATGATTTGTGGAAATTTAGGTATGCCTAAAATAGTTAGTTGTCATACAATCATAGGTTAATGTTGAGCTTCACTTGGTTTCGAGAATAGTGTAATATTCTCTACTAATCAGGCCAACCACGTAAAATCGAAAGCTCATTTGGCCCCACCCCTCCCCTAACATCTAAAATTCATTCATCTATTAATAAAATGTAACATTCATAAATTATCACATGATAACATTTGTTAACACATAAGATTCATTAGAACATTTACATGAACATTAAAACATAAGATTCATTAGAACATTAAATAGCACATAATTAAAACATCAAGATATAAACATCAGTCATTATCAAATATGTTACATAAATGAGAATCATTTCCTTTTTTCCTTTTTATTTTTTTGTCCTTCCCTATATTTTTGTAGAGGCATATCTGTGTCATCATCAACATTTCTTTTCACCCATGGGTGTGATCTCATTGTGCTTTGCAAAGGTGGGTCCTCTACAATAACAAATAAAATAGTTAAATTAAAAAATTTGAGACTTTAAAGAACATAAGTGTAGCACTCTTTACCTTGTCCAACCACATCATCTTTCCTAACAACTTGAACCTCAACACACCCATTAGGAACAACCTCTAAATCCCTTACAACTACAATAAAAGATGTTTTCTTAATCCCAACACATATTATAGTTAAATTTGTATTACTACACCAAATTCATTTTAAAATGTTTACTTGTATTAATAATTCAGAAATCAAAATTTGAGTAGAAAATATATACCTTGAGTACTACAATGCACATTTGAATTGGTACCTCCATGGTGCTCAGATGGTGTATTAGGATTGGTAGGATGCAATCAAATACAATAATTGGTAAAATATTTAATTTTAAATAAAAGTAAATTGACTTATTTGCCTAATTGATAGATCCAATAGAAGACCTTGTACACTCATTGCTTAGAGTTGTTCATCCATGGTTGTATAGCCTTGTTTGTAGGCTATTTTCTCATCCTCTTCAGAAATTGTTTTTTTAAACTCCAAGGCCTACATTTTTGCTTGGTATCATGATTTTTTTTTGTAGTGAACTTCATCAAAGACCAAATTTTTTACAATTTATAAATATTTTCATATGGTTTTTCATATAGTAATACTTACAATTCATGCAACAAGTTTTGAATATCCACCCAAGCCGAGCTTGTGTTGTCTGTGCTTCTATTTTCTTGATTTAATTTCCTTTGAAGTGTTAGGAAACCTATGTGAAGTTTGAAACATGTTAGATCACATAAGTATTAAGATTAATTAGTACATAATCTCATTCTTAAGATTATGACATGCCTTCTCTCCTTGGGTGGTACTATTTCTCCATCATGTCTTGTGCTTTTCTAAGTGGCATCCTTTTTAAGATTCTCCCACTCATTAATAGGAATATCGGGAGGCCCCTCATAATAAGGGTTGCATTCTATTTGGGTCATGTAGTTGTACCTAATATACTTTAAATCTTCACCCTCTTTCTCAAGGAGACTAAGTTTTTGAAAGACATTGGGTCCAAACAATGTCGTCATAGCATCAATGAGTTTATCCTTTAACTTTTTATCTTGTAAATTCTACCTTTTAAGGAAAAAATGGTTAGATTCATAAATGAATTGAGGCTACCTTTCAATATACTTCAAGAAATGGATCAAAGGAAATCTAGTCTAGCTATGAAATTAAAATATGATACCCTATGCATATGGTCCACCCAAATGTGGGAAAACATTCATCATTAAGTTTTTCATAAAATATATTTATAATGCACCGCAAAGGGATCCAAAAGAATTAACCTAATTTTTTACTAAGTTTTCCAATCAATTCTTCTTCTTCTTTTTTTCTCTTTTTTTTTTAATCATGAAAGATAAACTATTCATATCAAACACATAGTAGTGGAAGTAATAACATAAAATCAACTATAAGCACACATAAGCATACATAATAGGTTACATTCCTTAAGGATCCCAAGACATTGTGTCACATTTAATTTAATTAATACTAAGTCTAACAACTACCACAACCACATGAAAGAATAATTAAAGAGTCCAATGTCCATATTACACATTTGTTCCAAATGCCTATTCAAAATGCTCAATCATCCACTATACATGTCACAGGGTATGAAAGGCTTAAAAGAATATACATATGTTAAGATAAAGATACATCATCCTCATCGACCATGATACAACTGCAATAAAGTAAATGAAACTAGATTCCATACATCATAAAAAATATAAACATCCATTGTAAAAGATAACCATAAATCATAACACATAATTATCTAAGTACACGGTTCCTCCCAATCGTCAATAGAATCATTAGACCATTGTGAGCCCTAGCCATCTGGTGCAGGAGCAACTAGGAAATATGCCAAGTTTCCTAAATTTTTTTTGGCTTGTAGTGGTCTTGGCTAGACCACATGAATAAGGGCTATGGGATAAATCCCCAAGTGTGTGAGTTGTGTTTGTAAATAGGTTTTTTTTGTGTTTGAGTTTCCAAGTTGCTTCTATGTTGGCAAAATTGCTTAAATTGCTTGTTAGAGCCTAGAATGGTCAAACACTGACCAAGACCCCAGGAGGATGGGAAACATGGAAAATATGTTAAAAGTTTTAATTACATGGAAATAGGTTCATTTAACCATGTTTGAGGTCATGGAGCCATTAAATGCATAATAGTGCAAAAGTTGCACTTTGCAACTTTGCAACTTTGCAAAGTTGCTTGACAACATTGACAAAAAGTGCTAAAACTTTATAAGGGCTTCAAGAATCAGTTGGAAACCTATGGGATCTGTTGATTCACATGGGTAAGAGGTATTTAAAACCAATCCAAGTTAGTTTGATGGTTGGCATATGCTTTTGTACGAATTTTGGCATTGGAATGAAGAGCAAACTGAGCATTTTGATGACAGTTTTCTGATTTCACCCTTCATCCACACCTTTAATGGATTCATAGGGTTGCTGTTTTCATGTGATTTTATAGTGTATGGAATTTAGATGCTTTGGTAAAGATTAGGAGTTTTTTTGATCAGTTTCATTACTACTTTGAAAAATCTTTTTAAAGTTGCCAGTTCGCTGGTCTGTACACAGCAATCAGCAAAGAAATCTCTATAACTTGAATTCCAATGGTGGAACCATAATGGCCTTTTGGAATAAAGTACTAGACTGTATAAACAATGTAAATATGTATTTTTTTCTTGTTTTTCAGAGGTTTTTTGTTTTTTCCAAGAGGCCCTAGGTGAGTTTGCATACCCGGCTAGGCAATGAAATCAGCAAATAAGTGTTTGAAAGGGGCATAGAATGGGGTGTTGGGTGAAATACAAATTCATGGAAGGAAAGAGTGGTGAGTGAAGGAAGTTAATTCTAGGAGTTCAGTCATTTAGAGTCCATTTGAGTGGTGGAAGGAAGAACTCTCTATATTCCTGTTCATACAAACAAGAAACCCTTGTAAATAGACATATTTTTGGAAATCCCTTGTACGGATGACCTGGGTGTTGCAGACCTAAAAGATATTCAAGGGGAGCCAAAAGGGTATCCAAATCATAAATTTTTTTGAGTACTTCTTAAGGGTTTGAGGAGATATAAGCCAAAAATCAGTTTTGGAGGCCTAATTTTGTTATTAGTCTTGGTAGCCCTCTTAACTATGCAATCTTCAAATCGATTGGAAACCCAATACTCCAATTCACTTAGTGATCCTAAAAACTATTGAATGAGACCTAATACAAGCCTTGGAATTCAATATAGCCAAGAATGCACTCCTGGAAGCCAATTGTCAAGAACGGTGCAATGAGAGCACTAGGGAGACCCCATGGTGAAATAGAGTTTTGAGTTGATTGGTGAGGATTAGTGTAATAAGGGAATAGAGAGAAGATTCCCTTGGAGTAGGGTATAGGATAAATACCCTAAGAGGCTAGGAGAAAGCCTAAAGTGAGTTCTAGTAGTTGAGGCTAGAACCTTGTTCAAGATCCTCTCCATCAAATTGGTATCAGAGCCTTGAAAGGTTTGGGACAAGACATTGTGTATGTCTTATTTTGGAAGTGAGTCAGTGGGAGAAACAACCATGGTAACAAATGCTGAGTTGGCAAAGGAAGTGACAGAACAAAGGGAGAAAAATAGGCTCCTTGAGGAAGCCTTAGAAGCTATGAAAGATAAGCTTGATGAAGTGGTAGAGACAGCTGGAAAAATGAAAGAGAAGTTGGAAATTAATGAAGAAAAGGGAAAGGAAGAGAATGAAGAGGACTATGTACCTGAACCTGATCCTCCATTACAAGAGGAACCTTTCCTTAAAGCCATCAAGGCATTGGGTGGCAAATCTCTTGAGGGGATACCCCTATTTACTAGTAAGATGAATTCAGAGTTGGTCATGGAATGGATTGAAGGGATGGAGAACCATTTTGAATGTGAAGGCGTATTAGAGGCACAAAAGGTGAAGGTTGCCAAAGCAAGATTAAGGGGACCAGCCCTAACATGGTGGAAGTTCATTCAAGAAGAGAGGGAAAGAGAAGGAAAGAAACCTATCTCTAATTGGAAAGCTATGGTGGCAAAAATCAGAGATAACTATTTGCCTGAAGACTATGAAATCCAGCTACACAAGAAGAGACAAAGCTTGAAGCAAAAAGATTTCGATGTGGCTTCCTATACTAAAGAGTTTCAAAAACTTTGCTTGAGATCCAAGGTCCAAGAGGAGGAGAGCATCAAGGTGGCTAGATATTTAAGTGGTTTGAAATGGAGTATTCAAGAGGAGATCAGCCTTTGGACTCCTACTACTATTCATAAGTGTTTTCAATTGGCACTCAAAGTGGAAGATAAGAATAGAAGGAAACAAGACTCTAACTCTAGGGGTAGAGGAAGAGGGAGAGACTCTAGAGGACATAGAGGTGGTTATGGGGGAAGAAGCAATGAACCCAAGGCCACAGGAGACTCCAAGTTGATTGAGAAAAGTGGGGAAACAAGTGGAAGAGGTAATTTCACTAGAGGAAGAGGATTTGGTGGTGGAGCTAGAGGCAGATCAAACAATTTCAGGAGGGGTTCACATTTTGCAAACATGAAATGTTACCATTGTGGACAACTTGGTCATCCAGCCTATAGATGTCCTGAGAAGGCATCATCTTCCCAAGGGGATAAGAAGATAACATATGTTCAAGAAGAATGCAGCAACAATATAACTTCAGAAGTGAATCTTGATTCTGAGAAGGGAGAAAATTTGATGTTTAAAAGAGTTTTGATCAAGGAGCCTAGCAAAGAAGAGCCTAAACAAAGAAGGGCACTTTTTAGAATAAAATGCAAGATACTTGGTAAGGTTTGAAAAGTTATTTTTGACTCAGGATCAACTAATAATATCATCTCTGAAGAGGCTGTCCAAAAGCTCAAGCTAACAAAGATTCCTCATGATCATCCATATAGAGTCACATGGCTGAATAAAGGGCAGAATGTGTTGGTAAATGAACAAGTTTGGGTGGATTTTTCAATTGGAGGATATCAAGACAAAATTCTTTGTGATGTGTTGCCCATGGATGCTTGTCATCTACTCTTGGGTAGACCATGGCAATATGATAGGGATGTTGTCTATCATGGGAAGAAGAACTTGTATACATTCAAGAAAGGAGGAGTGACATACAAAATCCAATCACTTGTTGAGGAAGGCATAGATGCAGCAACAGATCAACGTGTTCTACTCATGAGTGGAAAAGAATTCTTACATGATTTCAAGGAGAACAATGAAGTTGGGTTTGCCATAGTTGTGAAACCAAAGGAGAAAGATGATGTCAAACAAACACCATTGCCAAGAGAGGTAAAAGAACTATTGGATCAATTCAAAGACATCATAAGTGATGGAGAACTTGCCACACTCCCTCCACAAAGATCTATTAGTCATCAAATAGACTTTGTTCCTGGATCCTCATTGCCCAACAAGGTTGCTTACAAGATGACTCCAGATCAGAATAAAGAAATTGCAAGACAAGTACAAGAGCTACTTGACCAAGGTCTCATTCGGAAGAGTATTAGCCCATGTGTTGTACCGGTTGTTTTGGCACCGAAGAAAGGAGGTAAGTGGAGAATGTGCACTGATTCTAGAGCCATAAATAGGATAACAATTAGATATAGGTTTCCTATTCCTAGAATAGAAGATCTAATGGATTGTTTGGGGGGTGCTAAGTATTTCTCCAAGATAGATCTCAAGAGTGGCTACCATCAAATCAGAATGAAGGAGGGTGATGAATGGAAAACAGCCTTCAAAACTACGGAAGGACTTTATGAATGGCTAGTAATGCCATTTGGCCTCTCTAATGCACCTATTACATTCATGAGGCTAATGAATGAAGTGTTGAAGGACTACATAGGCATTTTTGTAGTGGTTTATCTTGATGATATTCTCATTTTCAGCAAGACTAAAGAAGAACACATGAAGCATTTGGCAATTGTTTTAAAGAAGTTACAAGAAGAAAAATTGACCATTAATCTTGAGAAAAGTGAGTTCTTGAAACAAGAGTTGGTTTACCTTGGTTTTGTAGTTTCATAAGGTAACTTGAAGATGGATGAAAGTAAAATAGAAACCATTCTAAACTGGCCTACACCTAAAACAGGGGCTGCAGTAAGAAGTTTCCATGGTTTGGCACAATTCTACAGGAAGTTTATAAGGGGTTTTAGTGAGATATGTGCACCAGTATTAGACACCATCAAGGGAGGACTAAAAACTAAGTTCTTGTGGACCAAAGAAGCCAATGAAGGGTTTGAAAGGTTGAAGAAAGAGGTAGCTACTAAACCCATTTTGGTTTTACCTAGTTTTGACAAGTTGTTTATTGTAGAATGTGATGCAAGTAATATTGCTATTGGGGCTGTATTAAGCCAAGAAGGAAGGCCAGTAGCATTCTTTAGTGAAAGGCTAAATGAATCCAAATCTAGGTACTCATCCTATGACTTAGAATTGTATGCATTGGTGCAAGCACTTAGGAAGTGGAGGCACTATCTTTTACCTAAAGAGTTTGTTGTATACACTGATAACCAAGCATTGAGTTACATCAACACTCAAGAGAAGTTGAGCCTAAGACACATCAAATGGATGGAGTTCCTACAATCCTACACATTCACCATCAAGCACAAGAAAGGGCAGATAAATAAAGTAGCTGATGCATTAAGTAGAAGGCTGCTTACTATCCAAGAAATACAGTTAGAGAGTATTGGAGTTGAAGGTTTCAAAGACCTATATGCTGATGATGAAGACTTCTCAGAGGCCTACAAGGTATGTGTAGAGTTTAACAATCATTTTCATAGCAAGTTTTCTGATTACACTTTGCAAAATGGGTTGTTGTTTAGGGGAAATCAATTATGTGTGCCTAGAGGATCAATGAGAGAAAATCTGATCCAAGAGAAGCATAATGGAAGCCTTAGTGGACACTTCGGTTTGAACAAAACATTGGAGTTGGTGGAAAGATTCTACTATTGGCCTAGGATGCAAAGAGATATCTGGAAGTATGTTGAAAAATGCATGATTTGTCAAAAGGCCAAGGGAACTTCTACAAATGCAGGATTGTACCAGCCCTTACCCATTCCAAATAGGCCATGGGAATGCATCAGCATGGACTTCATAGTGGGCTTACCAAGAACAACATCAGGTTTGGATAGTGTGTTTGTAGTTGTGGACAGATTTAGCAAAATGAGTCACTTTATTCCTTGTAAGACTACTCATGATGCTAGCTATATTGCTCACTTATTTTTCAAAGAAGTTGTAAGGATTCATGGCTTACCAATCAGTATAGTTTCAGATAGAGATGTTAAATTCATGGGGCACTTTTGGAAGACCTTGTGGAGAAGGCTAGGTACTAACTTGGCACATAGTTCAGCTTACCATCCCCAAACTGATGGTCAAACTGAGGTAATTAATAGGGTGCTTGGAAACCTTCTAAGGTGTTTAACAAAGGAGTATGGCCAAGTGTGGGATCAAGTCCTACCACAAGCTGAGTTTGCCTACAATGATAGCACAAATAGAACTACCGGTAAGAGCCCTTTTCAAGTTGTTTATGGTTATCACCCAAGAGGAGTTTGTGAGCTATGAGAATTAAAGAATCAAGAAGAGATTAGTGGACATGCAGATGATTTTGCCCAGTCCATGAGAGAGGTACATGAGCAAGTCAAGAAGTCCTTGATAGAGGCTACTCAAAGGTTAAAGACTAAAGTAGATGAAAGGAGGAGAGATTTACAATTTGAAGTAGGAGATTTGGTGATGGTACACTTGAACAAGGCTAGACTTCAAAAAGGTGTTCCAAGCAAGCTTCAAATGAGGAGGATAGGGCCTTGTAAGGTTCTAGCTAAGTATGGCCAAAATGCCTACAAGATTGAGTTGCCAAACAATCTAGCCATCTCTCCCATCTTCAACATTCAAGATTTGGTTAAATACAAGGGTCCTAATGTCATGGAAGAGGAATACATCATAGAGGTAGATAAGAATATTCCAAAAATCAGTATTCCTCTCCAAACCAAGCCTCAAGCTGAAAAAGTTCTAGATTCAAGAGTAAAGAAGAAGACTAGGCATGGAATTTATATGGAGCATTTAGTAAAATGGAAGAACCAGCCTGAATCTGAAGCGACATGGGTAGCTGAACATGAATTCAAAAAGAGAGGTATCAGTTAAGATCTCTTGAATACTGACCCACCTTAAGTTTTTTTTTGTCATAGGGGAGAATGGTGCAGGAGCACCTAGGAAATATGCCAAGTTTCCTAAATCGTTTTTGGCTTGTAGTGGTCTTGGCTAGACCACATGAATAAGGGCTATGGGATAAAGCCCCAAGTGTGTGAGTTGTGTTTGTAAATAGGTTTTTTTTGTGTTTGAGTTTCCAAGTTGCTTCTATGTTGGCAAAATTGCTTAAATTGCTTGTTAGAGCCTAGAATGGTCAAACACTGACCAAGACCCCAGGAGGATGGGAAACATGGAAAATATGTTAAAAGTTTTAATTACATGGAAATAGGTTCATTTAACCATGTTTGAGGTCATGGAGCCATTAAATGCACAATAGTGCAAAAGTTGCACTTGGCAACTTTGCAACTTTGCAAAGTTGCTTGACAACATTGACAAAAAGTGCTAAAACTTTATAAGGGCTTCAAGAATCAGTTGGTAACCTATGGGATCTATTGATTCACGTGGGTAAGAGGTATTTAAGACCAATCCAAGTTAGTTTGAGGGTTGGCATATGCTTTTGTACGAATTTTGGCATTGGAATGAAGAGCAAACTGAGCATTTTGATGACAGTTTTCTGATTTCACCCTTCATCCACACCTTTAATGGATTGATAGGGTTGTTGTTTTCATGTGATTTTATAGTGTATGGAATGTAGATGCTTTGGTAAATATTAGGAGTTTTTTTTATCAGTTTCATTACTACTTTGAAAAATCTTTTTAAAGTTGCCAGTTCGTTGGTCTGTACACAGCAATCAGCAAAGAAATCTCTATAACTTGAATTCCAATGGTGAAACCATGATGGCCTTTTGGAATCAAGTACTAGACTGTATAAACAATGTAAATATGTATTTTTGTCTTGTTTTGCAGAGGTTTGTTGTTTTTTCCAAGAGGCCCTAGGCGAATTTGCATACCCGGCTAGGTAATGAAATCAACAAATAAGTGTTTGAAAGGGGCATAGAATGGGGTGTTGGGTGAAATACAAATTCATGGAAGGAAAGAGTGGTGAGTGAAGGAAGTTAATTCTAGGAGTTCAGTCATTTAGAGTCCATTTGAGTGGTGGAAGGAAGAACTCTCTATATTCCTGTTCATACAAACAAGAAACCCTTGTAAATAGACATATTTTTGGAAATCCCTTGTACGGATGACCTGGGTGTTTCAGACCTAAAAAATCTTCAAGGGGAGCCAAAAGGGTATCCAAATAATAAATTTTTTTGAGTACTTCTTAAGGGTTTGAGGAGATATAAGCCAAAAATCAGTTTTGGAGGCCTAATTTTGTTATTAGTCTTGGTAGCCCTCTTAACTATGCAATCTTCAAATCGATTGGAAACCCAATACTCCAATTCACTTAGTGATCCTAAAAAATATTGAATGAGACCTAATACAAGCCTTGGAATTCAATATAGCCAAGAATCCACTCCTGGAAGCCAGTTGTCAAGAACGGTGCAATGAGAGCACTAGGGAGACCCCATGGTGAAATAGAGTTTTGAGTTGATTGGTGAGGATTAGTGTAATAAGGGAATAGAGAGAAGATTCCCTTGGAGTAGGGTATAGGATAAATACCCTAAGAGGCTAGGAGAAAGCCTAAAGTGAGTTCTAGTAGTTGAGGCTAGAACCTTGTTCAAGATCCTCCCCATCACCATCCCCCACATGTAACATCCCAAGCCACCGAAGAGATCATCAGTACTATAGTAATAGGGATGTCACTACTAAAACATGCTACAATATATGCATAAAGAAATCTAACATGCAAGAATAAAGCATAAGATGATCCTTCAAAATAAATAACATCATCTATCACATGCTAATCATCAAGATAAAAAAACATGTCAGTAATTACATCCATCACAAGATATAACATCCATCATAATGATCCAAGAACATAATGAAAGTAGATGCCAACAAAGATAGCACTGGAGGAGATAGTCTCAAGTCTCAACAAGATATCAAATCACATATCACAAGATAACAAATCACATAACATAAGTACTCTCTAAGTCCAGGAATCCTAAAAGTATACTAACTCAAGGTTCCATCATAAAAGGTTGACACCTATACCCAGAGGTACACAAGACACGTAGGAAATATACTATGTAAGCGAGAAAGTGTCATCACATGGATCACACTAGAGTTACCTTGGTAGTCTCTCAATAGACCTCGGCCCCCTAGTGATCCCTATGCGGCCACTAGTATCCTCTTGTACTACGAGGCATACTACGAAATGCAAGGTCACAACCAAGCATTCTCTCTACTCCCATCCTAGTCTATACTAGCACTCAAGGCATGGGCGAGAACATACAATCATCTTATTAGGTTCATTTTAATCCCCATTTAGTGTAAATTTTTTCACTTATTAAATAACTTACAATGATTTACCCTAGCAGCCACTTAAGGCCCTAGCCCCCATTGTAAGCCACTTCCTGACACTACAAGTAGATAACCTACCCTAGGCTCATGGAATCATAAATCACAAAATCATCTCAGTCCTATACAAGTGACTAGAAAAATACCAAAAGATAATCCACAATAAGAACATCAAATCTCCATGAGAAATTGAAAAGCATCCACTGATAATCATGACAACAACAGTTTTCTATTGGAAATTGAAGGTATCAATGATAATCACAATATCCATCGGTCCTCATTGAGAAACCATATAGTATTCCAAAATAAATCTCAATATTCATATCAATGATAAATCACAACATCCATTGGTTCTCAACAAGCAACCATAAGGAATCTCAAAATAAATCACAATATCCATTGGTTCTCAATAAGCAACCAAAAAGGCATCTCAAAGAAAATAATACTGATCAAAGACTCCAAAATGGTCGAGTCAAAACATGTCACAACATGACATCATCAAGATCAAAACAAAAACTTCAGTCCCATCAAGGCGAGTGGAAAGTAAACCAAGTATAACTGATCGATGACTAAAAAATGGTTAAGTCAAGTATCTCAAATACATACACCTCAGCTTCACACAAGAATACTGAAAAACATAAGCGAATGATAAATACAAACATCTCATAGAGCATACCATCACATTACCATGGTTGGGTTTAGAAAGATTGAGATCAAAAACATCAACATGCCATCACATTCACATAACTCCCAAGCCTCTAGTAGACATCCTAACTGGTCAACAATCTAGTCAACCCCAAAACACAAATAGCATAAAGAACAAGATACAAACACATATTTTAGTTTACTTTTGCAATCACATGGTTATGCCAAATATTAGGTTTCAGTTTTCATTTTCAAGTACATTTCAAGTGTATAAAATTCTTCATTTAATCTAAAACTCAACCCATTTATTTTTTTGAATAAAACTTAGAATTATCCCTCCATTATTTTAAAACAATTTTCTAAAATTGTCAAAAGATAATTATTCACTTATTTAAATCATTGAACTAGTTCCCATTGACTTTTAGATAAAATCATTCACATTATTTCACTAAGAATCAATGTTACTAATAATTCCAAGAAGCGTCTCTGATTATTCAAATTATTAGAATAATACTTATCAACTATCAAATAATTAGTTTAGAATTTCTTTAAAACACTTCAAGGACAATCATTTATTTAAAATAATCTTCATTGATTTTAAGTAAAATCAATCTCATTAATAATTCAATTATTTAATTCTACTAAACACTTATTAATATCTCTTTTCTTTTAATTTGCCTCATTTAAAAATCCATATACTAAAATTGACTAATAATTAATTAGACTCCTTAAACTATTAACTAATCTTAATTAAATTAATCTCCAAATCTTGATTCTACTAAGGGAAGATTGCAATAATATTTTTAATTCCCATAACTGGATGAAACAATATGCATGCCCGAATTACAAAATTAAAGATTCATTCATAGAGAATTATTCAAACACACATAATAGACACAGTGAAGACAGGAAGAGAAAGAGCATAATAAAATATGTGAAATAATCATGAGTGCCTACCTGGAAACTGATGCTAATTCACTATGCCTTAGAAAATTGTAGAGAAGCTCCTCCTCTTAGAACCGTTTCCTTTCTGAAAATTCCTTCCTTCTCTAACATTTGCAATTCCTCCAAGAACCAAACCTCCAAGAGCATAATAAAATATGTGAAATAATCATGAGTGCCTACCTGGACACTGATGCTAATTCACTATGCCTAAAAAAATTGTAGAGAAGCTCCTCCTCTTAGAACCATTTCCTTTCTGAAAATTCCTTCCTTCTCTAACATTCGCAATTCCTCCAAGAACCAAACCCCCAATAATTAATTAGACTCCTTCTACTATTAACTAATCTTAATTAAATTAATCTCCAAATCTTGATTCTACTAAGGGAAGATTGCAATAATATTTTTAATTCCCATAACTGGATGAAACAATATGCATGCCCGAATTACAAAATTAAAGATTCATTCATAGAGAATTATTCAAACACACATAATAGACATAGTGAAGACAGGAAGAGAAAAAGCATAATAAAATATGTGAAATAATCATGAGTGCCAACCTGGACACTGATGCTAATTCACTATGCCTCAAAAAATTGTAGAGAAGTTCCTCCTCTTAGAACCGTTTCCTTTCTGAAAATTCCTTCCTTCTCTAACATTCGCAATTCCTCCAAGAACCATGACTAGGAGTGCTTGTAGAAGCATATAAGCTTCTCGAATGTATGTAAGCTTGTCCAAACACATTAGGAGAGCCTCTATATAAAGGCCTCTAAGATGCATCTAGAATGTGTCTAGAAAGAACTAGGAGATAAGCATGAAAACTAAGCATGTAACTTCCACGACAAGAAGATAGACATGATGAGGTCTCTAGAATGTTGTAGACAACATGTGCTTAAATAATATGCTAACTCCTAAGTGCAGACAACACGTGCATAATTAGAGTGCAAACTCCTATGTTGTCAATCATAACAACTCACAAGAGTTCACATACTACTATGTGAATAAATATTAAAATAATGCACATTATTTAATTAATTAAATTTCTTTATTTAATATTCACTTGACTATTTTTAAATTAATTTATTAATTTTAAATCTCATGCACTCACTTTATTAAATCCACTTGTTTTATCTTAATATATTTTAATCACATGCACACATCATGCGATCTAGAGTCTTTTAATAATTTTAATATATTTTCCACTTTTAAATTTATTTTCGAAACTTAATTGATAAAATATTTATTAACTTAAATAATAATATTATTTAGCATTTACTTAAAAATGAACTCTAAATATATTATTATTAAATTAAATAAATATTATCACGTTCCAAATTTAAACTTATAATTTTAATCTTTAAATTTAATTCTTTTTTATTTATTTAATTAATTTCCCAATTAATTAAATAAAATTATATATTAAAATATCATAATAATAATTTTTCATTAAATTAAATCATTAATTAAATCTTTCAATTAGACTTAATTAATAGAAAATACATCAAAGACTCATAAAGTAAAATACAAAAACCCATCATAGCAAAACACATACAAAATCAAACCAAAAGGGTTAATATCATGAATTATGTCATCTGATAAATTCAGAGGGTACTTGACTTAGATACTTGTCCTAATTTTCAATTAGAACAAATGGCTTAAAGGGTTGGGATTTGGACTTGAGAATTTATCTCCCCTCTCTTACCATTGAGATAATGTGATAGGGTACCTTCATCCTGGCAATTCAGGGAAGTCAATACCCGGTACCTGCAACCTGCATAAAATCCATGCATGCACATACACAATATATACTAAGCTAAACAAGCAATGGTAGGAAGTGGTGCATCATGTAGATCTCGACTAGCAGGTAACTACGACTCCCTTTCTTAACCACATCAGAAATGCCATACAGAAAGAAAACAAACACACATACCATACACATGCAAGTATGGGGTAAGTATCCATAAGAAAACACATATGATAATCATCTAACTAATCATCATCAATATCTAAAAACACTAAATAATTATCATGCAAACATGAAATATAAAGTACCAAGTAGTCTCATCATATATCAACTGAATCTGAAACAATATCTAATAATCTCAAAATAATGTTACTAATAATCATCAACATAAAATTGTCCTAAAAGAATTCGACAATGATAGCAAAATGTGAACTAGGGGCAGACACAACAATATTATTCCATGAAAAATAGTAATGAGATTAATAGTTAATGCAAGGGGCTGCACAAGAGTTTATTGCATTTTATTATGATTATAAGATTGTATAGTAAAATAAAGGATCAGTCTTTAAAGTACCTAGAAGTTGTGCTACTATCAGGGAAAGTCCATCTTCATTTTTCACAGGTAATTGATCACACTTCTTTATTGTTCCTGTACATCTAACATGGGTACATCCAGGAATGTCCTCATTGCCTCCTACATAAAAGGAATCCAATATTATGAAATGCCCCCTAAAAAAAAAAATTTCAAGTGAAATGAACACATGAAAAATGAGAGAGAAAAAGAGGAATCTACTTACCAATAGACATTTTCATTGCATCTATAGCCATGTTATGTGTTGCCAACATTGTAGTCAACATTATCTCTAAAGGTTATAATCCTCATAGCAGGTGGCATACTAAACATATGATCAATTCTAGGTTCTAAAAAATAAGATTGTTAGAGCTATTAAAAAAAATGTTTTTTGAGCAAAACACAAGTGTAGGATAGAGCATGTGATATACTTGAACCACTTGAAGTATCTGCATCTGGGGCATGAGCCTTTAAACTATTATGCATCCTCTATAAAAATAATACATGAATTTTATTTAATGACATAAATAAAAGAGTATACTACAAAAACCATTATAAAACTTTTCTTATAATAAAAAACTACATTAATACTTACTGTCTAAGTCTGAATCAAGTGCATCAACTCATCCTCTCTCATCTATATTTGAGGAGTCTAAGGTTGAATTGATGCCAATTGAGTTAACTCTCTTGATAGTGCATGAAGGACCTTTTGTAGTGCAACCACAGGATCGATGGCTAATGCAAAATCAATAATTAATGGATCCTACTCATCCTGTGGCTCCTCATGAACTATTTGTTCCTTTCCCTTTTCTTGATCAGCAATCATTTTTGAGAATAATATTATTAGCACTATATTTAAAATCAATCCAAAATAATACTGAAGAATAACATATAATTAAACATATGCATTAACATACTTATTGTATCTAATTGGTACAACAATGAGTTTTACATGTCAGGAAGAAGAAATCCCATAAGAAACATTGTTTTCATGCTTATCGTGTGGTTTTTGATCCATAAGATAGCCCTACATTTCAAAAAAGTCATTGAGACATGTTTTAACACACATGTTATTATTCTAAGTTAGCAACAACTAAAAAAATTAATGGTGTGTTAGATTCATTGATTGGAGTTGATTTTAAATGTGCATAGTACATACCACCTCATCCATTATAGTGGCTTTGTTTGTATCTATGGGATTCATATTGTAATCAATAAGAGTCTCTTTACCTCCATGTATTGATTTTATTGCACATACAAATACATGATTTCCCTCTAGCACCTCAAATATGCAATTGGGTTGCTTCTTAGTTGACACAGGTCATGTACTATTTATAAAACCTAAAAATTCCCTAATTATTTTGGCCTTCTATCAATGTATATAGCTACTATTTTACTTTGTTCACTGACTTTTTGTTGTATATAATTTTTCCACGAGTGCATACCTACACATATTTTTTTTATATCTAACAATATGCATCCAAATACTATAATCATACCAAGGTTTGATATACTCCATCAACTCAACAACCTTGTTGTGAGAGACCTTTATTCCATCCATGGAAAATAGGCCAAACCTTGTAATGAGGATGGTGTTATGTGATATATCCTCTCTCTAACACAAAAATTAGTGTTTATTGGAGGAAGTTCATTGGGAACCCATAATTTTTATAGATGTTTGTAGCTAAAGGGCACATCAGAATCACCTTCACATTTATCATCATAAGAACATTAGACCCCTTGAGAAAGGGAAAACTCCATGCACTTATGAAATTTATTTCTAAACTTTTGACCTCAAGTCAATATCCTTGATTTAGACATACTAAATGTCTCACTTTCTTCTTCCATTCCTATATTTTCCTCACTTGAGGAAGACAAATCTAAAAAATATCTATTCATTGGTACCTACACTCCATGAAACGAGAGAGATATTTTACAAATGGTAAAAGGCATTAATCTTTATGGGGTGTACTAACTTATACCTGATGATCCATGAGACTATCTAGGATGATCATGAAAGGTCTTTAGGTCTCTACATCTATAAATTAGTTCTCTTATGTTAGCTAAAATTCATGATACATATACTCAAAATTACATTGAATATTAGCATCACATATGAATTATAAATATTAAAAGGTGCATGAAAAGTTAATTAGACTAATCATTGATCTATCAAGAACTCAATATTCAATATCATAGGCATTGATCATATAATTGTATATTTCATTCATGTCATTGATAATAAAACCCCCCCTTCAATGTTATCTAATGAAACCCCCCTTCATTGATATTATTATTCATCCATCTCATCATCTGTATGATCATCATCATCGACATCATCACCACCACTATCGTGGTTGTCATCAGTATCGTCATCATCATCATCACCACCACCACCAACACCATCATCATAATCATCCTCATTTTCATCATCGTGATCAATAGAACCATCATCATTATGATTAGTAGCAACATCATTTGCATCAAGAACATCATTAACTAACTCTCTTGATTGTGATCCACTTCTTCCTCTTCCTCAATATCTTTTTCTTCCATCACATTATACTTTATTGACCTTCCTCTTGGATCATGTCAAACAACAAATGACCAACCTATTTTATGTGGAACCTCTGAGTAAAATACCTGCTCACATTGGCTTGGAAGAACATAGGGTTCATCCCCAACTAGCTCAAACAACCTTGTATTAATCATTGGAAATCCATTCTCATGTTCAATAATAGTTCTATCAATGTCATATTGATTGAGATGTAGTGTGTACTAGTTTATGAAAAAGAGAAATAATTTGGAGGAATTAAAGTTACAGTCAAGTATATCAACCAAAATGCCATAATATCAATTTTGAGACTCTCAAGGATGTAAGTCATTTCTAGATGAAATATTGGTCACCTGAAAGACTGTACTTATCCAAAATCACAAGTTCTCTTTTGTAAGGAAAATTGGCAACAAAGAATATAACTGTTTCCACATAACCCATAATAGATCTGAAATAAATACAGAATTAAAATTCACATGCAAGAGAATAGACAACATACCCACAAAATTGTGACACAAGATATACCCTGGGAAACCCTCATTGAGGGAAAAATCCAGCCTCCAAAAGTATCCATCACCATGTATTATTCAACAAAAATACCATTACAATACAACCATGGAAGCCTTCATGGCCATAGCCACAACCGAGCAAACTATATGAACAAGCATGAATCCACACATCCCATGCCATGCTTCCAACCTTCACAAATGCTCCCTTGGCTAACCTATCAAGCCTTGTCTCGTTCGACTCTTACCTTTCTCACTCTTGTTCTCTCTAAAACAACTACTCTTGTGGCTGCTTATATAGTAGCAAGTCCCACAAAACCACCAAGTGGTATTACATAAACCATGTGCTACCTAACCCACTGACCCCACATTTAATATTGGGCATTTAATTCTTTTCCCCAATATCAAATAATTACATGAAATATTATCACAATGTTACAATACAACTCATCAAGTATATCCCATGGGAATCTTTACATGTTGCACATCCATCTAGGCACAACATTAAAAAATAATAAAATATAACAATATTATGCAATGTGTGCAACACCCATTATCTCAACAATCTCCCACTTGTTGTATACATTGCATAGGGTCAATCCGTAGCCACATAAATGAACAAGGGAACAATCCCTCCTAGCACATCCACCATCATGGATCAAAATACACCAAGTGCTCCATCCTGGTACCCGCAAAAAAATCAAAGTATCCAGCATCTCAAACATGAATGATCTCACCTCCTATTATGCCACTCCCACTGGAAATACATAGAAGCCATCCAAAGAGAAAGCCACTCAACCTGTTGCATTAGAAGATCGTAAAATCCTGTACCAACTAAAATTCCAAGCACAAAAAATCTGATCCAAAGGTAATCACATGTATCCATAGTTGTCAAAATATCCATAGCTAAAATAGCACCCACAACAAGTGCCAAACCCATCCAACTATCCATACCTCAAAGGTATAAAAATTGAATCTCATATCACCAACATATCCAATCTATAACCTGCAATCACAAGCCTCAAGAGCAATACCTACCACATATATACCAAGAAGCTCCCACTGCAAAAGATAATGTCAAATCTATAACCAATCCACTCAACACATCTCAAAGAAGTGAATCCATGTAGTATCAAGGACATCCACAATACATAAACTAATATCCTGCAAGAACAACTCTCGTAGCAAGTCTCCAATGTTCTCCCAAATTCTCCACAACCAACAAAGGAAAGAGAAAGAAATAACCATGTCATCTCTCACATGACATGCATGAGCACAAACCAATGATCACAATCTCTAACCAATCTTAAATCCAATGTAGGCAAAACTGAACATCCAAGAAGATAACCAAGACTAGAGAAACCATGCAAATCATAACTTGTATCATGTCCTTCTACACACACCTCTAGATGTAAACTATGCAAGTATGATCTCCTCCATAAAACCCCAACAAGAAGCCTTAACAACACCCAAACTATACCATATAACTAATCATGGATGTAAGCTTCTCACAAGAATATCAAACTCATAAAACCATTTCTAATCCAAAGAAAATGCTCAATATAAAACCATCTCCCAAACTCAACCAGCATAACAACATATGCACATGGAGATAACCAATGCTAAACCATCTCTCAAATGAACCCTCCAAAACTAATTCATGTACCATAGCTCAAGATCCATATCCATGAAAGACAAGCATAAATATAATGCAACTGAGAGAAACAATGGGCTATACCTCTCAAGTAGCGAACCACCGAGTAGACCAAGAGTGGGGAATGAGAATTCTCATCCAGATACCCAAGTCTCCAACCAAGAATCATCTAAGAAAAATCTCCTCTCAAGTCCATATCAGGTGACTGCCCCTCAAACTTCCTGTTGAAACCATCAACCATCCCAACAAATACTTCTCTAATCCAAGAGAAATCAGCATCACCACCATCTCTAAGTATCCATGAGAACCTGTAACCAATCAATCCATGTCAACTCCAAATGCAACATAGCAATATCATGAAGTATCCAGCTTATGATCAGTGTACTCAATACCAAGAAACTAAACCAAGATCAATGTCAAAGTTCCAACCATGGCCTCAGGAACATAAACATGACAACATGATCTAACCATCTCAACCAAAGAGATAACATGCTCCATATGAACATACCATAACATGTCACAACTCTAAACGTGTATCAAGAGTATACCATGACATAATAATGAAACCATCCTCATACCAAGGATAACATGCCAAATAAAAGCATAAACCACACCTTTGCCAAGAACCCTGTGAGTCCTCAAGATGCAACCATCTCTACACACCATGAAGAAAGAAAAAACCATCTCCACATACCAGGAAGAACCATCTCCACACACCATGAAGATAACCAAGAACTCCATGAGTCCTCAAGATCTAACCATCTTCACACACCATGAAGATAACAAGTGCACCATGCAAATGTCAAAGATGCTTCTCTAGCAATAGGATCTAAGACAAACCTCCAACATCTGCAAAAACTCAATAAATATATCAATGCTAACAACTCCCGCTCAACTATGGTACCAAGTCACCTATGGCATCATAAAATCCATCTCCTATATGAAGATCCAAACCAAACTAGGAACTAATCCTACACTGTCACCTCATCACTATCACAAGCTCCCACTAAACCATGTATCCAAGCTATCCATGACACATGACAAAAATACCATCCTCTAACCATGAGAATCAACCAAGGCATCAAACCATCAAAGAATTCAAAGTGCACATCATGAGCTCCTCAAAAGAAACTAAATAACCATGATCCTCAACCAAGAAGATATACCACCATAACTGAATCAAAAATCCAAGCTAATGAACATCAAGGATGTACCTGTATATCCAATCATGTCATACCAAAATCTATGGCACCATGATCACATCCATGAACCGAGCATCTGTTTCTCAATATGTCCAACCTATCAGCATAAAATAGTCAACCACAATCCTCCACCATGATTGTACCTAGTAAGAACATCTCATCCCTTCTACATGAAGATAAAATTATAAAATCATGTGACTTAGGGTATAGACAACCCAAATTCAAGTCACCAATCTGAATATGCATCAATAATGAAAGATCAATGGGCAAAGACAACCCATAACCAAGCTATAAATGCAACTTGTAAGTATAGACTACTTACAACACTGCACAACTTGTAGATCCAACAAGTCATCATACATATTCAAACCAAACACTGATAACCATATCATTATGAGACCAATTTGAAATATGAACTGAGTATACAATGACATCAAAACTTAAATCTCCAATAGCATAAACTCATAATGTTACCATAGTCAAAATATACCATAAACTGTTTAGATAAATATATCATCAAACAAATCATTTCAAACCTACACCAAATCTGAACCAATATGTAGAGCTCTCCAAGAGCTTTTCGTTGACTACTTGAAGTCCAAAATCCGACTCCATATGCCCAAGTTTATACCCTAATCCATGCTCAAAATAAATAACATATGAATTTAGGGCTCTTAAAACTTGACAAAATATCAAAATCATAGAACCAAACCTACAATATGTTGTAGTGCTCTGAATTAGCTTTCCAACGCCAGTAAGAACTCTAAAATCCGATATTCTGAGAGAAAGTTATGACCGTTTTACTAAGACGGTCTTTTTACCAGTTTCACTGCGATTTTTTTTTTTTTTTTGTGACAAAAATTTTGACGGGATTTAATTTGACGGCCATCATGAGCTGAAACCAAAAAACTCTTTCATTTCCTCTAAACATGGGCAAACTAGGACATATTATATATCAAAATTTATGGAAATGTCGACCCGGATCCAATGGTGAGGTCTGTTTTTACCCAGGAGGTCATTTTTGCAAGCTACCCCCCAAAACCCTCATTTAAATGAAACATCCGAAAAACTCCTTTTCTCCAACAATTTCACATGGCCAAGTCTTTTAACATCCCATCATAATAGCAAATCCAAAACCCTTAGATCTTCAATAAATCATTCATATATCTTGCCCTTTCTTTTATCCTCTCATGCATTCCCATGGATTCAATCTAGGGTTACAATTATAAAACCATTTCTCTGATACCACTTGTAAGGAAACTTGGCAACAAAGAATATAAGTGTTTCCACATAACCCATAATAGATTTAAAATAAATACGAAATTAAAATCCACATGCAAGAGAATAGACAACATACCCACAAAATTGTGACACAAGATATACCTTGGGAAACCCTCATTGAGGGAAAAACCTAGCCTCCAAAAGCATCCATCACCATGTATTATTTAGCAAAAATACCATTGCAATACAACCATGGAAGCCTTCATGGCCATAGCCACAACCGAGCAAACTATCTGAACAAGCATGAATCCACACATCCCATGCCATGCTTCCAACTTTCACAAATGCTCCCTTGGCTAACCTGTCTAGCCTTGTCCTGCTCGACTCTTGTCTTTCTCACTCTTACTCTCTCTACAAAAACTACCCTTGTGGCTGCTTATATAGTAACAAGTCCCACAAAACCACTAAGTGGTATTACATAAACCATGTGCTAAAACCATGTGCTAAAACCATGTGCTACCTAACCCATTGAGCCCACATTTAATATTGGGCATTTAATTCTTTTCCCCAATATTAAATAATTACATGAAATATTATCACAATGTTACAATACAACTCATCAAGTATATCCTATGGGAATCTTTACATGTTGCACATCCATCTAGGCACAACATTAAAAAATAATAAAACAAAATTATAAAATATAACAATATTATGCAATGTGTGCAACACCCATTATCTCAACATCTTTATGTCATCCAAATTTTTGATGCAAAATTTATAACCATTACATAATATAGCCTTATGGTGTTTCACCTGCAATAATGTCAAGCATGTATAAATTATTGCATCATGAGTTCAAAAACATATGGTTGATTAACAAATTTATAACTACCTGGAGATCTCTTAAACAATATACTATTTCCTTTTGTGTAACATTGGGGTCTTTATTACAATGAGCTTTTATAACCAATGAAGAAATAGATTCCCATTTTAATCTATGATTATAATGTTGACATCATTTAATCCATACCATTATCCAATCTTGATTATTTGCAATAAACAAATGTATCACATCCCAGTCTTTAGCAACTGTACAAAAGTAAATAGATGACTTACAGCATATTTATTTTGAAGATTAAGAATTTATTAACTACAATAACATCTCATAATTTATTACCTTTCACTTTCCTAAGTCTATCATTCCCACCAAGTACTCCCTTTCAATTTTTTTAATGAAGTCGAGATCCCAAATGTAATCTATATGGGTCCTTGCTACAAGATTAGGAAGATATTGAGTAATGTACACCATTATCTAGTATACCATATATCTCTTAACCATAAAACCCTCAGGATGCGCTCTTTTTTGAACTAACCTTTCAAAAATTTCAAGTGTCTCTCAGCCATCCATGTTGACCTAGGTTGTATAGGTCCACACAATTCAATATTCTAGACTTGGTGTATGAGGTAGTGTTCTTGTGCATTGAAAAAGTTGAAGGTAAACACTTTTACATTTCACACATTAGTCAATGAATTATTTTCTTCCAATGTTTTATATCTCCTTTGTGTATTTCTTTAGATGAAAACCACCTACAAGGGATTCAAGACAAAAATATATATAAATACAAGACTTTACAATATATTAATTGTTTCATGTATTGAAAAAATATCATTTCTTACCTCATGTATTTTCCAAGATCATATATCACTTGTTTAATATTATTGTCAAAGTTCTATGGGAACAATAAGGGTATCCCATACTACAACAATTGTCAACTGATCATTTCATTCTTTTCTAACATAATACAATGAAGTTTCACAAATATATTATAAATATAAAAGATCATGAATTACCTTGATGAAGTTATGCCAATAATGCATTTTCAGCCCTGTCCCAAATTCACTTTTCTTTGATATGAGATTGCTTATATTCACACCAAATCCTGTAGAAAATTAAATTTTTTGTATGAATTTTTTTATGGCATTAGTTTTCTACTCCATTAATAACCAAGGAAGGACACTTGCATTAATCTAGTCTCCTATGCTATTTGATTCAATGATATTTTTCATTGCATGATTAGAATCATGAATGTCACTACAAATTTTGGCAAGTTTTTCTTTTTCATGCCTTCCATCCAATATTTTCCTCACTGCCTCTATTACATTCTTTCCAATATGCATAGTATAAAATAAATACACAATTTTTAGTTGCTCATAGTAGGACAACCTACTAATTTCTTTGGGATAACATTTTAATCCCTTTGGAAGGTGGTCAGTGATGCCTTGATGACCTTCACAATTATCAATTACATAATTAGCCAAGAAAACATAATCAAATTATATAATTTCCAAACACAAACTATTAGGTAGAGTGATACTACCTCAAATTCTATTATATTCCAATTGCCATAGGCGAGGTGTCATTCTTTATGGCTTTGATGTAGTCTCTTCTTTCCCATTGAAAATATATTTTTTGGCATTTCAATACTTATGATTTATAAGGAGGAAGTTTGTAATGCCCCACCCGGAGATCCTTGGAAACAAGGATTCAAATCAAGCCAAGATATATATTTTTTACAAGTATGAATGCACAAGACAACATCATATAGGGATCACAAAGATCGCAACGGAAGACTTCAACACAATCCCAGCAACCAACGAATCTTCAAAAGCCACTACCAAAATAACACACACAAACAAAGCCAACAAAGACAACGCACATGATGAGGGCACAAGAAACAACCACTCATCAACAAAACACCAAGCTCAGGTAAAATGCAGAATCCCAAAATTTGGCTAAGCCTGAAATCCTGAAGCCCTGAAAATTGGCTAAGTCTGGATTTCTAAAGCCCTGAAATTTTCTAGAATCCATAACTTATCTCTGAGAGGTCTGAAACCTATCTCAAATGATTTGTCACATATATTAAAATATATCTTAAGTATAAGGAATTCTTATACTTAAACGATATATTTTAAACCCCAAAGGACTACAGCAGAAACCCAAAAACTGAATTTCAAAAGAAACCTCTTGAATTCAAAAACCGTGTGACACTTTTTACTAAGGGAGGGCGATACTTCTCCTTAAGGCGTGTGACACTCTTCCAGTGTCGTACGACATTTCTCAAGAAGGCATGCGACACTTTTCAGCATCGTACGACATTTCTCAAGAAGGCGTGCGACACTCTTTTAGTGTCATACGACATTTCTCAAGAAGCCGTGCGATACTTTACAGTGTCATACGACATAGTTTGCATGGGCGTGCGATACTTTTTAAAGTGTCACACCATGCTGAACAAATGTCGCCCATAGAAACATGAAAACACTCCCAGAAGCAAAAAGGACCAAAATAGAGCAAAGAACCTCCACACCAGGGAGTACCAGATCCACAAAGGCTTGAGGAATGAACACTCGAGTGCAAGAACAACACAAAATGGAGAACATCAACCATCTAAACTACAGCAGCATAGAACACACTCAATATAAACATCGCAGAGAACAAAAGAAACATCGCAATGTACATAAATACATCTCAGGAACAAAACAACCAAACTAAGTACGCGGTTCCTCCCAACCGTCAATAGCATCATAAGACCATCGTGGGTCCTAGCCATCCCCCGCGCATAACATCCCAAGCCACCGACCAAAACGTTGGTACTATCGTGATAGGGACGTCACTACTAAAAACATGCAACAATATAAGCATAAGGAAATATAACATGCTAGTAGTAAAGCATAAGATAATCCTATAGTAGATAACATCACCTATCACATGCTAAACAGCAATAAGCAACAGATATGCTTAATACAATAATTCACAACATCTAATCATATGCTAAACATCATAATAAGGGAATGCATCAAATAAACTAACATCATCTAAACATGATATCCAAGCATTCCAATGAAAGCATAAATCACAAGAAAGCATACTCCGAAACCCGAAGTACCAAGTGAAAACATCCAGCAACGGTCGCACTAGGACAAAGATCATCTCTGTACACCGATCCCTAGCAGTGGTGAAGGTAGCTACGCCTCCCAACCACGTGGCACCCATAGGTCCACACCCGCCGTGCTGATGGAGATAATGATCCAACCACAAACACACATAAAACACAACATCCATGGCTAACACTCATGCTAGATAGTATGATGGCTGAACCAAGAACCTAAGACAATGCAAGGAGTACAGGTCCTGGTCAGACACTCAAAAGGCTACTAAGTAGGGGCTGACATCATGGAGAGTCACTTGGCATCGACAAGCCCAAGCTAGTATAGGCAGCTACTCTTCTCAACAGAAGGTGCACAACCTAGGGCAGCTACTCTTCACGACGGAAGGCACACAACCCACACATTTTAATTATCTTATATTTATTACCACCCAAAGTTTTAATTTAATTATCACTTATATAAAACTTCCTTTGCCAACCGGGAAGTAGTCACCAGGTTACAGGATAGAAGCCCCCTCCATATGCTACCCTACCCTACCCATGCTCATCCTACGACAAGTGCCCGTGGGCATGCATACTCCCATCCCAACCCTAATGATCATAACTTTCGGCAAATCCACGGAAGATCAGGCCTCGCAAGTCACCCAAAAAATGTACGCATACGTACTCGTGTGTGGCACACCACCATCACGAAGATCATAACACAAGGACAGGAATGAGAACACAATGCAAAGAAAACACCCAACCGAAAGCAACACGGGAAGAACGGATTCTACACGAATCCCAAACCCAATAAAATCATACATCATGAAATCACTCAACTGGCCTCAATCCGAGAGTATGGATTCTACACGAATCCCAAGGTTCATGAAATGAAAGCAAAGGTCCAACAAAAACCATAACAGGTATAAAATCACTCAACCGAACACGTCGGGAGTACGGATGCAACACGCATCCCAATGCAACATAAAAGTGCAAAAGTGGCCTGACTGATATCCAAACAGATCATCAAGGTCCACAACCCACATTGTGCCAAAAAAACTCGAGAAAATAGGGCGGCATGCAAAACGAGGTGAAAACTCCAAAATTTTGGAAAACTTCAAAATTAAAACCCATTTGGCCTTTGGGTTCAAAAACCCTAAAAATCCAAAAATAAATGAAATCGGACACTGTATGCAAAAATGGCCAGGATAACGGCGTAAACTCCCAAACCCTCATCTAAAAAAATAGAGAAATGTTCATACTCACCCAACCGGGTAGAACTAACATACAGAAACTTAGGGGAACACTAGTTCTCAGCCTCCAAACAAACAGCTACCAAAAGCAGAAGCAGAAACAGAGCAAAAATAATAAAATAGGAAAGCCCTACCTCACAGCCAAAAGGGCAAAACAGAAATCTAAACCATAAAATAAATATCTCGTAGAAGTAGCTGAAAATCGCGGCAATCCAAGGTTTCCCCGAGCTGGATCCAACGAGCTCAACCTCGCGACGATACCATGCCCGTAGCTCCCACAACGAACAAAACAGTAAATCCTCATGAAGAGGATTTTGGGTTTTACTCTCCAACTTTCCAATTTGAAAGTGAGAAGTGAGGAATTAAATTCCTCTTTGGATATTTATTCACGTTTTGGGTGAATAATCGATTAGGGCATTTAACCAGCCAATCCAGTTAAACCCCAAATTGACCCAAACGAAAATAGGCTATTCCTATAAATAGGAATTCATCTATGGAAAAGCTGCTAGAAATTAAAATAAATCAATTTTAAAAGCCCGAAAATCCAAAAACACATAAACCTCCTTAATAACTTTTCGCGACAATGCGAACCTCTAAATGCACAGACACGCTTACTGGTCTAATCACATAATGCAAATGAGTTCGGATTTAATAATCACCGAAAGGTTTAAATTAAACATTTTAATAAAAGATACGTCGACCATACAAGGACAACATTGGTAAAATATGAAAGGTTGAATCACTAACTCCATGTGCCACTGCCAGGGATATAAATCCTGCACACTAAGCAACATGATCAAGTGCAATTGCATATAATAACATAGCCGAAGCAATAAATGTATTAAATCACCTAATTTAACCATTTATTTAATTATATTAAAATAATCTATTTACATCACTCGTGTTCAAAAAAGGCATAGCAACGCAGGAATGAAGTAAATAACCATAGCATTAAATCCATCACATAACAAAATCAGAGGTATATCCAAATACCAGATAACTAGATAACCATATATCATCATAAAATACACTGTCATCTCAAAATGGCATCATCATGCAATATGATTAACTGAACAACATAGTAGTATAAAATCTATGATACTGGAATCAAAGTGTAACATCTGACCCTCGGGTCCTTTCAAATGTAAACATAACATGAGTAACAAATATCTCTCTAATAAGAAATGTAACAAGGTAAATGTCCGCAGCACATAACCAAAGAATCCAACAAGAACAATCCATTCTAATTACTTACACATTTAATAATGATTGATTACTCTACATAAAAAGGGCATTTAAAACACATAAGCAAACTCAGTCATAAACATGACTAACCACTGCTACAGGAACCTAGTCCAATGTAGCATGGTAAAAGAACATAGTGCAATCTCTGCACACATCTCAGGGTAATCACGGAACAACTTCATGATACCACATCGATCCTGGTAACCACTAGCACAAACCTCAGTGAACCAAAAATCACATCATAATCTCAAAGATTAGTCAAAAGCATAATCAAAGCAACTGATACAGAAACATAAATCCAAACACCTCAATGGTGTAGACCACTCAGGGTCACAATCATGATCCCATCACAACAAAAGATCAGCAAGGTTGCATCCATCAGGACAACTTACAAAAGTCCAATGGGAGAGGCACTACATCATCCCCCCCAAAGACTAGGCTTACTCCTGGAAGCTTGCAATCCAAGAATAGAACCCAAAACACACAAGAACAAAATCAAAAGTGAGCAATAGGAATGACTCAACAACTCCGTACAAGTCAAACCCAAAACACTCCAACATTCTCAAACCATCGTGTTAACCCCCAAATAGGTTAACCACGAGAGAATGGGTGTCACACAGACACAAGGTCCTCCAACAAGGAACCTTCTATGCGCTAGGAAGAACCCAACTAGCCATAGAGTCAACAATACAAGGTAAGGAAAATCCCTCTCTACCTCGTCAACAGGTGCCCAACTACCACATGCACCAACCACATGACCACAAAACCAGGTCAAAACACTAAGCACTTCCAACAAAAGTTGGAATCATGGGGAATAACCATCGCAAACTCCCAAGAATACTATCATGTCACACATGATCATTCTGGAATCCACGTAAACTCACCCTTAGAACAAAGAGGATGAAAGTTTACGAACAAAAGGACACACTCCAAAGTACTACTCACCACCAAGCATAGGAGCACAACACCTCACCAAGGCACAAAAGCTCAACTAACGCTGGGAACTAGGGCAACACAACCCAGCTAGACAAGATATCACCTTCTCACAAGGTTCAAAGAATTTCGTCAGTGGACACAATCACGAAATGTCTGCATACCAACTCACGACATGGTAACATGTGTCCAACGATACCATGTCCCTCTAGCACCATGCTAGGACAACTACACCCAATCTACCGCTAAACTCAATCTCTAGCCTCAAGTCCACAGTTAAAGAGAAAACTTGACTGGGACAATCCACATGAAGATATAAGCTTAGGGAGAAGGATACTACAGAGTATTAGGACTGAGAGGGAGTCTTTCTCTCAACCTCTAAACTAACCAGTCCATGATGCATTAGGAAACTCACAATTTCACCAACCATCAACATACTCGCCTGAAAACACTAACTGAGCTAGTGGCATATCCACACTAGCCTACTCTCTCAAGAGAGAAAGAATACGGAGATGTGCCAAGGTCAACATCTAGAAAGGAGAATGTAGACTCATCAAATAACTGAGTCACTCCCAAACAATAAGACAACATCATTCACAACAAGGAACACTCACAAACCACACTACACCTCACAAGGGTGGGTCAGTGCAATAGGAAACACAAAAAACCCAAGCACGAACTCCACAAGTACCTAGTAGATTATGAAGACAAGATAACTCTTCCATTATGAATAACATGAGCAGTTAAACTTCTCCAATGGCCATAAATACGATATGTCATGATTGAAGTGGCCTCTACTCAAAAAGGTACTCAGAACATCGATCAACAACTCCAAAAGCCAAAGCCTCATAGCCGAACTCAGATCGAATCCATTTTAAAAGTGTCGAAAAGATATCGACAAGGACTACAACATGAAGAAGCTAATAGAGACCAAGACCTATGATCTAAGCCACCACTCAAATCAAAACAACAAGGACAAAACCAACAGCCTTGGTCACCAAGACAAGCAACGGACGAAATGTCCAAATCCACACAAGAGAACACATGCCCAAACAACATAAGGCATGGAATGAAAGGTAAATCACACATTGAAACCATCATTACTTTTCTTTCATAATTTCATTAATTAAGCATAACATAAGCACTAATGCATAATGAACTGAAAGATTTTCAAGCAAGGGTCCAAGAGTCACTATAGAACAAGTACACACCTTTCAATTTCTTTCAAAAATAACATTAAGTTTAATCACCATTTAAACCATTTAGTTAAAATAACAACTTTAAATCTAAAAAAGACACACTAGCATGTTCTCCATGATATTATCCCTTGAACGTACTACCAGAGGTTCGAGATGAACATGATAGAGTCACAACACACAACTGGGCAGCAATAAAACACATCCAGAATAGTCATCATGAAACAAAATCAAAAGCCCAAATGGGGGAAATTATCAATTCCAACAGTAAGTACCAAAAAGATCTCATTTCAACAATAAGTCAAATGTGACAACTGTCACAAAGAGAGCGATAGATAAAATTTGATGACTATTCCAAGAGAGGAAAATATCGAAAACCAATGCTAGCCCAACAACATGAGGAAAGCACCTCCAGCCAAATAAAATAAGGCATCAAATAAATCACATTACAAGTGATGACTGAGTATAGTCACACAAGAGGGATAAATCACCACACAATGCTAAGGAATACATCATCCTAGCATCGTTAGAGAACACACTCACACACATCAAATAGTATACCATTAGTAACCTCATGCACATGCGGACAACAATAATTTCCATGCAATATAACATTTAAATATTCATCAATTTAATATAGTTTTACATAAGCTTAAGAAACAATTAGATTGGGGACTTAAGTCATTTACCCAAGGATATAATGCAAACCGATTACTTTGCAGTGATTCACAATAAACACTCATTTTCAAAGAAAGGAACCATTTCATCATTATAACAACAAAATAAAGAATCACAAATAAGATTCATTCATCAACTTACAATCAGGAGAAAACAGGGAAACAATGCACCTACTCCACAAGGAGAAACAAAAGAGGCACACAAGCCAACACATGGACACCAATCAGTGGTTCCATCCAAAAAGGGTCACACAAGCATCCAACCAACCAAGGCACATTGATCCCACCTACCAGGCCAGGAAGACTCACTTCCTTCTCCACACACTACTCTAGTTGCATCTACTAGACAAGCAAGTCCATCACGAGTAGATACCAAAGCAACAAAGATCACGAGTTCTCACCGAGACACTCGCACTCAACCAACGCAGCAACAACTACAAGGGCAACATAACACAGAGATCCCAATGTTTGAACCTGGCTTTGATACCAGATGTAATGCCCCGCCCAGAGATCCTTGGAAACAAGGATTCAAATCAAGCCAAGATATATTTTTTTACAAGTATGAATGCACAAGACAACATCATACAGGGATCACAAAGATCGCAACGGAAGACTTCAACACAATCCCGGCAACCAACGAATCTCTGAATGCCACTACCAAACTAACACACACAAACAAAGCCAACAAAGACAACGCACATGATGAGGGCACAAGAAACAACCACTCATCAACAAAACACCAAGCTGGGGTAAAATGCAGAATCCCAAAATTTGGCTAAGCCTGAAATCTTAAAGCCCTAAAAATTGGCTAAGTCTGGATTTTTGAAGCCCTAAAATTTCCTAGAATCCATAACTTATCTCTGAGAGGTCTAAAACCTATCTCAAACGATTTTTTTCATATATTAAAATATATCTTAAGTATAAGGTCAACTTATACTTAAACGATATATTTTAAACCCCGAAGGACTACAACAGAAACCCAAAAATTGAATTTCAAAAGAAACCTCCTGAATTCAAAATGCAACAACATAGGCTCAAAGAATGCCCAAAAGGGTATCCAAAACCACTCTCAAAAATATCGGATCATGAAGAAAAGTGCCCGTTGATGGCACGCGTAGGTTTTTCACAAAAATCGTGCGACACTTTTTACTAAGGGAGGGCGATACTTCTCCTTAAGGCGTGCGACACTCTTCCAGTGTCGTACGACATTTCTCAAGAATGCATGCGACACTTTTCAGCATCGTACATCATTTCTCAAGAAGGCGTGCGACACTCTTCTAGTGTCGTATGACATTTCTCAAGAAGCCGTGCGATATTTTACAGTGTTGTACAACATAGTTTGCATGGGCGTGTGATACTTTTTAAAGTGTCACACCATGCTGAACAAATGTCACCCATAGAAACATGAAAACACTCCCAGAAGAAAAAGGGACCAAAATAGAGCAAAGAACCTCCACACCAGGGAGTACCGGATCCACAAAGGCTCGAGGAATGAACACTCGAGTGCAAGAACAACACAAAATGGAGAACATCAACCATCTAAACTACAGCAGCATAGAACACACTGAATATAAACATCGCAGAGAACAAAAGCAACATTGCAATGTACATAAATACATCTCAAGAACAAAACAACCAAACTAAGTACGCGGTTCCTCCCAACCGTCAATAGCATCATAAGACCATCGTGGGTCCTAGCCATCCCCCGTGCGTAACATCCCAAGCCACTGACCAAATTGTTGGTACTGTCGTAATAGGGACGTCACTACTAAAAACATGCAACAATATAAGCATAAGGAAATCTAACATGCTAGTAGTAAAGCATAAGATAATCCTATAGTAGATAACATCACCTATCACATGCTAAACAGCAATAAGCAACAGATATGCTTAATACAATAATTCACAGCATCTAATCATATGCTAAACATCAATAAGCAACAGATATGCTTAATACAATAATTCACAACATCTAATCATATGCTAAACATCATAATAAGGGAATGCGTCAAATAAACTAACATCATCTAAACATGATATCCAAGCATTCCAATGAAAGCATAAATCACAAGAAAGCATACTTTGAAACCCGAAGTACCAAGTGAAAACATCCAGCAACGGTCGCACTAGGACAAAGATCGTCTCTGTACACCGATCCCTAGTAGTGGTGAAGGTAGCTACGCCTCCCAACCACATGGCACCCATAGGTCCACACCCGCCGTGTTGATGGAGATAATGATCCAACCACAAACACACATAAAACACAACATCCATGGCTAACACTCATGCCAAACAGTATGATGGCTGAACCAAGAACCTAAGACAATGCAAGGAGTACAGGTCCTGGTCAAACACTCAAAAGGCTACTAAGTAGGGGCTGACATCATGGAGAGTCGCTTGGCATCGACAAGCCCAAGCTAGTATAGGTAGCTACTCTTCTCAACAGAAGGCGCACAACCTAGGGCAGCTACTCTTTACGATGGAAGGCGCACAACCCACACATTTTAATTATCTTGTATTTATTACCACCCAAAGTTTTAATTTAATTATCACTTATATAAAACTTCCTCTGCCAACCGGGAAGTAGTCACCAGGTTACAGGATAGAAGCCCCCTCCATATGCTACCCTACCCTACCCATGCTCATCCTACGACAAGTGCCCGTGGGCATGCATACTCCCATCCCAACCCCAATGATCATAACTTTCGGCAAATCCATGGAAGATCGGGCCTCGCAAGTCACCCATCAAATGTATGCGTATGTACTCGTGTGTGGCGCACTACCATCACGAAGATCATAACACAAGGACAGGAATGAGAACACAATGCAAAGAAAACACCCAACTGAAAGCAACACGGGAAGAACGGATTCTACACAAATCCCAAACCCAATAAAATCATACATCATGAAATCACTCAACCGGCCTCAATCCGAGAGTATGGATTCTACACGAATCCTAATGATGCAACAAGACCAAAAGTCATGAACTTACTCAACCAGCCTCAATTCGAGAGTATGGATTCTACACGAATCCTAGGGTTCACGAAACGAAAGCAAAGGTCCAACAAAAACCATAACAGGTATAAAATCACTCAATCGAACACGTCGGGAGTACGGATGCAAGACGCATCCCAATGCAACATAAAAGTGCAAAAGTAGCCTGACTGATATCCAAATAGATCATCAAGGTCCACGACCCACATTGTGCCAAGAAAACCCGAGAAAATAGGGCGACACGCAAAACGAGGTAAAAATCCCAAAATTTTGGAAAACTTCAAAATTAAAACCCATTTGGCCTTTGGGTTCAAAAACCCCAAAAATCCAAAAATAAATGAAATCGGACACCGTATGCAAAAACGGCCAGCATAACGGCGTAAAATCCCAAACCCTCATCTCAAAAAATAGAGAAATGTTCATACCCGCCCAACCGGGTAGAACTAACATACAAAAACGGAGGGGAACACTAGTTCTCAGCCTCCAAACAAACGGCTACCAAAAACAAAAGCAGAAACAGAGCAGAAACAATAAAACAGGAAAGCCCTACCTCACAGCCAAAAGGGCAAAACGGAAATCTAAACCATAAAATAAATATCTCGCAGAAGTAGCTGAAAATTGCGGCAATCCAAGGTTTCCCCAAGCTGGATCCAACGAGCTCAACCTCATGATGATACCACATCCGTAGCTCTCACAACGAACAAAACAGTAAATCCTCATGAAGAGGATTTTGGGTTTTACTCTCCAACTTTCCAATTTGAAAGTGAGAAGTGAGGAATTAAATTCCTCTTTGGATATTTATTCACGTTTTGGGTGAATAATCGATTAGGGCATTTAACCAGCCAATCTAGTTAAACCCCAAATCAACCCAAACGAAAATAGGCTATTCCTATAAATAGGAATTCATCTATGGCAAAGCTACTAGAAATTAAAATAAATCAATTTAAAAAGCCCAAAAATCCAAAAACACATAAACCTCTTTAATAACTTTTCGTGACAATGCGAACCTCTAAATGCACAGACACGCTTACTGGTCTAATCACATAATGCAAATGAGTTTGGATTTAATAATCATCGAAAGGTTTAAATTAAACATTTTAATAAAGGATACGTCGACCATACAAGGACAACATTGGTAAAATATGAAAGGTTGAATCACTAACTCCATGTTCCACTGCTAGGGATATAAATCCTGCACACTAAGCAACATGATCAAGTGCAATTGCATATAATAACATAGCCGAAGAAATAAATGTATTAAATCACCTAATTTAACCATTTATTTAATTATATTACAATAATCTATTTACATCACTCCAATTCGCAAAAGGCATAGCAACGCAGGAATGAAGTAAATAACCATAGCATTAAATCCATCACATAACAAAATCAGAGGTATATCCAAATACCAGATAACTAGATAACCATATATCATCATAAAATACACTGTCATCTCAAAATGGAATCATCATGCAATATGATTAACTGAACAACATAGTAGTATAACATCTATGATACTGGAATCAAAGTGTAACATCTGACCCTTGGGTCCTTTCAAATGTAAACATAACATGAGTAACAAATATCTCTCTAATAAGAAATGTAACAAGGTAAATGTCCGCAGCACATAACCAAAGAATCCAACAAGAACAATCCATTCTAATTACTTACACATTTAATAATGATTGATTACTCTACATAAAAAGGGCATTTAAAACACATAAGCAAACTCAGTCATAAACATGGCTAACCACTGCTATAGGAACCTAGTCCAATGTAGCATGGTAAAAGAACATAGTGCAATCTCTGCACACATCTCAGGGTAATCACAGAACAACCTCATGATACCACATCGATCCTGGTAACCACTGACACAAACTTCAGTGAACCAAAAATCACATCATAATCTCAAAGATCAGTCAAAAGCATAATCAAAGCAATTGATACAGAAACATAAATCCAAACACCTCAATGGTGTAGACCACTCAGGGTCACAATCATGATCCCATCACAACAAAAGATCAGCAAGGTTGCATCCATCAGGATGACTTACAAAAGTTCAATGGGAGAGACACTACAAAGTCGCTATACTCATCAAACACCTTCTTTCTCAAACACTTGGAATGAGGAGATTTCATCTTTTGATCACACATGAAAAACTTCCCTTTGTTTGAAGATCTACAAGATAATGATACAATTGGATTAAATATTTTAATTTCTAGAATTAGAATTATCATGTACAGCTAGAATTCAACATAACATACCACAGAAATGTGTCAACCATGAGGCATCATGAATTGTCCACACAAGCATTACATAGAATTAAAATTGTTTTTGTCCAATTGGTCTAGAGATATCATACATAGTGAAACCATTCTATAACACCAGTAAATCATCAATAAGATGTGCAATATATCCATTCATATCTTTCACTTGGTACTTACCTAGTTGACTAAACAACAACATCAGATAATTATTGTAGTCATTTCACTTCAAGACTTATCATTACATGTAGATAACGATAAAATAATAAAAAACATAGAATATCATTTCCAACATAATGTGCTCCCCCCTTATTGGCATCCATGGAGGAAGGTTATTATTGATAACAAAATCAAGCCACTAAGTAAATAGATCTCATCTCTCGAAATGGATTGACACTGTTAGTTGCCAAAGAAAACCTGAGATTTTGTGGTTCTTCTTTAAAGTATGGCCTCACTTTTCCTCAATGTCCATCTATGTTGGACCATCTAAAGGAATTTGAATAATTTCATCTCTACTTCTATTGTGCACAAGTTAATCCATAAATTGTGCCAAGCTATTGCACTTGAACAGTCATCTGAGATTTGGAATAATGGGATGTAACGAAGAACCTTGTCAGACACTTTTTTGTCACTTGATTATCTTGATATCTTCTCCTATGGCATTCGAGACAATTTTTTTTGCATATTTTTGTTCTTTATGATAAAGAACATAATCTATGGGACAAGCATCTATTGCTTGATACTCCATTCCAAAATATTTCATAGTGGCACATAATTCTTGATATGAGCGAGGGAGAACATTTGATGGTGGTAACAAAAACTCACCTATCAATCTACAACAAAAAATATGTCATTAGTATAAACAATCTTAATAGTACATGTTTTACCTTTTATAGACTATAATGATGTATATGACAAACCTTAGCATACATGACATTATTATGTTGGATAAACCATTCATAACCTTCAAATTCACCAACAACAATACAACAGAGAGAAGATTTGATTGGTATCCTTTGTAAAGGGTCATGTTTTCCTTCTCAAGTAGAGTTATATCATGGATGGCCTCAATGAAATCCTCATCATAATCATCATCATCATCAGTAGCAGTAGCAACATCAGTACCAAATGTGTCATGGGTCAATGCACTTGTACCATCATCTTCAAATGTTTTTTCTAGCACATGATCATCATCTTCCATAGGATCATGATCTTCTCTTTCAATACCCACACCTCTATGTTCCTCTGGGATGTGGTGGTCCATATCATGTACTACCCTAGGGAGATCAACCTATATATAAATGATGATGATCAAAACCCCTTCAATGTGATAATCAAACCCCCTTCCATAGTTCATATGTATATTAATTTTGAAAACAATATAACAAAAACTTACCAATGCATGATAATCAAACCCCCCCTTCAATGTGTCCATTCTCCCTATAATGTATCTTAGTTGTTTTGATTTTGATTCTTCTTGTCTTTAAGTCATTATAACTCTTGCAAGGAAAATAACATTTTTCATTGCCTTCTCTTTGAAAGTTAGACAACAATCTATCGATTGTCTCCTTATTTTGATCAAATTCCCTTGTATTATCTTACATGATTCTTCTTCGTAGGAATAACTTATTCTTGTACCCTTGTTGAATTGGTTGTACTTGCTAGATCTATCATTGATAACCATTTCACCAAACACATTAACATTAGAGAGAAAACTTTGAAAAAAAATTAGACATGGTGTACTTAATGTTTATATCTACACAAATAATTTTGAAAGAAAAAAATTGGTTTACTTAATGTGTATATCTACAAAAAAATTTGATATATTATACTTAATGTTTATATCTACACATACAATTTTGAAAGAAAAAATTGGTGCAATTAATGTGTATATCTACAAAGATATTGGACATGTTGTACTTAATGTTTATATCTATACATATGGTTTTGAAGATGGTATAATTATTGAACAAGGTAGTCTTTTAGAACCTACTTTGTATCCAGTAATTAATGTGTATATCTACAAAAATATTGGACATGTTGCACTTAATGTTTATATCTGCACATATGGTTTTGAAGATGGTAGAATTATTAAACAAGGTAGCCTTTTAGAACCTACTTTGCATCTAGTAATTAATGTGTATATCTTCAAAAATATTGAACATGTTGTACTTAATGTTTATATCTACACATATGGTTTTGAAGATGGTAGAATTATTGAACAAGGTAGTCTTTTAGAACCTACTTTGCATCTAGTAATTACTATAATATAATTACTATTATAACCAAGTTTAGAGCATCTAGTATTGAACACTCTTCTGAAACAACTCAAGAAAATATTTTAAAACAATAAATTATTTCAAATGGTCATCCACTATAAAGCTCCACTTATATGACACTCCTATACCAATGATATCAATATTTCAACAATTTTTCCCTAGTCTAGAATATCTTGGCATTGAGAGTAATGAGCAGCTAGTAGAGATCAAAACCTTACCAATATTAGTAAAGGACTTGGAGTTGATAAGCTATAAAAAGATGAAGGATGTGAATGTTTTATTAGGCATGGTAAACCTTGATAGACTATCCATGAAGTATTGTGGGGACGACCTACATGATTTATCTATTCACAAATCAACTAATCAATCAATAAAATCATTCTAACAAATCCTTGTTTTAAGTAAAATGCAACTTCAAATATATTAGTAGGAATCCAATTTTAAGCCAAATAGTTTTATTTTCATGTCAATGTCTACACCTTTTTTAATATGTGTCTAATGCAAGGAACCAAGAAGGTGAGTGGATTTTACTCATTTTTACTCACCAATTTTAACTTTCCATTTGGTTTTGTCTCTACCTTGAAGGAAAATTCATATGCCTTGTGCATGGGAGGTAAATTCACCAAGGAAATTTCATTTTGAAGTTGGAACTAAATGCTACCAACAATTGATAATTCATTAGGTACACACAAAATAAAAAATTATCTAAGCCAAAAGTTATGAACACAAACTAATGAGGGCCTATCATTTAAAGGGAACTAACATCATAATCAAGACCTTATAACTAATCATAAGAGGGAAAATTTCTCACACCTTGAAAATCACAAAAGAAAAATATTCTCATCTCTGCACTTCTATCATAATAATTTGCCCATCCTTATTTTATTTTAGACAAAAAGTAGAAGTCAAAGAAAGAAAGGGGGTTTATCATACTCAATTGGATGTCAACTCAATCAGGGATACAACACACTTGGATTGAATGGAAGTATAGGTAGCATACATAGTTATTCCTTTCTAGCAACTTGGAAATGTAAAATAGGCACCAGATATAATACTAATAAAGTGGCACTAGTTTTCCCACTAGTGATTTAGAATAAAGAAGAATTAAATTAAATTTATATCATAAGAGTAGTAGTTGAATAAGAAAATTTGTGACTCCCTCAATAATGAGATATAAAGGGAGATAATTGATGTTATACCCCTAAAGCATAAGCTCAAAGTCAGATTCTCCCTCTATTGTTTTAAGTATACATCCACTTACACTTCTAAGGAAGAAATTTTTGAGCTAAAGAGCTTAAATCTACGCAAATTCAATTCTGAGTGAGATCCTACCCTACACATAAGTTTGAAAATGACTATTTCTAAGTGGATTGTAAAATAATTTTGATATGATGTGACATCAACATTACAATTGCCCCTTAGATGAGATATTTTGAAGTCGCAGACACTCTAGATAAATGAGGTTTTTTGTTCACCCAATTTCAAACATGTACATACTTGCAAGTAGTTTGGTTTCACCAAGAAGCCTTGTCTCCTTCCTCAACATTGTATAAATAGATAGAATTAGTTTTGAAAATAGATCTTGGAAGTACATCAACTGATGACTCTAAAGCCTAATCTTTGAGCTATGTTTCCCCATCTCTTAGCTATTAGAGTGTGTAGTATATATCAAAATCATAAACCTATTTATAAATATATATATATATATACATACATACATACATGCATACATACATACATACATACATACATACATACATACATACATACATACATACATACATACATACATACATACATACATACATACATACATACATACATACATACATACATACATACATACATACATACATACATACATACATACATACATACATACATACATACATACATACATACATACATACATACATACATATATATATATATATATATATATATATATATATATATATATATATATATATATATATATATATATATATATATATATATATATATATATATATACATACCACATAGTACTCAAGATCTGATATAATTTATTCTTTTTATTCTTCTTTTGTTTGGACACACTTCTTACACTTATAATAAATATATGCCTCAATTTGAATATATTCCTCTTTTCTTTTTACTTCACTGTTCTACCCATTTTTCTCTTCTTCTCATATACATTTAATTATCACTTCATTCTTTATCTAATTGTTAACCTACACATATATAAGGGTTTAAGGATGGGCACATGATCCTTATAAACTTCCAAGGTACCCAACTGACATATTTGTATTACTTGAGGTAGGTAGAAAATTGTTTGACTTTGACTCCATTCAAGGGGAAAAAATATTGGCTTGGTAAACTTCCCTATTATACTTGTAAGATGTTAAAGATATTTCCCACAACCGTGGTAGCACAAACAAGCAAGAGAGAACTACAAGTAAATCAACATAGAGCATACAAGTCTATAAAATTTTTTGATTCTTTTCATAAGATCCTTGTGATTGAAGGTAAAGGGTGCAAGGACATAATTGTTCTAGAGGACTATAATGTAAACCTTATTGATGAATTTGGGGTTAAATCAAGATGTGGTCATGGATTTCTTTATACTTAATGAGAAAGTGCAAGATCTTTTCAAAACCACATTAAGTAAAATGAAATGGGAACCACATACATCCTTAATATGAGTAAGATAAATATAATCATGTTCTAGCACCAAGTTGGTCACAACATGAAATGAAAAACCTAAACACATTGATAAATAAGTGAGTGATTATTCAAGGGAACAAGCACACAAGAAGATCAAGTAGTTGAGGAAGTAAGTTTTCCTTCAAAAACTATGAAAATGATGAATCTTCTTTTGAAGAGGACAAAATGATGGAAAAAATGAAGTAAATAGTGATGGGGAAGTCATGATGTCGTCTCTCACATAGCATATTAAAGAGAATAATGTTATCCTATCATGTTTTCTCTAGGATAGGCTAAATGTCAAGTTAATAAAGGGGAAAAAGTAATAACTAATTGGTATTGATCCAATGAATTATATTTATCAATGTATGAAATAAATTTGAATCAACTCTAATTTCAACTCAACTACTATGCATAATGTATATGATAATTGATATATACCCAAGGTATATGCAAAACTTAACAAGATTTTTATTTATTTTCTACAACTAGCTCTACATAATATTCTTCTTTCTTGGTATGGGAATAGTTCCTTGGATTGTGAATTTTGAAATATACCTAGTTAGATAAAGAGGCACATGTGGAGAAACACCTTCAACTACTTGTTGGGTATATACAATCTAGTTATTACACAAATATTTATGTCTCTGGTGAGCACCATTAGAACATCCATGTCATTAATGTTATTTGCAGTTATAGTTGTTGTAGGTGTGCTCTTTTTTTTTATTTGTGTCCCAATAAACAATAGGGATTTCATTCAAGGAAGTGGAGTCAATGTTACAAGAAGAATCAAAATTTTTAGCTGCATGTGTTACCATGTGTAAGGGAAAAAGCCTTCTAGCCTATGCAAAAAATGGAAACTTCAAAGAAATGAACAAGCATCCATCAATGCCCATGCTAAACACAAAAACCTATAATCAACACCCATTGACGCTCGTGCCAAGTACAAAGGTTTTAAAAAAAGGTGAGCTCAAAAACATAGAACAAGGCATGTGCATCCATCAAAGCCTATTATAGAGAATCATGTCAACATACCTTAGTAATGCTTGCCAAAATTGTTACAAGAAGGGAGTTATTTGTTACCAAAATTTCACTCCCATGCTCACTCTAACTTTTTACCTTTCTTAAATTTTGTTAAATCAAGTTGTTACCATGACATTGTTGAGAAAAAAATAAACTAACTACTTCATTTATAGATGTAGTGGGTTGACATGGAAAATACAAAAGAAAATTGACAAATGGGGATATACTTCAAGATCATAATGACAAAAATGGAGATACACTCCTTGCTTGGCTTGACAACTCCATGACTTCACCTTAGCTATCAGTAAGGATAATAATTAATGAGTATACTATCATAACTCTAGATGAGGATGACATTAATCAAATTTATGACACTTTCGAACAACTAGATATCTTTATAAGTGGAGTACCAATGACTCTTGATGCCATAGAAGAAGAGGTATTAAAGTGATAGATTAATTTGTAAAAGGTTTCAGAGGATGCATTGAGAAAGGAAAGAAGAAATATATATTGCGTGTATTAGATCTATTAGAAATTAAAATTGGAACAATTTTTATGTTTCCATTGATGTCAACCCTATAGGAGAGACATTTAGAAATAGTGTAGAGTGTCATATCATTTGATTAATGAAAAGGATTTGAAAAGAGGAGATAGAAAGGTTACCTAGTCAAGTTGTTGAGAAAAGAAAAGTTAAGTATCGTGGACTTACAATGAACACTTGATAAGTTAGTAACTGTCAAGATAATGTGTTGTTTAATCATTACATGAAGTAAAGAATAAAAGTGAATTGATGGATGACTGAGATGACAAGAAGCTAAGTTGCACTCTAAGCTTGATCAAATGACAATGTTGGTTGGTCAATAAAGGAGTTGACTTGGAAGATTAAGGAACTTAAGAAGAATTCAAACAAATAGTTTAAGTTGAGTGACAGTTATTGCCAAGAAAGTTGATGAAGAAAATGTTAGTATTGACCAAGTGTCAATAACGATGAAGCAGGGCAGTGTATGTCAAGCTACATAGTGATGATCAAGTAGAAGAACTTAGTGATTATTGAGTGACAACAAAAGTTATTATTTGTGATCAAGTTTGAGGCTAACATAGTTGAATTTTCGGATTATTCAAAATGTGTGGATGATAAGGATTTGATGATTTGGAATATTTAATGCACAGAGAGTGTTTTTATGTGATTAAATGAAAGATTTGATTAGAATTTTCAAGAAAGGAGAAAGAGAACAAAATGGTGGAAGGATTTAATGAATCTGACCTAATCCTAAGGTCTACGGTGATGTTTAAGTGGAAAAAGATAAAAATTACCTATTTAAGGAAGCACACAAGATATTTTATAAGGTTCATTTTGTATTGATTAGCGATCTTAAGGAGAACCTATGAAGAAAATAGTAGCAGAGGAGAATTGAGGATATTAGTGAAGTGTGATTGCTTGAAGAGATGTTAAATAGATCAATGATGGAAATGATAATGGAGTCTAGTCAATGAACCAATAGATGAGCAAATGGAGATACGAATTTGTAAGGTGAGTTATGTTTTATAGATCAAACCTATTGTTACATCAAGGTTGACCTAATAGTCATTTTGTAAAACCTTTAATCAAGGTAACATTCTTATGGAATGATCCAAAGTCCTCTAATAAGGCCATCCCTAAAATGGTGATTAAATCCTTGAAAAAGGTCACATTTAATATTGTGTTTTGTCACCTTTAATAGGGTTGGATCTTAACCAAGCTCACTTCAAAATAGTGAAAATATGGTAGCATGTTAGTTGGTGGGTTTTCCCAAATTGGGTTTCTATGTTAAATATTGATGTCATTTACTTGTGTGATTGTTAAATTATGCACGTTATTTTTACAGTTGTTTATTTTATTGTTAGTCAACACACATATATAGAACATAGAGTTAAAGAATGTTAAATTGTTGATAAGATGTTATATGGACCAAGCTATTTGATGAGATTGATTAAGTTGTTTGAAGTTGTTAAAAGTTGAAATTGATACATATAGACTTGAGGATAATTGGTTCACCCCTCCACCCCTCTTTCAATTATTCTAGTCATTCTACCAAATGGCATTAGAGCATTGGTTCTTGCAAGGAATGTTTGAAGGGACTCAAGTTAAATATCAAGATGTAGAAGACAGAGATAGCTAAGTTGAACAAGGAGAAATTCCCATCATGGTAATGCTTGATGAGATTGCACTTATCTTATATTGGAGATTCCACATTATACTACCTAGACAATGAATGCATTGAGATACCAAGACCTATGACAATTGAATAAATGAAAGAGAAATAGGAGCACAACCAAATGATGATTGAACTAGTAGTAGTCCTTGTTAGCATGCATGCTAATGCTATGGGGGAGTATTGTAGAACATTGATATGATGTATTACTATTTTTTTCATTGATGACAACATAGTTATAAGTTGGTAAAAATTGGTAGAGCACTAGACTATGATTTGTGTATTAAGGACAATACATTGTGTATTTGCATATGTGCAGTTACTAGCATATACTACAGCATGTATGTGACATGTGGGCAAGCACACAAAACCTGAATTGATAGTGTATAGAAGATATTGATGATTTAGGAGAACTATAGGGAAATAGAGCATTGGGAAAATAGTTTCTATTGCATGATGGATATAGCACATTGTATTTGGAATGAAGGGTTGAGTAGTCAGCTAGAGGTAGTATATTGACCACTGATGATGTTAGCAAGTGCATAGTATGGAATTCACATATGTGAAAGTTTGTGTATAATTGTGAGCCAACAATATTAATTAAATGTGTATTTCATTTAATTAACTTATAATAAAGTATGGAGCTAACTCAATGAATTAATATTGAGTATGGTCTAAAGGAAATATGTTTTCTAAGTTTTATAAATCATCATTGGAAATAAAGAAGTAGAGAAGACATGTGAATTGTGAAATAGAGGAGCAAAGTAATCTGTTAATGCATGACCTCAAGGGTTACTGTTGATGGGTTTAGAGTTCCAAATCTGATTGCATGATCTGAAGGTGAAGAAGTATGACATACTAGATAGAGGAAGAAGTGAAAGATTATCTCACATATATTATTCTAAAAGGAATATTAATGAGATCAATTGGATAGTGGGTTCATTGATCTAATCCTAAAGCTATTTAGAAAGTGGGTTCAACTACCTTCTATAACTCCTAACAGGGTTGGAATCTCCTAACAGGGCTTCAAAGTCTCCTAACAAAAACTCTTTGTACTAAGTGTTGTAACAAACTCCTATCAGGGTCCATCCTCTAATAGGGAATATTTAGATTAGTACATTATTTTGTAGGCATCGTTCCCATTGGGGTTTTCTCTTTGATCAAGGGTTTCCCTAGTCAACATATATGGTGTAATTATGTATGCACATTTCTTTATGATTTATGTTTACTTTGGATTAATAGTTAAGAATTTTTCAAGATTAATATATAACTAATTCACCTCCCCTCTCAATTGTATTGGTGTCTACTATTTCTAACAATCGGTATCAAAGCTTCAGGTCCTTAAAGGGAAGTTTAACAACTTTGGGAGATCCATGGTGAATTTTTTCAGAAAAGAAAGTCCAAGATTCAAAGATGTAAACTACGATAGCTAGAAGGATAAAATGAAGACTCATCTCTTGTGCATGGGTCTAGGATATTTTCTTGTAACCAAGACATCTAAAAATATTGCAAAAGAAGACAATCTTGAAACTTGTACAAGGAATAGAGAGAAGTGTTTATGTGCAACATAAGGGTAAGAGAAGCAATATTGTCAGCATTACCTAAAAGTGAGTATAGTTAGGTAAAACTACTCAAAACATCTCATGAAATTTGGAAAACATTAGAGGCTAATTATGAGGGTGATACACATGCAAAAAGGGTTAGATTGCAAAATTTGTATTGTGCTTTCCAAGATGCTAGAATTATGGAAGATGAATCTATAACAAGTTATGTTGGGAGAATATATGAGATTGTTGCAGGAATCACATCTCATGATGGAAAGAAATTTGATGATGAAGTGATATGGAAGATTTTGAAAAATTTGACACCACCTTTCAAGATAGTAGCACAAATGATTCAAGTGATGATACCATGTACTACTAATTTCACCAAAGAGACATTGCTTGGTAGATTGGAAGCTACATAATTTGATCTAAAATAGTCTAAAGAATCCATTTTAACAACTTTGGGAGATCCATGGTGAATCTATTCAGAAAGGAAAGTCCTAGATTCAATAGCACAAACTATGACAGTTGGAAGGATAAAATGAAGACTCATCTCTTGTGCATGGGTCCAGGATATTGGCTTGTAACCAAGACATCTAAAAATATTACAAAGGAAGACAATCTTGAAACTTTTACCAAGGAATAGAGAGAAGTGTTTATGTACAACATAAGGGCAAGAGAAGCAATACTGTCAGCATTACCTGAAAGTGAGTACAGTCAGGTAAAACTACTCAAAACATCTCATGAAATTTGGAAAACTTTAGAGGCTAACTACGAGGGTGATACACATGCAAAAAGGGTTAGATTGCAAGATTTGTATTGTGCTTTCCAAGATGCTAGAATGGTGGAAGATGAATTCGTAACAAGCTATGTTGGGAGAATATATGAGATTGTTGTAGGAATCACATCTCATGATGGAAAGAAATCTAATGATGAAGTGATAGGGAAGATTTTGAAAAGTCTGACACCACCTTTCAAAATAGTAGCTCAAATGATTTAGCTAATGATACCCTATACTACTAATTTCACCAAAGAGACATTGCTTGGTAGATTGGAAGTTACATAATTTGATCTAAAATAGTCTAAAGAATCCATTTTAACAACTTTGGGAGATCCATGGTGAGTTTGTTTAGAAAGGAAAGTCCTAGATTTGATGGCACAAACTACGATAGCTAGAAGGATAAAATGAAGACTCATCTCTTATGCATGAGTCTAGGATATTGGCTTGTAACCAAGAAATCTAAAAATATTACAAAAGAAGACAATCTTGAAACTTGTATCGAGGAATAGAGAGAAGTTTTTATGTGCAACATAAGGGCAAGAGAAGCAATACTGTCAACATTACCTAAAAGTGAGTACAATCAAGTAAAACTACTCAAAACATCTCATGAAATTTGGAAACCTTTAGAGGCTAATTATGAGGGTGATATACATGCAAAAAGGGTTAGATTGCAGAATTTGTATTGTGCTTTCCAAGATCCTACAATGATGGAAGATGAATTTGTAACAAGCTATGTTGGGAGAATGTATGAGATTGTTGCAGGAATCACATCTCATGATGGAAAGAAATCTAATGATGAAGTGATATGGAAGATTTTGAAAAGTTTGACAACACCTTTCAAGATAGTAGCACAAATGATTCAGCTGATGATAACTTGTACTACTAATTTCACCAAAGAGACATTTTTTGGTAGATTAGAAGCTACATAATTTGATCTAAAATAGTCTAAAGAATCCATTTTAACAACTTTGGGAGATCCATGGTGAATCTTTTTAGCAAGGAAAGTCCTAGATTTGATGGCACAAACTATGATAGCTGGAAGGATAAAATGAAGACTCATCTCTTGTGCATGGGTCTAGGATATTGGCTTGTAACTAAGACATCTAAAAATATTCCAAAAGAAGACAATCTTAAAACTTGTACCAAGGAATAGAGAGAAGTGTTTATGTGCAACATAAGGGCAAGAGAAGCAATACTATCAACATTACCTCAAAGTGAGTACAGTTAGGTAAAACTACTCAAAACATCTCATGAAATTTGGAAAACTTTAGGGGCTAATTATGAGGGTGATACACATGGAAAAAGGGTTAGATTGCAAAATTTGTATTCTGCTTTCCAAGATGCTAGAATGATGGAAGATGAATCTATAACAAGCTATATTGGGAGAATATATGAGATTTTTGCAGGAATCACATCTCATGATGGAAAGAAATCTGATGATGAAGTGATATAGAAGATTTTGAAAAGTCTAACACCACCTTTCAAGATAGTAGCACAAATGATTCAGCTGATGATACACTATACTACTAATTTCACCAAAGAGACATTGCTTGGTAGATTGGAAGCTAAATAATTTGATCTAAAATAGTCTAAAGAATCCATTTTAACAACTTTGGGAGATCCATGTCAAATCTGTTTAGAAAGGAAAGTCCTAGATTTGATGGCACAAGCTTTGACAGCTAGAAGGATAAAATGAAGACTCATCTCTTGTGCATGGGTTCAGGATATCTAAAAATATTGCAAAAGAAGACAATCTTGAAACTTGTACTGAGGAATAGAGAGAAGTTTTTATGTGCAACATAAGGGCAAGAGAAGCAATTTTGTCATCATTACCTAAAAGTGAGTACAGTCAGGTAAAGCTACTCAAAACATCTCATGAAATTTGGAAAACTTTAGAGGCTAATTATGAGGGTGATACACATGCAAAAAGGGTTAGATTACAAAAATTTTATTGTGCTTTCCAAGATGCTAGAATGATGGAAGATGAATCTATAACAAGCTATGTTGGGAGAATATATGAGATTGTTGCAGGAATCACATCTCATGATGGAAAGAAATCTGATGATGAAGTGGTATGGAAGATTTTGAAAAGTTTGACACCACCTTTCAAGATAGTAGCACAAATGATTTAGCTGATGATACCCTATACTACTAATTTCACCAAAGAGACATTGCTTGGTAGATTGGAAGTGACATAATTTGATCTGAAATAATCTAAAGAATTAGCAAAAGTTAAAATAGCATTTAGTGCACTAAATATCAAACCTAGTTTAGCAAGGAGCACAAAAGTGTAGGGAGACATTACCAGCAACAACAAGTCCATTGAAGAAAAGATCCAAGAGGGAGTAGCTCTTCTTGTGGAAAGAGAAAAAGATGGTAAGAATATCTTCAAATGTTGGACATGTAATGAATATGGTCATTATGCATCTAAGTGTCCTAAAAGAGAAAGAAATTATAAGGGAAGGTTCAAGTCTAGAAGACCTAGAAATTGTTTATATGCTAATGAAGAAGAAGAAGAAGAGGAATTTGATCAAAATGTGAGTGAAGATGAATTAGGGTTCATATCTATAAAGGAGGATGATCTTGATAGAGAGATTAGAGAAGAAAGTGCACTGATCTCACAAGTTGAAAAGAAAGATTGGATCATTAATAGTGGTTGTATCACATCACATGACTAGTGATATGAGCAAGTTTGTCAAATTTAGAAGCCATGATGGAGGAATTGTTAGAGTAGGGAAAAATGTAGCTTGTTATATTATAGGAATTGGATCTATCACACTTGATGGTAAAACATACAGTGATGATGTTTACTTTGTTGATGGACTGAAGCATAACCTGTTGAGTGTTGGACAACTTATGGACAAAGGTTACAAATTATAGTTTGGTAATAACACATGCATTATCAAAAAAAAAAGGAAGGAAAACTACTTGGTATTGGCATAAGAACTAGAGGTAATGTATTTCAGTTAAACTCCACTGAAATAACATGCTTGGTAGCTAAGATTAACAAAAAGTTGGCTATGGCATAGAAGATTTTGTCACATTAACTTTGATAAATTGTGAAGGTCAGTAATACACTTGTTGTAAGAGATTTACCTAAGATCACTAAGCCCACTGATACTATTTGTAAGGAATGTATTTTGGCTAAACAAAAGACAGTCTCATTTCCTAGCAAGCAATTTTTTACTACACAAAAGCTGGAACTAATTCATATAGATCTAAGTGGTCCTATAAGAACAAGAGGATACTATAGAGAAAGGTACTTTATGATTTTTTTTAATGATTTCACTAGAATGATGTGGGTAGCTTTTCTTAAAGAAAAATTAGAAGCATTTAAAATATTCAAGATATTTAAGAACAAAGTTGAGAATGAATCTAGAGTCAAAATCAAGAGCTTAAGATCAACTAGAGGATGAGAATTCACCTCTATAGAATTCAATATCTATTGTGAAGAGCATGGTATCAAGAGACAACTATCTTCACCCCATACACTTGAGTAGAATGTGATTGTTGAAAGAAGAAACTAATCAATTGTTGAAGCAGCAAGGGCTATGTTATTTGAGAATGATGTACCAAAGACCTTCTAGAGAGAAGTAGTCAATACAAAAATATACACACTGAACAGAGTGCAAATTAGGAAAGGTATAGACAAAACACCTTATGAATTATGGTTTGGTCACTCACCATCAGTTAAGTACTTATGGATATTTGGAAGCAAATGTTACATCAAAAGAGATGATGATATTGGTAAGTTTGATCCAAGGAGTGATGAAGGTATGTTTCTTAGCTATTCATTAAAAAGTAAAGCTTACAGATGTTTCAACTATAGAATAAAAACTATACTAGAGTGCACAAATGTTAAAATTGATGAAAAATTTGGTATCAAGGAAAATATAATGGATTACAACTCTGATGGAGATGATTACTCTGGAATGACTAACATAAGTAATGAATTATTTCTCAAGACTAACAATGACTTGCAAAATAATGTGCAAATTGAAGATGTAAGAGAAGAATAGAGAATAGGGCCTGAAATAAGAGTTGAAGCAACAACTCCTACCCCAAATAGGAACATGATAAGACATCATCCTGCTAACCAGATAATAGGAAGTAAAGAAAAGGGAGTAATGACACGGAATAAAATTAATGAAGAACTATGTCTGATATCTCAAGTAGAACCAATAAGTGTAGATGAAGCAATCAAAGATGATCACTAGATAAGAGAAATGGAAGAAGAACTCCATCAGATAATTAAAAATGACACATGGCAATTAGTTCCTAGACCTAAGAACAAAAATGTGACTGGCACAAAATAGGTATTCAAAAATAAAATGAATGAACAAGGAGAAGTAATAAGGAATAAAGGAAGACTTGTATGCAAAGGCTAATCTCAGCAAGAAGGAATTAATTATGAGGAAACATGTGTACCTGTATCTAGGATGGAAATAGTCAAAATGTTCCTCACATATGCAACAAACAAGAATTTTAAGGTACATCAAATGGATGTTAAGCCAACATTCTTGAATGGAGAACTTGAAGAAAAAGTTTACATTGAACAACTAGAGAGTTTTCCTTTAACAGAAGAAGAGGATATGGTTTGTAGACTAAAGAAAGCATTGTATGGATTAAAGAAAGCACCAAGAACTTGGTATGCAAGGTTGGACAAATACTTAGCAAAACTTGGATTTTTTAACAAAATAGTAGATAGTAACTTGTACTTGAAGAACATAGGAGATGATTTGCTAATAATCATTGTATTTGTTGATAACATCATTTTTGGTGGAAATGATTAAGCCAATAAAAAATTCTTAGAAGACATGAAGAATGAGTTTGAGATGAGCATGATAGGAGAAATGAAATTTTTCTTGGGATTGCAAATTGTTCAAAACAAAGAGGGTATCTTTATCTCTTAGACCAAGTACTTAAAAGATTTGCTGAAAAGATTTGGTCTAGAAAATTGTAAACCTGTTGGAACTCCTATGGTAACCATTCACAAATTAGCAAGCAAGGATGAGACACTTATTGTTGAATAAAAGAAGTACAGATCTATGATTGGAAGATTGCAGCATCTGACTCATAGTAGACCAGATATAGCTAATGCAGTTGGAATTGTGGCTAGATTTCAAGCTAATCCTAAAGAATATCACTATGCAATAGTAAAAAGGATATTTAGATATCTAAGAGGAATATCATATTACACTATTCGGTGTGATAGAAGCAATGACTTTACTCTCTATACTTATAAATATGTTGATTGGGCTAGAGATAGGGACGATAGAAAAAGCACTAGTGGAGGAGCATTTTCCTTGGAGGAAGACTAGTTTTTTGGCTTAGCAAGAAGCAAAATTGTACCTCACAAAGTACTGTAGAGATAGAGTATGTTGCAAAAACAAAAAAAATTAATCAAGTCATATGGATGAAGTAGATGATGAAGGATATTGGAATTACATTCACAAAACCTGTTATCATTTACTATGATAACACAAGTACGGTTAAGAATCCTATTTTGCATTCTAAGACTAAACACATTGCCATAAAATATCACATGTTGAGAGAGAAAGTTGCTGAGAAAGAAATTAGATTGGAGTACGTTAATACTAAAGAATAGATTATAGAAATTTTCACAATGGTTTTTCCAATGGATACATTTTAGTACCTAAAAGGTATGTTTGGGGTTATGCCCCTACCTAGCTCAGAATAGAAGATGCAAAAAGTGCATCAGTATAGGGTATATAGCACCATTATTAGACTAGATTGTATTTTGATGTTTCCTTAATGGGGTAGTATCTATTTTGAACAGAGTTAGTCAAGGACTCTTGGCAATAGATAATTGGTGTGCAACAGTATCTTTATATACTTGTGTTGTTTATAGAACTATATGCAAAAGTTGTAAAGTAATAGACTAGCTTATGGCCATGCTGATAGATTGTTGTATGTTCCATTTTTGTATCATCTTTGACATTGATGTCAATGGGGGAGAGAGTGACATGAAAAATAGTAGAGAATTTTCTTACTATGGGGGAGAAGTGTTGTAATAAAAGATTTTCATGAAGCAAGATTTGAGTGATGAAGAAACTTGTTGGTATTCTTGGAACTAGATATTTTTCATCTATGTTGCCATCAATGCCAAAGGGGGAGATTGTTATCATGTATTTTGATTCTATGGGGGAGTATTATAGAGCATTGATATGATGTATTATTGTGTTTTTCATTGATGACAACATAGTAATAAGTTAGTAAAAATTGGCAAAGCAGTAGACTATGATTTTTTTATTAAGAACAATACATTGCATATCTACTTATGCATAGTTACCAACATATACTATAGCATGTATGTGACATGTGGGCAAGTGAAAAAAACCTAAATCAATAGCCTACAAAAGATATTGATGATTTACAGAGAACTTCAAGGAAACAGAGCATTGGGAAAATAGTTTCTATTATATGATTGATATAGAACGTTATATTTGGAATGAAGGGTTGTGCAGTCAATCAAAGGTAGTACACTGACCACTGATGACATCAGTGAGTGTGTAGGTATGGAAGTCACACATGTAAAATTTTTTGTATAACTATGAGCTAACAACATTAATTAAATGTGCATTTCATTTAATTAACTTATAATAAAATATGGAGCCAACTCAAGGAATTAATATTGAGTATGGTATAAAGGAAAGATGTTTTTCAAGTTTTAGAAATCATCATTGGAAATAAAGAAGCAAAGAAGACTTGTGAATTGGGAAGTAGAGGAGTAGATTAATTTGCTAATGGGTAACCTCAAGGGTTACTTTTGATGGGTTCAGAGTTCCAGATCTAATTGCATGATCTGAAGGTGAAGAAGTAAAAGATTATCTCACATCTATTATTTTGAAAAGAATAGTACCAAGATCAATGGGACAATGGGTTCATTGATCCGATACTGAAGCTATTTGGATAGTGGGTTCAGCTACCTTCTACAACTCCTAATAGGGATTCAAAGTCTCCTAACAGGGACTTTTGTACTAAGTGTTGTAATAAAATCCTAACAAGGTCCATCCTCTAACAAGGTATATTTAGATTAGTACATTATTTTTTTGACATCATTCCCACCAGGTTTTTCCCTTTGATCAAGGGTTTTCCTAGTCAACATATATGGTGTAATTGTGTATGTACATTTCTTTATGATTGTTGTTTACTTTGGTTGAATAATTAAGAATTGTTGAAGATTAATATATAACTAATTCACCCCCACCCCCACTCTCAATTATATTGGTGGTCTACTATTTCTAACAGTACTAAGTTATGCTAAATTTGATGATGTGAAGGATTTTACTACTACAAATAAAATGTAGGACAAGTTGGCACAAATCCATGGAGGAGACAAAAATGTGTTTAGTGCTAAGACAGAAAGCTTGAGAGGCAAGTTTGATGACATTAGAATGAAATAAGGTGAGACAATTGCACAATATTGTGTATGGATCAAAGAGGTGATGAATGCTATCAGAGGAGCTAGAGGACACATATCTAATGAGACTATGTTAAGTAAGGTATTGAGGAATTTTCTTCCCATCCATGCAAATAGAGTATCTGTAATTCAAGACCTAAGATGTACACATGGTAATGATCTAATCTTGGATAGTCTATTTGGTAGACTTACTACATTTGAACTATCAAATTTTGATAAGTATTCAACTTCTAGTGTTGAATATGCTTTTAAAGCTCAACTAACCCTTGATGGATCTAGAATAAAGATGATGCAGGAGAATCCTAGGCTTTCTTGCAATCCTACATGTTTGGAAGGATTTTAGCTTAAAGTTGTGGAGCTCAAAAAATACTAGAACTTGGCATGGTCTCAAAAATCAGCAGGGTCTGGGAACTCAGCATGGCCTAGGAACTTGGCATGGTCTCTAGAACTCAACAATGCTTGGGAATTTAGTGGTTCTCATCTTGGTTTTGCTGACACTCGGCTTGGTCCTGGTTTCTATTGGTGCTAAGTTGTCTGTGAGCCAACTTTTGGCATTTAATTTATGTATGGGTATTCAATTTAGTGTTATAGCTAACCTGTGGCTCGATCTATATTTAATGTAAGGAATTTAATTTAGTTTTTAATGAGTTGGGCCAACTTGTGGCTTGGTTGGGTATAGTATGGGGTTTTGTGGAGTCTTTAGGTAGTATGTGGAGGAGTTATCATCCAGCTTGGAGAAGGGGATGAAGCGTGGATGAAAATTTTGAAGAGCTAGGGTTGCAGCTTAGGAAAAGAGGATTGCTTGAAGGACCTAAGGGTACAAGTGTGAATTCTTCTTGGTGTTCTTATCTAGTTGCAGATTTAGAATAGCTAGAGTTGGTGTGTGGTAACTAGATCTTGCAGGATCTTGTAGAAATGGTATTGTAATTGCTATTTGTATTTGGCCCTAGCCTAGAAGGCCTTAGACTCAGGCATATTGCATGTAATCAGTTACATATATGAATAAAGAGTTGTGATTTGGTATCAAATCTTGCATTATTGTTGCATTGTTGTTGTGTTTCCATTGTGTGGTTATATGTTAGGGGTTTGGACATCTCCTTTGGGGATTCTCCTATCTTGCACTACGTTAGATGGTATCAAAGCTTAGGTTTTCCTGAGTGTGTTGACAAATTTCTAAAGCTAGGGCAGTTTACACCAAGACTTGTAGAGAAGGTTGATCTTTTGGATGATCGATCTCTTTGATTTGTGGATCTATTACTTTGGGTTTACAAAAATCTTGGAAGATACCTCCAAGAAGATTGTACCCTAGGGAAATTAATGATCTTAGTGATGTTGTGGAAGAAAGAATCTCAACGAAGATAAGAGCAAAGTTCATATTTGAGATTGCATTGATGAAAAGTGACATGATTGCTGAAATTGTAAGTGCTTTAGGTAGTGTACCTACCTATGTGGGTACTAAAGGTAGTTATGAGGAATTTTCTTAAGACTTTGAAGTTTTTGGATCTAGTGGTGAGGATAGAACTGATCATGTGCAGAGACCTAGTAGAACTAGGGTTGATCAGTTTGCTAGACCTAGATATCAATTAAAGCTAAAGCATAAGATGGAGGTTTCTAATTCCTCAAGTAATTTGACTCCTAAAGACCTAATTAATTGGATTGGTGAATTGGAAGACTACTTTTAGCTTGAGGATATTGAAGATCCAAGGTTGGCACAAACTAAGTTGAAAGGACATGCTCCTTTTTGGTGGAAAGAATTGCAAAGAGATAGAGAAGAGGAAGGTGAAATGAAGATCTTTAGGTGGAGATTGATGGTGACTAAGTTGAAGGCTAAGTTTATTCCTACTAATTATGAACTTGAGTTGTTTAAGAGATTAGAGAATCTAAAATAGAAAGATATGTCTATGAAAGATTATACTAAGGAGTTCTACAAGTTGACGATTTAGTCTGGTCATACAGAATTGTCAAAGGAAAAGGTAGCTCGATACATTAATGTTTTGAGATTCAATATTCAAGATGAGGTTAGTATGCTGAATATTTCTTCAGTTGAGGATGCTTATTAGTATGCCCTAAAGGAAGAAGATAAGTTAAAGAGAAAAATTCAAGGTAATGCTAGAGGGAAGGAGAAGCAAGATAGCTTGGCACAAGTTAACCGAGTGCTGAAGGTGAACCAAAACTTGTTGCTTAGAAAAGGAGGATAGGTGGAGGTGGATTTAGAGGTAATTGTTTTAGATGTGATAAAGAAGGGCATAGATCTTTTGAATGTCCAATTGGTAGGACAACTTCTATTGTAAATGATGTTGTAGTTAAAGATAATCAGCCTAAGCAAAGAGAAATTTTTTCACTCGATGAGAGGACATTGGATTCTTGTTAGAGGACAAGTTTATTCAGGACTTCTTGTAAGTCTAGTGGTAAAGTCTACAAAGTGATTGTGGATGGTGGTAGTACTGATAACCTTGTTTTTGGGGAGATTGTTCATAAACTTGGTTTGAATAGAGTAAGACATCCTTATCCTTATAGGATTGGCTAGTTGCAAGGTGAACATGCTTTGGAAGTGAGGGAGCAATGCCTTGTTGATTTCTAGATTGGGAAGTATAAGGATCAAGTGTTGTGTGATATTGTGGACATGAATAGTTGTTATGTGTTGCTTGGTAGACCTTGGCAATATGATTGTAGGGTTGTGCATGACTGTGTCAAGAATGTGTTTACTATTGAGAAAGGTGGTAAGAAAATTTTCCTAATTCCTTTACATAATGAAGAAATCGGTAGGAGGAGCTTAAGTATGGGCAACTGAGTTGAGTTGGCATATTTTGAATGCTTGGAGATTAGCATGGAAAGTAGACCTATGGAAAATCTATGATGGATGTGAAGAAGCAAAAGAAGAACAAAGGAAAGAGTGTACAAATTGAAGACTTGGAGGATATGTATGTGAAGAACAAATTTTGGGTTTATGTGTTGAATCCTAGAAGATGTTCTTCCAGCTACTAGGAACATCCTTTTGAACTTGGGGTGTCTAACACATGAGAAACCTTTCCTTCCTTGCAATCCTACATGTTTGGAGGCATTTTAGCTTAAAGTTCTGGAGCTTGGCAGATACTGGAACTCAGCATGGTTTGGGAACTTGGCATGGCCTTTGGAGCTCGATAATTCTTGGGAATTTAATAGTGCTCGACTTGGTTTTGTTGGCACTTAGCTTGATCTTGGTTTCTATTGGTGCCGAGTTATCTATGAGCTGACTTTTGGCATTTAATTTATGTATGGGTATTTAATTTAGTGTTATAGTTGACTTGTGGCTTGGCCTATATTTAATGTAAGGGATTTAATTTAGTTTATAATGATTTGGGCTCACTTGTGGCTTAGTTGGGTATAAGTAAGGGGTTTTGTGGAGTCTTTAGATAGTATGTGAGGAGTTATTATCTAGCTTAGAGAAGGGGATGAAGTGTTGATGCAAATTTTGAAGAGCTAGGATTGTGGCTTAGGAACTAGAGGATTGCTTGGTGGACCTGAGAGTACAAGTGTGAATTCTTCTTAGTGTTCTTATCTAGTTGTGGATCTAGAATAGCTAGAATTAACATGTGGTAACTAGATCTTGTGGTATCTTGGAAAACTAGTATTGTAATTGTTGTTTGTATTTGGTCCTAACCTAGAAGGCCTTATAGTTGGGCATATTGCATGTAATCAATTATATCTATGAATAAAAAGTTGTGATTCGGTATCAGATCTTACATTATTGTTGCATTGTTTTTGTATTTCCATTGTGTGGTTATTTGTTGGGGGTTTGGACATCTCCTTTGGGGGTTCTCCTACCTTGCACTACATCAAAAGAAGAAGAGTAAACATGTGGAAAGTGATAGTGAATATGATGATGACCTTGATGAACTTGAAGCATTATTGGCTAGAAGGCTATCAAGAAGAAAGGGAAAATAGAAAGGTAAACTCCTTAATATATGTTTTACATGAACAAAGTTTTTCATATTTCTGCAAGATGTGTTGATAGAGATGAGAAGGAGGAAAGGAAAAACTTCAAGTACCAAGGAAGGAGAGACAATAGAGACAACCAAGGTAACAAAGACTACAAACACAAAGGTCATAAATCTTGCTACATTTTAGAAGAAGATGAAAGTGATAGTGATTCTGATGATCATGATGAAGAACTTGTTTATGTTGTAATGAAAGATGATTCTAATGAAGATGAGAAAATTTCATTGGTTTCACATGTGAGTAAGAATGATAAATGAACAATTTACAGTGGTTTCTCACATCACATGACTGGTGATACAAGTGAATTTGAGAAGCTAAATCATTATAATGGAAGTAGTGTTAAGTTTGGAAATGACACACCATATTATGTGAAAGGTAAATGATCTATGATGCAACAAGGCAATAATCTATGATGCTACTAGTGAACTACTTGACAGTAGAGAGAAAACAAGAGGTAACTTGTTCTATCTAGACCTATCAAAAGATAAATGTTTATTTACACAAGTCAAGGATGTTTGGTTATGGCATAAGAGGCTATGTAATGTGAATTTTAATAAATTAGTAAGCATTAGTAATATGAAAATAGTTAAAGGGTTACCAAGATTAAGAAAACTTGATAAGGTGATGTGCAAACAATGTCAAATGGATAAAATGACAAAGTCTAGTTTCAAGAGAAAGACCTATTATTCTAATGAAATTTTGGAGTCAGTTCATACTAATTTATGTTGTCCTATTAGAGTGCAAAGCTATAATGGTGAAAAATATTTCATTCTATTTTTTGATGACTTTTCTAGAATGATGATTGTGATGTTTCTTAAAGGAAAAAATTATGAATTTCAAATGTTTAAGTGGTATTTGGATAGAGTCAAAAATAAGAAAGAGCCTAAGGTGCTTGAGATCAGATAGAGGGGATGAATTCATATGAGATGAGTTAATCATGTTCTATAATGATAAAGGAATCAAGAGACAAATGAGTTCACCTAGGACTCAACCACATAATGGTATAGCTGAGAGAAGGAATAGATCAATCATGGACTATGCAAGGACATTGATTATGAACAAGAACATTTCACAGAAGTATTGGAGAGAAGTTGTAACTACTGTAGTCTCTACTCTAAAACAAGTCCAAGTGAAGAAAGGTACAAACAAAACACCTTTTGAACTTTGGTATGACTATACACCTAATGTGAATTATTTCATTTTTTTTTAGAAGAAAGTGTTAGATATTGAAAGACACAAGAAAAGGAAAACTTGATGCAAAAAGTGAAAATATTACAAGTGTGTTGCCTGACTTTAAGTCACCCATTTTTATTTTTATTTTTGGAAATATTGGTCATATCAAGTCAATCTAGTTAGTCTTGAGTTCAAGTTTAAGTCCTTCATAGGTAGGCTATCCTTGTCACGTTTCCCTCTCTCTTGCCTTCTCATTTATAAGCCAGGTGGGTTGGTTCAAGTGTTGTCATGTTGGGTAGGTGATAGCCCCTAACCCGACAAGGATATCATGTTTTCATTGATGATCTTCTCAGATGAAGAATGTTTGTGAAGCTGTGATCTCTAGGCATATACAAGGGACTTAATGAAAAGTCTTTCTCACATGATTGATGTAATTATAAGTTTGGTATTTGAAATCTCAAAGATTCATTTCATGAAGTAGCAAGTACTCAAGGAGAACCTTCCCAAAAACATATACTCAATAGCATTGAACTGAGCATGTGGCAAGAGCAGGAGCTCATAAGAGCTTCAGAGTGTCATCTGCCAGAGTCTATTTGCATGGATGTTAGGGATGGATTGAACACTACATATAGCTTGGCAGTTTCACTAGGAGGGATTAAAGAAGTAGAAATACAGGCTTCAAAAGATGAATTAGAAACTCATGGTAGAATTGAGAATCAAGGCTAGAATATCAGAAAGAGTCTCACTAATTCAGAAAAGTTGACAATCCGTGCTGTTGAGAAGCAAAAAAAAAGAGGAAGATTATTTGTCCAATGTTTTTTCCATTTTTAAGAATGAAGTTGGACACTTCAAAAAATTTGATAGTGTTATAGATCCCAATGATCATTTCTTCTTTCTTAAAACCAATCACTCGGCAGCAGCGGATAGAGCATCTAGCAATGAAGGTTTTGGCTATTTGTAAGACTATTTCGAATAGCATGGGAATGCTTCTTGTTGGAAATATTTAGGATAAGATAGGTTACTAAGAGGGGAGGGGTGAATCAGTAACTTATAAAACTTTTAACCAATTCAGCATTTTAACCATTCACCATTCATTTGTCTAATCTATTGCATAACTGAAAGAACAAACATTCATTGCACATGTACACAGAGATTTGGTGACCCAAAAACCTTCCAAATAGAAAGTAAAATTGGGGTGGGGATGATGCCCACAAAACTTCAATAGTGCAGTATAAATTTGGCCTGTTAAGGCTTACAATGATCACTTCTGGTGATCTACCCTATTAGGAGCAAGTAGGACTGCCAGATCCACCTTGTTAGAGGATTTACAAACATACAGTGAAGTATGCACTCTATTAGGAGATTTACAAAAACACTGTTAGGTCCACCCTGTTAAAGGATTTATGAACTGATTCACCTATTAGGATGAAGCAGTGGATCTGCTTACAATTGTTTTTTGATAAGATCCTTGTTGCATTGATCACCTGATGTGATAGATATAACTTTTCTGCTCCTATGTTGACCTTGTTGTATTCCTTTTATTCTACTGCTGACTCGCTTTCACTTTTCTCAAAATATATCAATACCTTCTTCATATGCAAACATCACTCTCTTTTATACACACCATACCATACTAAAAATGATATCATACATTATATATATACCATTCCAATATTTACAGCTACAAGGTTAGCCAAAACATAAGTGAACAAAACAATACTAAGTCGGCCAGATAGTAGAAAACTCAGGTTCCTCAAGCTGAATCGATGACCTTCTGATAATTGGCATCTACTACATTACTCGGCATTTTCATGCACTCGGTAGAAGTAGAGGCTCGATTCGTACTAGCCACACAATATTGCTTAGAACTCGATAACCATTGGTGACTCAGTAGATATAGTGTCACTTGGTAGAAGCTAACTTCTTCATTTACCTTGCTGTGCTCGATGAACACTGAGTCCTTCATTTACCTTCCTGTGCTCGGTGAAAACTGAGTCCTTTATTTACCTTGTTTTTCTCAGTGAACACTGAGTTCTTCATTTACCTTGCTTTGCTCGGTGAACACTAAGTTCTTCATTTACCTTGCTTTGCTCGGTGAACACTGTTGAACTGCCCATTCACTCGGTATCCTCTGGAATGCTCGGTGAGAACTGTTTACCTGCTGAACTTATAAGGTAACCATTGAATGCTTGGTATACACTGTAGACTAAGTGATGAGCTCGGTAAGAATTTAGAATCGAATAAGTGTTTGCACTAATGACAAATATATCATAATTCCAACACTTCTATGTTGCTTGGCTTTTTGTAGGATATCTATGCATATTTGGTAGTCATTCATCCTCCAGTGATGCTCCAAATCATTACAGATTGAAGTTGTTGGGAGTAAAGGAGAGATCTAACTTGAGAAAGGATATAAAAACACAAACTAAATATGATTTAAAGGAGATGATCTCAGAAACCAACTTCACCTTGAAGTGAAAAAGGATTTATGGCACAAATGCTGGGTCAGTTAGCGTGTGTGGGACAATTTAGAGATTGATTTCTTAGGAGTAATTCATCAAATTTGGTGAAGCAAATGGTGAGAAATAAAATAGTGCACGAAGCAACCTTCCCTCCAATGATGCAATGGATGAAGTAGGTGATAGAATGTGCCAAGAGTTCTATGATCCATGAAGGAAAATAATTAGTTTTTGTCCAAAGAAGAAGTTGTTGGTATCACTAACAAAGAGGGCAATAAGAGAAACATTCAATATTCTGGTTCACAAACACGACACTTATGCAATGTAGGAACAAGCCTTCAAGTATTACAATGAAAAACTCAATGCATGCAACACTGTGATCAACAATGATTAGCTTATTGGACCAAGGGAATTATCACTCCAATTTGCCAAAGTTAACTAAGTTCAAATTTATAAAGGATCATTGTGATCTCATCATTGTGTTGAAGCCTGCATAGATTAAGTTGTTGTCCATGCTCCAGGTGAGATTCTCTACAATGCAATATTCTATGATCTACTACCTGAAATTCTCTATCAATTTAAGCATCCTCGACCAAGGTAGTGTAAATTGCAAATTTATGAAGCACACGTTGGCATGCACAATATGGAACTCAAAATCAACACATGCAGAGTTCTGAAATGATGTCCTACTATGTGTAAAGAGCCTTGGCTGCAATGCTACTCAACTTATGGCCATTCAAGAACACGCCTATGGATTGATCATATGGTGACTTATTGCTATACCAATCATCTATGAATACAATTCATATTTGCAAGATAGAAAATCAATAAAGAAGATGGGAGCATGATACCCTTAGCAGTGAAGTTGTGAAAAGCTAGAATTCAACTAAAGCACGACAAAGAAGGAAAATTTCACTTTGAACACACATGCTTATGAAGTAGCACACTATATATCCCTCAAATCACTGTCGATGATAGCACAGAGATATTCTTGAGAAATCTCATTGCTCTTGAAGTCAATGTTATTGATTTTTTTATGATAATGATTCCTTTTGAGAATGAAACAAGGAAAGAGTCTAATGTTATAGAATGATCAATTCTTCTTATTTTTAATTTTCCAAGCATAGAGATAAGTACCATGTCTCACGTGGATGGGGAAAAACAAGAAATGGCTTCTGGGATGATGGAAATTCATAGCTGAGTAATGTCTTTGAACTATACTGGTTGTCTTGTTGAGCTTAAATTAGTAGATGCTCAAGATTCATTAAATGGAGGAGTACTGGTAATAATCACTGGCTCTATCAAAAGAAGGGATAGAGAGGTCAAAAGGAATTTTGTTCAAACATTTTTTTTGCACCTCAAGAGAATGGTTACTATGTACTAAATGATATTTTAGATTCTATGAGGATGATTCTTATGTAGAGAAGCATTCTAATGCACTTGAAAATGGTGATCAAGAGCTTCAATTGAAGTCAATTGCACCTATGACTGAGCCAGCACTAGAGCTTTCATCCCCTCCTACAATAGAAATTGAAAGGGAGTTTAGTACTGCTACCACTACTGAGGAAGAAGCTATTGGTGAGGAATACAATGTTTCTGATTAGCAAGAATTTCCCATATGCAACGAAGGGGGAGTTTTCATTTTTTTAGAAAAATAGGGCCCACATACATATTGGCTTGCGAAAGAGTTGAAGAATATTATTCTAACATTGAATTTGGGAAAAATGAAATTTAAAAGATTTAGAAAGAGAATCTAAAAAGACAAAAAGGAAATAGAGAATTAGAAAGGAGCAATCATGAAATCAAAAGTCATCATGCAGAAACTAAAAGATCATCAAAGGGAAACCAAACAGGGGCTAAAGGAGATTATTTATTACAAATCTTTTCCTAAGCCAAGGGTTCTTCTTTTCCTACATACAGTCAGAGAGCTGGAGTAGAGGAGGGTGCATTTTAGTTTAAATATTTCATTTTCATTGCATGCAGCGGGTCGGCAAATTTTTGGGTGTGAGATACTTTTTGTTGCAGAGACAATTGAGAGTACTCAATATCAATCATTTTTTGTTCAGTAGAATTGATGAAGTTAGTATTTTCCTCAAATGTTTTGGAATTGGAATGAGGAATAAATAGAGTTTTACTTCCCCCGTTCATAATACAGTGAATGAATGTAATAAGCATTGTTATTATTCATTCAAAGAGGAAATTTTAGTATAATTAATTAATAGTAGTAGTTTAGATTCAAGTTTTCATAGTTAGATATTTGAAGGTTTTGTGAATTCATAAGATTGTGAATACACAAAAATAATTAGATACTTAGAACTCAAACTCACCTGAGTTAGGTCTTGTCTAAGTCTAACTTGGTTATACCTCTGTTGTTCTCGGGTCAAGAACATACCCCAAATTAGATAGTAGGAACAAAAATAATTCTTTTAATATCATTCATATAGGGAGCTATACCTACCAATTCAGAGAAAAGCTAGTAACCATAAAATGGCTTTTCAACTGTTGTGAATAGATATTGTTCATAATCTGGGCATTAAGAGTCATATTTTTACAAAAGATAAAAAGAACAAATATGTTTACCAACAAAGTGTTTGAATTCTAACACTAACAAAATTATGGAAAGTGCAAATGTTAGAGTTGATGAATTTATAGAAAAGAATGAAGAAGAGTGCAACAAAGAACCAGAAGACTACAAGAATTTTGCATGTGTATGAAGGTGAACCTAGCACATTACCTAAACTAGAAAATCTAGTTGTTGAACATTTATAACCAAGCACTATCAAGGTTTAGTAGAAGACAGAGACTTTTGACCATCAGATAGAGGAATCCAAGTTTCAAGAGAACAGGCTAGATGAAAATAAATAAGAACAACTCAGTGAACCGCAAAAAGATGAAAGAAGACATGAACCTATTTTGGAAAAGTATTTGAACCCAAGTCAATTAAAGAAGCTTTAGAGAATGAATATTGGATAGCATAAATGAATGAAGAAATTAAGAAAATATAGAAACAAAGACATGGACATTAGTACCAAGGCCAAAGGATAAGAATTTTATTGGAACTAAGTCAATTTTTAGAAAAAAGTTGAATGAGAAAGGTGAAGTTACAAGGAACAAGGCAAGACTACTTTGTAAGGGATATGCACAAGAAAAAAGGAATTGATTATGGTGAGGCCTTTTCTCCAATTGTAAGGTTTGAAGGAGTGAGAAATTTTCTTTCATACAATGCTTACAAAGGATTCAAAGCATATCAAATGGATGTAAAATCTACATTTCTAAATGAAATCATAGAGGAAGAAGTCTACATTGGACAACTTGAAGGTTTTGTTGATCCAAGAAATAGGAATATGGTATGTAAGTTACACAAAGCATTATATGGTTTGAAACAAGAGCATAGAGCATGGTATAAAAGCTTACACACTTATTTGGTCAAAATTGGTTTTGCAAGAACTAATGACAATAACAATCTGTACCTAAAAAGTGAATTCAAAAAAAATACTAGTAGCTAAAATTTTTTGTTGATGATATTATATTTGGAAGAAAAGGTTCAATAAGAATGTCATTTTCTAATGAAATAAAGAAGAAATTGAGATGTCAATGTTTGGAGAGATAAAATTCTCTATTGGATTGCAAATCTATCAAATGGAAGCTAGTATGTGCATTACACAATCCAAGTATATCAAGGAGATATTGAAGACTTTTGGAATGGAAGATTCAAGACCAATTGGAAAGCCTATGGTTACTAGTCATAAATTGTCAAAGAATGATGATTTTGTTCAGGTGAATCAAACAATATATAGGTCAATGATTGGAAAATTGTAATATGTTGTACATAGAAGACTTGTATTGCACTAGCATTTGGAATTGTTGCTAGATACTCTGCTAATCCTAGAGAGAATCATATGATGGGAGTGAAAATGATACTGAGATATTTGAAAGAACATAACACTATGGATTATGGTATTAGAAAAAATGATAAGTTTGACTTGAAGGTTTTCACTAATGCAGATTGGGTTGGAAATGTTGAAGATAGAAAGAGTGCAAGTGGAAGCACTTTCTTTCTAGGCAAGAGATTTATTTCATGGACAAGCAAGAAGTAAAATTGTATTTCACATCCATAGTTTAGGCTGAATATGTTACTATAGTAGTTAATTGTTCAAATATTGTATGGATCCAGCAATTGTTGAAAGGTATGAAGGAAGAACTTATTGAACCCATTGTGATATATTGTGATAACACAAGTGCTATAAACATATCAAAGAGCCCTATGATGCACACAAAGACTAAACATATTGAGATCAAGTATCACTACTTGAGAGAGTTGGTACAAGACAAAGAAGTGAGATTAGAATATGTCAACAAAAAAGAAAAGATAGCTCACATATTCACAAAGGCACTACGTAAGGATGTTTTCAAGTGTCTAAGAGGTAATTCAGGGATCATTCCCCAACCTAAAGAAAAATCAGAAGTGATGCACTATTGCATCAATTGTTATAATCAGAATATCTTACAAATTGATGCAAGAGGTCACACTTTTGGAGCTGCCTAAAGGTATGGAAAGCATGGAAATGAACTATGAGAAGATGAAATTTCAAGGATTTTTGAGGCAAGATGATGGAATGGCATTTCTATATTAGTCAAAATAGTGACATGAAGATGATGTATATGAATGGTTGATGTCTTTGGCATTTTTTTTAGAGAGATAGATGAATGCATTCATATAAAGAGGGATCCATATGCTGCTAGAGGTTTTGTTATCCACATATCAAAAGAAGAAGATATTAGCAAAGAGGGAGTAATATACCATTAAGAATTTTGGAACATATAGTGATGCTACCATAGTTGATGTTAGAGGGAGCATCCAAAGATTGCATTGGATGAGAATAAGAATGAAACTGAGAGAGAGAGAGAGAGAGAGAGAGAGAGAGAGAGAGAGAGAGAGAGAGAGAGAGAGAGAGAGAGAGAACACATAGAGGAAGCTAATAGTATGTTGGGACTCAAAATTGCAAGTGGATTTTGAGTGTCAATTTGGAAATTTTGCTAAAGTTAGCCCTTCTAAGTGCTTTCCATGCATATGTACTCGACTATCATTTTGAGGCCTATGATTCATTTCAAGTGCTAATAACCTTTCATTTAGTATGTGCATGCATTTCATGATGATAAGTTTCCATTCTAAATGATTTCATCAAGTGTTATTTTGAGTAGTTCTCAAATCTACATTTTGGGCCTAAGTGTCAAACAATGTTTAGGAGGCTAGTTTGCATATGAATATCTTGCACCTAGTAATGTTTCATGACTCCCCACTTTGGAAATGTTTTAGTATACATATCAAAGAACCTATGTTTCATATTTCAAGTCATTTGATATGTTTTATAAGGTTTTGGATTCTCCAAAGTTGGTTATTTATTGTTGTCATGTTGATTTTGTCAAGCCACTGCATGACTCTGTGTATCACTTTTGAAGCTCTGCCATATGAGATAACCCTAATATCATCTTCATCAATGACAACCTTTTCAACCTTATTGTATATTGTGTTGATGGTGATCAAAGACTTTTAATCTATGAGTATATGCTATTGGGGTCACTAGAAGATTATCTGCATGATCTTCCACCAAACAAGGAGACCTTGGATTAGAAAACTATAAGGAAAATGGTTGCAAGTGTTGCTAAAGGGTTGGAGTAAATGCATGACAAAGCCAACCCACTAGTACCAATTTATCAAGATTTAAAATGCTCAAATATTTTACTAGATGAGGGACATCATGCCAAATTATTTGATTTTGGTTTAGTCAAACTTGGTCCTGTGGGGGAAAAGACTCATGTTTCTACTCATGTAATAGAAACATATGGGTATTGCACACAAAAATATGCAATGATTGGTTAGTTGACAATAAAATTACATGTGTACAATTTTGGGATTGTTCTATTGGAATTAATCATTGGTGGGAAAGCTATTGATAATTTAAAGTTAGTAGGGGAGCACAATCTTATTGCTTGGGCATGTCCATTATTCAAGGACTGTAGTAAGTTTCCATAGATGATTGATCCATTGTTCCAAAGAAACTATCCTATGAGAGGCTTGCATCAATCACTTGCTATTGCAGCAATATGTGTTCAGGAGTAGGCTACAATGTGTCCATTGATTGTTGATGTAGTGATTGTTCTCAACTATCTTACATCACAGACATATGATCTTGTTACATATCTAGCACAAAGTATATGTCTTTCTCTTGCCATACCTCTTTGAAGGAAAAAAAGGATAGTAAGAAGAAGATGAGTGGCAGTTCTGATAAAAATGTGCTAGACTTAGTAGTCATATAGTTATTGTCTCCATAGCTAGGTGTTCATTTGGAAGGTTAATAATCAATTGAGGCTACTATAGATAAGCAAAAATTCTTTTCTATTTCATGCACTTCCTCTCTGGTCTCCCTTGTGACTTTTTCATGGGTATTAATTACTTTGGTAACAAAGCCTACGATGATCTCCTAACCCATGGTGACCCGACGTATCTATGCATAAAGCATGTGGGCTCTCTATCAATATATGCTCAGGGTTCTTCAAGTCAGAATTCACTTGTATGTGAAGCAATCCAACCCAAAACAAAAAAGAGGGACCAATATAGAAGGCAATCCATCACCACTATATATGGAAAAGGGAGATCCCCTAATTATTGTTGCTAGACTATATCTTTAGCACTCCTTCATTTTTAAATCCTCACTCCAATCTGATTTGCATAGAATCTCAAGTTGTGAAAGGGGTTGTTTTATTTCCCACTAAAGTCAATTGCTACATATAAAGGAGGATTGGCTTGAATGTTGGGAGGGGCACACATGATAAGGTAGCTAGCTCATGAGGTAAGAGGTAGAGGAGGCATTCAAAATGAATAAGATAGTAAATTTTTGTAAATAAGAAGAAAGATTACACAAGGTCTAGAATGACAACAAACAATGTGTCTTGTCTATCAAACTCATGTGGTATCCAATATTTGTCTGGGACACCTTTGCATGATCTTTGTATCGATTGCTTCAAATTTTGTTGTTTAGTTCAACTCTGCATCATAGATCAATAGGTCTTTCTCATTTTTCCTTATAGGAAGGCAAAAACATAGTCCCACATGCATTGTGGTGCTATTATTTCAAATGTTTAAATGTAACAATGCTTACATATTATGTTGTCTTAAAGATACAAGTGCTTTTGGAAGCACAAGCTTTCATGGTAGACCCTAGCCAACTAGATTTGGAGGGAAACAAATTTTGAACAAATATGTATGACAAAAAAATGATGTCATTCAATGATGTGGAACCTACAATTGAATTGAAAATTGACGTGTAGTATAGATTTTAGAAGGCACAGGATGGCAACACATGGTAGATCAAATGATAGTTGTCATGTCACCAAATGAAGTTGCAAGGAGGATAACCATGTGACATGGTTGTTGGAGTTGAGGAAAGCCAACTCCGAAGACGCCAAGATCACCTGCATGCGAACCTGTCAAAGAGAAACCAAGAAGGGGAAAAGCATGGAGCATGGGCAAAACCCTAAACGGACATGAGAGCCATCATAATGCAAACACAAGAAGAAATGTATTTACCATAAGAAAATGGCTTCACAATGTTATGAAAATACAATGAGGAGAGCTCGAATATAAAGAGCTCATGGAAGCTTGTAGAACAAGCTAGAAGATAAGTGTGACAACTAGAAGGGAACAAACTCCCGTGTTGTCACCAACATGCATTAAATACGAAATATTAAATAAATGCATGACCTAAGTAAACTTAAGCAATAGAATAAATAATTAAATATTAATTATTTACTCTAACACCCCCCCTTAAGTGCAACTTAGGGAAATGCCTTAAGCTCACAAAGCTAAGATGAAATGCATAATGGGTCCCGGCAACGAGACCATTTTAGGTACCCAAGTACAATGCAAGAAAAAATGAAACCTCTGTAAACGGGGAAAGAGAGAAAACCACATGGGAAAAACCCTCCCCTAAAAAGAGGTAAGAACCCAGTGAAGAGCTGAAGAAGTCTCCAACTAGGGAAATTGTCCCCTAAAACAGGAACAATGAATGATCATGAAGAAGCAGCATCACTGAAGCATGAAAAGCCACAAATCTGTCAAACTGCTGATCTGAAGAAACCTCCATGGAAGAAGAAGGCACGAGCCGAGCATGTCTATATGGTAGATGATCCATCTCACCGAAATGCATAGGTAGCCAGCCACTGCAATCGCCTTGTATGTAGGATCAACCACTGAATACATAGTTCACACTATCGAACCATCGAACCATGGATGCATTAGAACACAGCATAATCCCCCCTTAATGCAGACGGGGTGTGATGACAGGCAACTGAGAAGGTGAGCCAAATCTTGTTGATGATATTATATTTGGAAGAAAAGGTTCAATAAGAATGTCATTTTCTAATGAAATAAAGAAGAAATTGAGATGTCAATGTTTGGAGAGATAAAATTCTCTATTGGATTGCAAATCTATCAAATGGAAGCTAGTATGTGCATTACACAATCCAAGTATATCAAGGAGATATTGAAGACTTTTGGAATGGAAGATTCAAGACCAATTGGAAAGCCTATGGTTACTAGTCATAAATTGTCAAAGAATGATGATTTTGTTCAGGTGAATCAAACAATATATAGGTCAATGATTGGAAAATTGTAATATGTTGTACATAGAAGACTTGTATTGCACTAGCATTTGGAATTGTTGCTAGATACTCTGCTAATCCTAGAGAGAATCATATGATGGGAGTGAAAATGATACTGAGATATTTGAAAGAACATAACACTATGGATTATGGTATTAGAAAAAATGATAAGTTTGACTTGAAGGTTTTCACTAATGCAGATTGGGTTGGAAATGTTGAAGATAGAAAGAGTGCAAGTGGAAGCACTTTCTTTCTAGGCAAGAGATTTATTTCATGGACAAGCAAGAAGTAAAATTGTATTTCACATCCATAGTTTAGGCTGAATATGTTACTATAGTAGTTAATTGTTCAAATATTGTATGGATCCAGCAATTGTTGAAAGGTATGAAGGAAGAACTTATTGAACCCATTGTGATATATTGTGATAACACAAGTGCTATAAACATATCAAAGAGCCCTATGATGCACACAAAGACTAAACATATTGAGATCAAGTATCACTACTTGAGAGAGTTGGTACAAGACAAAGAAGTGAGATTAGAATATGTCAACAAAAAAGAAAAGATAGCTCACATATTCACAAAGGCACTACGTAAGGATGTTTTCAAGTGTCTAAGAGGTAATTCAGGGATCATTCCCCAACCTAAAGAAAAATCAGAAGTGATGCACTATTGCATCAATTGTTATAATCAGAATATCTTACAAATTGATGCAAGAGGTCACACTTTTGGAGCTGCCTAAAGGTATGGAAAGCATGGAAATGAACTATGAGAAGATGAAATTTCAAGGATTTTTGAGGCAAGATGATGGAATGGCATTTCTATATTAGTCAAAATAGTGACATGAAGATGATGTATATGAATGGTTGATGTCTTTGGCATTTTTTTTAGAGAGATAGATGAATGCATTCATATAAAGAGGGATCCATATGCTGCTAGAGGTTTTGTTATCCACATATCAAAAGAAGAAGATATTAGCAAAGAGGGAGTAATATACCATTAAGAATTTTGGAACATATAGTGATGCTACCATAGTTGATGTTAGAGGGAGCATCCAAAGATTGCATTGGATGAGAATAAGAATGAAACTGAGAGAGAGAGAGAGAGAGAGAGAGAGAGAGAGAGAGAGAGAGAGAGAGAGAGAGAGAGAGAGAGAACACATAGAGGAAGCTAATAGTATGTTGGGACTCAAAATTGCAAGTGGATTTTGAGTGTCAATTTGGAAATTTTGCTAAAGTTAGCCCTTCTAAGTGCTTTCCATGCATATGTACTCGACTATCATTTTGAGGCCTATGATTCATTTCAAGTGCTAATAACCTTTCATTTAGTATGTGCATGCATTTCATGATGATAAGTTTCCATTCTAAATGATTTCATCAAGTGTTATTTTGAGTAGTTCTCAAATCTACATTTTGGGCCTAAGTGTCAAACAATGTTTAGGAGGCTAGTTTGCATATGAATATCTTGCACCTAGTAATGTTTCATGACTCCCCACTTTGGAAATGTTTTAGTATACATATCAAAGAACCTATGTTTCATATTTCAAGTCATTTGATATGTTTTATAAGGTTTTGGATTCTCCAAAGTTGGTTATTTATTGTTGTCATGTTGATTTTGTCAAGCCACTGCATGACTCTGTGTATCACTTTTGAAGCTCTGCCATATGAGATAACCCTAATATCATCTTCATCAATGACAACCTTTTCAACCTTATTGTATATTGTGTTGATGGTGATCAAAGACTTTTAATCTATGAGTATATGCTATTGGGGTCACTAGAAGATTATCTGCATGATCTTCCACCAAACAAGGAGACCTTGGATTAGAAAACTATAAGGAAAATGGTTGCAAGTGTTGCTAAAGGGTTGGAGTAAATGCATGACAAAGCCAACCCACTAGTACCAATTTATCAAGATTTAAAATGCTCAAATATTTTACTAGATGAGGGACATCATGCCAAATTATTTGATTTTGGTTTAGTCAAACTTGGTCCTGTGGGGGAAAAGACTCATGTTTCTACTCATGTAATAGAAACATATGGGTATTGCACACAAAAATATGCAATGATTGGTTAGTTGACAATAAAATTACATGTGTACAATTTTGGGATTGTTCTATTGGAATTAATCATTGGTGGGAAAGCTATTGATAATTTAAAGTTAGTAGGGGAGCACAATCTTATTGCTTGGGCATGTCCATTATTCAAGGACTGTAGTAAGTTTCCATAGATGATTGATCCATTGTTCCAAAGAAACTATCCTATGAGAGGCTTGCATCAATCACTTGCTATTGCAGCAATATGTGTTCAGGAGTAGGCTACAATGTGTCCATTGATTGTTGATGTAGTGATTGTTCTCAACTATCTTACATCACAGACATATGATCTTGTTACATATCTAGCACAAAGTATATGTCTTTCTCTTGCCATACCTCTTTGAAGGAAAAAAAGGATAGTAAGAAGAAGATGAGTGGCAGTTCTGATAAAAATGTGCTAGACTTAGTAGTCATATAGTTATTGTCTCCATAGCTAGGTGTTCATTTGGAAGGTTAATAATCAATTGAGGCTACTATAGATAAGCAAAAATTCTTTTCTATTTCATGCACTTCCTCTCTGGTCTCCCTTGTGACTTTTTCATGGGTATTAATTACTTTGGTAACAAAGCCTACGATGATCTCCTAACCCATGGTGACCCGACGTATCTATGCATAAAGCATGTGGGCTCTCTATCAATATATGCTCAGGGTTCTTCAAGTCAGAATTCACTTGTATGTGAAGCAATCCAACCCAAAACAAAAAAGAGGGACCAATATAGAAGGCAATCCATCACCACTATATATGGAAAAGGGAGATCCCCTAATTATTGTTGCTAGACTATATCTTTAGCACTCCTTCATTTTTAAATCCTCACTCCAATCTGATTTGCATAGAATCTCAAGTTGTGAAAGGGGTTGTTTTATTTCCCACTAAAGTCAATTGCTACATATAAAGGAGGATTGGCTTGAATGTTGGGAGGGGCACACATGATAAGGTAGCTAGCTCATGAGGTAAGAGGTAGAGGAGGCATTCAAAATGAATAAGATAGTAAATTTTTGTAAATAAGAAGAAAGATTACACAAGGTCTAGAATGACAACAAACAATGTGTCTTGTCTATCAAACTCATGTGGTATCCAATATTTGTCTGGGACACCTTTGCATGATCTTTGTATCGATTGCTTCAAATTTTGTTGTTTAGTTCAACTCTGCATCATAGATCAATAGGTCTTTCTCATTTTTCCTTATAGGAAGGCAAAAACATAGTCCCACATGCATTGTGGTGCTATTATTTCAAATGTTTAAATGTAACAATGCTTACATATTATGTTGTCTTAAAGATACAAGTGCTTTTGGAAGCACAAGCTTTCATGGTAGACCCTAGCCAACTAGATTTGGAGGGAAACAAATTTTGAACAAATATGTATGACAAAAAAATGATGTCATTCAATGATGTGGAACCTACAATTGAATTGAAAATTGACGTGTAGTATAGATTTTAGAAGGCACAGGATGGCAACACATGGTAGATCAAATGATAGTTGTCATGTCACCAAATGAAGTTGCAAGGAGGATAACCATGTGACATGGTTGTTGGAGTTGAGGAAAGCCAACTCCGAAGACGCCAAGATCACCTGCATGCGAACCTGTCAAAGAGAAACCAAGAAGGGGAAAAGCATGGAGCATGGGCAAAACCCTAAACGGACATGAGAGCCATCATAATGCAAACACAAGAAGAAATGTATTTACCATAAGAAAATGGCTTCACAATGTTATGAAAATACAATGAGGAGAGCTCAAATATAAAGAGCTCATGGAAGCTTGTAGAACAAGCTAGAAGATAAGTGTGACAACTAGAAGGGAACAAACTCCCGTGTTGTCACCAACATGCATTAAATACGAAATATTAAATAAATGCATGACCTAAGTAAACTTAAGCAATAGAATAAATAATTAAATATTAATTATTTACTCTAACACCCCCCCTTAAGTGCAACTTAGGGAAATGCCTTAAGCTCACAAAGCTAAGATGAAATGCATAATGGGTCCCGGCAACGAGGCCATTTTAGGTACCCAAGTACAATGCAAGAAAAAATGAAACCTCTGTAAACGGGGAAAGAGAGAAAACCACATGGGAAAAACCCTCCCCTAAAAAGAGGTAAGAACCCAGTGAAGAGCTGAAGAAGTCTCCAACTAGGGAAATTGTCCCCTAAAACAGGAACAATGAATGATCATGAAGAAGCAGCATCACTGAAGCATGAAAAGCCACAAATCTGTCAAACTGCTGATCTGAAGAAACCTCCATGGAAGAAGAAGGCACGAGCCGAGCATGTCTATATGGTAGATGATCCATCTCACCGAAATGCATAGGTAGCCAGCCACTGCAATCGCCTTGTATGTAGGATCAACCACTGAATACATAGTTCACACTATCGAACCATCGAACCATGGATGCATTAGAACACAGCATAATCCCCCCTTAATGCAGACGGGGTGTGATGACAGGCAACTGAGAAGGTGAGCCAAATCTTCTGCAAAAGAACCAAGAACGAGGAGAGAGGGAAAGAAGTACAGACACCGATAAAGACACGGTCTAACTGACTCTGCATGGGGCTAATGTCGTGGAAGGGACACTCACTTGACAAAGGGAGAATGCCTAAAACAGCAAACAAATAATCCCCCCCATGGTGCTTTATGAAATAGTGCAAGTACACCTGACTCAAAACAACGTTCATGACTCCCAGAATGCAAAAGTGACAGTTTATCTCAGTGCGAAATAGAAAAGTGCTTCAAAAGGATAGCTACAATGATCAAAAGTAAAAAAGAGCTGAACCAAAAGAAAGTACAGCCGAAAAGAAAGCAAACCATGCCAGGAAAACGATCCTCGGGCCTAAAACACTCAAAATATCTACCATAGAGCAAAAACGCCAAAACGATGATAGAAAAAGCAGAGGCCAAAAGTGAGGAAAAAAGACGACAATTCTGAAAAGTGCACAGAACCAGCTTTCCAGAAATATAAAGTTTTTCAAAAACAGACATGGGACGCAAAAGATATGCATGCCGGAGTCAAAAACAGGACTTCGGACTTTAACAGAAAAAACGAGCAATAAAAATGCATCAAAACCTAAAAATACCTGCACCAAAATCTCCGTCTCGGAACCAGCTTTCCGGCGCTTCTTTCGGATCGGAAAAATACCTCCGTATGCAAGAGTTATGGCCAAAAAACCACAAGTAGGTCCAAAAGCAATCGGGAGAGGTGCATGCAAGGATGATGCAGTGCTGACGTCAGCAATTCAGGCGATTAAATTTGACGGCTTGGAGGCCGTCGCCGCAAAAAAGAAGTGCCACGTGGCATTGCCACGTGGCAGTACGGATGATGACGTGGCAGGGGCCACGTGGCAATGTGCCACGTGGCAGGGGCCACGTGGCAATGTGCCACGTGGCACGCCTGCCACGTGTCACGCTCAAAAACGCTGACGAGGCGGATCCTCCACGCTGGCGCTGACTGTACACCTGCAGCGTGTCCAACTGTCGCAGGTGGCGCTGAGCTGTCACGGGCGGAGAGCGTGCAGACCGGTGGCGGATGGAGCTGCCGGCGGAGGCGGAGCTCTGCACGAGCGTAGAGCGAGGCAGCGGCGGAGGCCGGGTAGCGGCCGAGCCGCCAGTTATTGAGGAGCCGCGGGCGGAGCGCAGGCGGCCCCGCGGTGGCCGCTAGGCGGTGCCGCGGCGGCGCGCTCTGCGAAATTTTTTTTTTATTTTTTATTTGCCAAAAATCGCAATAAATGCGTCCGTACGGCTCTGGAATGAAATTTTTTTTGCCTCCCGGAGCTCTGTCTCCAAAATCGACAAGTTTTATATGAATCCTGACTGCAAACGGCCTTCCGGATCCAATGGTGATGTCCGTTTGGTCCCAAAGTGCTCCGAAAATTTGCTGATCCCCTGATTTGAAGAAAAAATACACAAACAAACTAGGGTTTGTGACTTCAAATCACGGCTTCAAAATTTCTTCAACGAAGCAGCAGCAGGAAGGCTCTGATACCATGTTGGAGTTGAGGAAAGCCAACTCCGAAGACGCCAAGATCACCTGCATGCGAACCTGTCAAAGAGAAACCAAGAAGGGGAAAAGCATGGAGCATGGGCAAAACCCTAAACGGACATGAGAGCCATCATAATGCAAACACAAGAAGAAATGTATTTACCATAAGAAAATGGCTTCACAATGTTATGAAAATACAATGAGGAGAGCTCGAATATAAAGAGCTCATGGAAGCTTGTAGAACAAGCTAGAAGATAAGTGTGACAACTAGAAGGGAACAAACTCCCGTGTTGTCACCAACATGCATTAAATACGAAATATTAAATAAATGCATGACCTAAGTAAACTTAAGCAATAGAATAAATAATTAAATATTAATTATTTACTCTAACAATGGTGACCAATGATGTTAGTAGAACACGTGGACCCACAAACCAACTAGCAGTTGACATGTGGCAATGGCTTTAGACATGGCACACAAATTGACGTGCTAACATGGACTAAAGTGACAAATGTCACATGGTTGCTATGTCATAATGACATGGCAAAATTTTGATTAGGATAGCAACATAGAGACCGATGGCATGGTGGTGATGTGGCACAATGACATGGATTGATGATGTGTAAGGATAGGTGACCAATCAGATGATGCCACATGGCACCTAGGTGGTAGGTGTTAGTGACTGTACAAGAATCCAATGAATCAGAATGTGACACATGGCAAGGTTGGTCAAACCAAGTTTGACCCAGATGGAGAAAAGGAGGGAAATTTCAAGGAGGCATAAAAATTAATTTTTTAATTTTTCTTCTCAAAATCAAATGCAAGTTAGATTTTAAATAAAATTTGAATTTATCCTATAGTCAAAATTTTGAAAAGTATTTAATATTTGCAACCAAGTGCAATTTCATAGCCTTAGCAGGAGTATGTTTTTCAAACTAAGATCCTCGAAGTTTTTGGTAAGTTCATATAGGAGTATTATATATAACTAAAATCAAGAGAACATGAACTTTCCATTTCTAGAGTTTTTTTTTTCAGAGGTCACTAGTTAGAGCTATCCAAGGATTTGTTTCAGGTACCCACTTTTTAGTTTAATTCAGTTGAGGCAGTTCAGACTTGATTCCCAGTGAAATTATGAATAGAGTGAATATAAAAGGTAGCATGAATGTAGTTATGGGAAAGTTTTATCATATCTAAGTTAGTGAAATGGAGGTTTTATCAACATTCTAGATGTATTTTAGATATTTTGGCAACATAAGGTTTTTCATCATTGAAGAATAGATATTTTGTGTTTGTTACAAAACAATGATGAAAACCAAATCAGATTTTATGGGTAGAAAGATGAGAGATGTTCTATGATAGCAAGGATGGAGATTTAAGTGGACACATGTCATTTTGAGATTAGTTCTGGGATTCCATTCTTCTTCTATATCTTTCTCTTTCTCATCCATTGTGAGGGTTCTAGTTTTTGAGAAATTTATCATTGTTTTGATACCATGGTTGTTGGTTGGTTTTAATTCCCATGTATTGAGCAGAGCTCTAGCTATGAAGGCCACACATCCATTATTGTGAAAGTTTATAGGTTCATTTCATGTATTGTTTCTCTAAGATAATGAAGATTGATGATAGATCATGTGGCATATCTTGAGTTCCATTTAGTGTTACCAGTTAATGTGTTCAGTCTTTCCAAGGATAAATACAAAAGGGGATTTACAATGAATTATCTATGTTCTCTTATTTTGTCTCCTAATTCTTTATATTTTGTTAACTTTTTGATTGAATGAATAAGGTTCATTTAATTCAAGATAGCTTGGATGAGTTGTGTGTCAAATTTGTTGTTGCTTTTAATTCAAGGAGTTAAGTAAATGCTTCAATGATTTGATAGGTTTTCTAGTTATATGGAGGGGATGCTAGTAAGAATGGAGTTTGGGGATTTTAGTTGATAAAATTAATTGTAAGGCAATCAAGTTAGGTCATCCTACTAGTAGTGACTCTATGTTGTAATGGATAAGGTAGTGATCACTAAATTAGATGCAAGTTGAGATGAAGGTCATTTGCACAAATCATTTTAATCAAATTAGTTTAGTTTTTCATGTTTTGTATGTTGGAAATCTAATTGAAAAGATCATTATTGAAAAAGGAGACTGTTGCAAAGAGGGAAAGTGTTGATAAAGAATGTTTTCAATCATTTTTTTGTCACTGATGTCAAACCTGCTATTTGTTGGAATGACAATTTCTTATAAGATCCAAGTACTATCAATTAGTTGATTGATGAAAAGGATTTAATCAATAATATGTAACAAAATCACCTAAGGGAAAGGTTGAGTTATGCTTTTGTAATGAAGTACAAGGATTAGTTAAGACAATGGTAAAATGATGTGTTGATAATATACAGAGGTTGGCTACACTTAGAAACTCTAGAAGAATAAGTTGTAACAAAGATGTCTACAAAGCTTGACTAAGTTCATTAGTGGGTGCCAAGCAAGCTAGTTCATGCCAAGTAGATTTTTAGTAAGTGTCAAGCAAATGAAAAATCTAGTCTATGTCGAGTGATATAGAAGGAGCCAAGCAAGTTTAGGTGCTGAGCAAAGTAATATAGGTCGAGCATTAGAAACTTGTAGTTGATGCCGAGTGAATCCATAGTAGCTGTCGATCATCAATAAAACATAGTTGGTGTTGAGTAACACAGTATGTGTTGAGCATCAAAAATTCAATAGTGTCAAGCAACTGCATTATTTGAAAAGTCAAAGATTCACCAGATCTTAGCCAACAAGTTTGTTACCTTGTAGATTGTAAACCAGGTGGAAGATAAGGATGATGAGCTACTGGCACAGAATTTTAGGTAAACTATTTTTGGGAAAATTTAGGAGGGTTCTTCAAGATGTTTCTAGAAGAAACAAGATAAGGGGTAGATTCATTTAATCCTACCTAATCCATTCAATCTAAAATTAAAAGTGGGAAGATTAAGAGCAAGAAAAGTATTATAGACTTCTATTTAAGCATTCACAAGTCAAGAAGCAATATTTGTTGAATTGCCAAGTTGTGAAGTTGTTGAAGGCTATCAAGGAGAAGGCATCGAGTGGAAGAAACAGAGAATAAAGAATCTACTTTGATAAGTGGCCATACAGGAGATTGTATTGGTATATTGAGCATGGAGACTCAAGGATAAAAATCTTGAAAGGAGGACAAGCTATAAGAGCTGCAGAGATTGAAAGCCAGGCAAATTTGAGAGCTAAACTAAGATCTGAAATATGCAAGTTAAGTTGTGAGTTATATCAGATCAAAAAGCCCTTATTGTTACTCTCTAACAATTGTATCAGTTAGGGTAAAATCCTATGGACTTGGGTTGGTTTAATAGGCATTTTAAAATCCTTTAACAGTGTGCCATTCTAAGTGAATGTTCTAAAGTCCTCTAACCAAGCCCACTTCTAACAGGGTGGTTCAAAACCAGGTCACATTTAACAGTGTGTTGTAGCCTTTAATAGGGTAGGCCTTTCATAGAGCATCACTTTAGAAGAGTGAGAATTGAGTAGCATGTTACTGGTGGTTTTTCCAAAATTGGGTTTCCATGTAAATCACTATGTTATGTGTTGATCTTTCATGTCTTATTCTTGCATGTTGATTTTCAGTAACTTGCTAAGTAGAAATTTTAGCTTGGATGCATGATTAGTTTAATTGGGCTTAGTATACTTAGTGAAAAAAAATTATCAAGACATTTGGACCTTAAATAACTAATGCACCCCCCTCTTAGTTATTCTAAAGCATTTCTAACAATTGGTATTAGAGCCATCTACTGATTTAGTTTAAAAGTACTAAAAGTAGAAAGATCAAGATGTCCAAGAGAGAAGTTCCCAAGCTCAACAGAGATAACTTCACTGCATGGAAAAGTTTGATGAAGCTATACCTCGGATCAATAAATGACCATGCACAAGCCTCAATTGAAGTGGAACATTTTGATCCAGCTATACCCATTGCAAAAGATATGAAGAAAAAGAAGGAGCACAATCGGGCAATGTTGGAGATTGCCTCCACCCTCAAGTATTTTGAATTTGATAACATCAAGGGATGTAACTCTGCATTCAAAATATGGAAAGCCTTGACTGATATTTATGGAGGAGATCAGAATTTTCAAAGAGAAAAAAGAGAAAACCTCGGAGGAAAGTTTGATGACATGAGAATGGAAGAAGGTGAGAACATTGCTCAATATGCCTCTAGAGTGAAAGAAGTAGTTAGTGCAATAAGAAGTTTGGATGGTCATTTAGAAGATGATACTGTTAATAGAAAATTCTTAAGAACCTTGCTCCCCATCTATGCTATTAGAGTTTCAGCCATCCAAGAGTTAAGATGTGTACTAGGAAACAAGCTAACTCTTGAAGGAATAGTGGGAAGACTTACTGCATTTGAGTTATCCAATTTTGATAACTACAGACCTAAGAATCTTGAGTTTTCTTTCAAGGCCAAGTTTTCATTGAAACACACTAAGGAAGCAAAACCAAAGAAGAAGAAGAAAAAGGTAAAATATGCAACCAGTGATAGCAACATAGATGAAGAAGATGTGGAACAATTAGAAGCATTTCTGGCTAGAAGAATTCATAGAGGCAAAGGTAAATTCAAAGGTAAGCTGCCTATCATATGTTTTAATTGCAATGAAGTAGGACATATTGCTACAAGATGCACACAAAAAAAGAATTACAGAGAAGGCAATAAGAATAAGAACAAAAGAGAAGATGACAACAAACATTACAAAGACAAAGGCAAAAAGTGCTACATTGTTGAAAAAGAGGATTCTAATGAACATGATGATGAGGTAGTCTATGTAGCCATGAAAGATGAGTCACATGAAGATGAGGCAACAACACTGATAACCTATGTGAAAAAAAATGATAAGTGGATCATAAACTGTGGATGCTCACATCACATAATAGGAGACAAAAGTAAGTTTATTACCTTTACTCAGTATGATGGAAATAGTGTTAGATTTGGAAATGATACTCCATGTCTAATCAAAGGAAAAGGTTTTATTAAACTTATAGAGAAAATTTCATGTGATAATGCATACTATGTTGAAGAATTGAACTACAACCTATTGAGTGTGTCACAGTTAAGTAATGTAGGTTGCAAAGTAGAGTTTGAAAATAAAATTGCCAAAATCTATGACACTAATAAAAATCTAATAGGAAAAGGAGACCAAACTAGGAGTAATCTATTTTACCTATATATGGAAGATGCAACCTGTCTTATTGTAAACTTGATGATGTGTGGCTATGGCATAAAAGGCCATGCCATTTCAACTTTGATAATCTGATTAGCATTAGCAAAATGAAGAAATTCAAAGGTTTGCCTAAATTGAAAAAGCCTAAAAATACAATGTGCAAACAGTGTTAGCTAGGAAAAATGACTAAGTCAAGTTTCAAAAGAAAAACCTACACCTCCAAAGAAGTATTAGAGCTAGTTCATATAGATTAATGTGGCCCAATAGAATTGCAAAGCTACCAAGGAGATAGATACGTAATGTTGTTTGTGGATAAATACTCTAGGATGATGACTACCATGTTCTTAAAACAAAAATCTGATGCATTTCAAATGTTTAAGTGGTATTTGTCCAGGGTTGAGAAAGAAATAGGAAGGAGTCTGAAGTGTCTGAGATCAAACAGAGGATGAGAGTTCACATCAAAAGAATTTGAGACATTTTGCAATGACAAAAGAATTAAAATACAAACATCATCACCAAGAACTCCCCCATAGAATGGCATTGTAGAAAGGAGGAATAGATCAGTGATAGATTGTGCAAGAACATTAATGATTGAAAAGAATGTTTCACTAAAGTACTAGAGAGAAGCTGCTAGTATTGTTGTTTACATCTTGAATCAAGTACAAGTCAAGAAAAGTACAAATGCAACACCTTTTGAATTATCGTATGGTCAATCACCCAATGTAAAACATTTCAAAGTATGTAGTTGTAAGTGTTACATTCTTAAAGATTCTAGAAATGGCAAGTTTGATGCAAAGACTGATGAAGGCATATTCCTTGGATACTCCACTAGAAGTAAATCATATAAGTGTTTGAATATTAATGCTAACAAAGTTGTGGAGAGTGCAAATGTATATTTTGATGAGCATGCAGAAGTTCAAGTTGATGAATCCATGAAAATAGAAGAATAGACATCCTTTGTATAATTCTATGAAGGAATGAATGCTAAAAAAGACACTGCTAATCAAGTTGGGAATCAGTAACAAATTTTAGTATCAACTGAGTCACAACCAAAGAATGTTGAGTTGCATTCAGAAGTCAAGTTGCAAAATGAAGAAAATGCACATTCTAATTCTAAAATTAGTACACATGAAAGAGATGATGAAATACCAAAAAGAGATGTGCACAATGACTCTAAAGTTGAAAGATCAAACATGGAAAGAAGGATAGAACCAAGACTATCCAAGTATGTGAGAAGACATCACCCTTCTAAACAAATCCTTGGTGACAAGGAAGCTAGACCAATGACAAGGAATGGAAAAAGAAATGAATCGTGTTTACTAAGCAAGATTGAACCCAAAATAGTAAAAGATACACTACAAGATGATAATTGGCATAAAGCTATGGAAGAAGAGATAGATTAGATAACGAAAAACAAAACTTGGACCTTAGTTCCAAGACCACATGATAAGAATGTGATTGGTACGAAGTGGGTATTTAGGAACAAGCTAGATGAGAATGGTGAGATCACAAGAAATAAGGCTAGACTAGTCTACAAAAGTTATGCACAAGAAGAAGGACTGGATTATGGGGAAACATTTCCTCCTATTGCAAGGATGGAAGGAGTGAGAACACTACTTGCATATGCTTCCTACAAAGGTTTTAAAGTCTACCAAATGGATGTAAAGTCTACTTTTTTGAATGGTATACTGGAAGAGGAAGTCTATATAGAACAACTAGATGGATTTGTTGATGACAACAACAAGGATATGGTTTACAAACTACATAAAGCACTCTACAATTTGAACCAAGCACCAAGAGCATGGTATGAGAAACTTCACAAATATCTTGTGAAGATAGGATTTGAAAGAATAGATGACAACAAAAACTTATATATCAAGGCAGAAAAAGGTAAAGATATTCTGATATCTGAAATCTTTGTTGATGATATAATTTTTGGAGGAAAAGATGCACTATGCAAAGATTTTTCTAATCAAATGAAACATGAGTTTGAGATGTCAATGTTTGGACAAGTCAAATTATTTGTTGGATTGCAAGTACATCAATTGAAACATGGTATATTTGTGACAAAAACAAAATACATCAAGGAGATACTCAAGACATTTGGCTTAGAAGATTCAAAACCAATCAACACACCAATGGTAATAGGACATAAGTTATCCAAGAATGATGAATCAGCTGAAGTAAATCAGACAATGTATAGATCAATGATTGGAAAGTTACAGTATGTTGTACATAGTAGACCAAACATTGCACTAGTTGTTGGAATAGTGGCAAGATTTTTTGCAAACCCAAGGGAAAATCACCTTATGGCAGTAAAGAGAATAATGAGGTACTTAAAAGGAACTAATGACTTTGGATTATACTATAAGAGGACTGAAAATTTTGAGTTGAAATCCTACACTAATGCAGATTGGGGAGGTAATATAGATGATAGAAAAAGCACCAATGGAGAAGCACTTTTCTTAGGTAAAAGATTAGTCACTTGGACTAGCAAAAAGAAAAGTTGTACCTCACAGTCCACAATAGAATCTGAGTATGTTGTTGTTTCTATCAATTGCACCAATATTGTATAGATCAAACATCTGTTGCAAGGTATGAAGGAAGAGATGATTGAACCTATGATACTCTATTGTGATAACACAAGTGCCATCAACATATCAAAGAATTTTGTGATGCATACCAAAACAAAGCACATTACAATTAAGTATCACCATGTAAGAGAATTGGTGGAAGACAAACAAGTGAGGATGGAATATGTCAGTTGAAAAGAACAAATTGCTGACATCTTTACAAAAGCACTACCTGAAAATGCATTTGAGTATCTTAGAGGTAAGTTAGGGGTGATACCCCTATCCAAGGTTTCTTGAGTAATAGCAAAATTTCCCTGCATCAAATGAGTTGATTTTTGAATGTTACAAATTGATGTAGAGGATACTTTAGGATTTTGCCTGAAGTAATCAAAGTACTAAAATTCCAAACAAGTCACAAGAAAGGTGATAGAGGGAGAAATTGAAGTTCTTTCAAATGCTATACTTGCATGGTAAGATGCTAAAACAATGTATCTTTGGCATTTTTTTTAAAGAGGGAGAAATAGCAAAAATTGATCAATGCATGCAGAGGGAGAAATAATATTTAGAGGGAGAAATAGAAAATTTAAAGGAACAAAATGTAAGAGGAAGAAATAGCATCTAAGAGGAGGAGCAAGACTGATCAAAGTGAAAAGTGGTAAGCCATAGAAACGAGTGAGAAATAGCAAATCTAGAGGATCAAATATTTAAAGGGAGAATAGCAAAAAACAAGAAGAAAAGGAAATAGTAGCTCAGAGGGAGAAAATAGTGCAGACAAGAATCAATCAGAGAGAGAGCAGAACAAAGAAGAGAAGATAGTGTATCAACAAAATAGAATATCCCTAATACTTTGAAAGAGGGAGTTATTTACAAGATTTAGAGGGAGTCATATGAAATTTAAAGTTGCTGATAGATTGAATAGTTTTGAATAAAGTTTTATTTTTGGCATTTGATTTACTGTTTTAACTTAGTTAGCATTTTTGATAACATGGTTGATTAGTTTGGTTTGCCACCAATGCCAAAGAGGGAGATTATTGAAAATCTGATTGAAAATATCATTATTGAAAAAGGGAGACTGTTGCAAAGAGGGAAAGTGTTGATAAAGAATTTTTTCAATCATTGTTTTGTCACTGATGTCAAACCTACTATTTGTTGGAATGAAAATTTCTTATAAGATCCAAGAACTATCACTTAGTTGATTGATGAAGAGGATTTAATCAATAATATGTAACAAAAGCACCTAAGGGAAAGGTTGAGTAATGGTTTTGTAATGAAGTACAAGGATCAATTAAGACAATGGTAAAATGATGTATTCATAATATACAGAGGTTGGCTACACTTAGAAACTCTAGAAGAATAAGTTGTAACAAAGATGTTTGCAAAGCTTGACTAAGTTCATTAGTGGGTGCCAAGCAAGCTAGTTTATGCCAAGCAGATCTTCAATAAGTGTCAAGAAAATGAAAAATCTAGTGTGTGCCGAGTGATATAGAAGGAGTCGAGCAAGTTCAGGTGCCAAAGAAAGTAATAGATGTCGAGCATTAGCAAATCGTAGTTGATGCCGAGTGAATCCACAGTAGGTGTCAAGCATCAGTAAAACATAGTTGGTGCCAAGTAACACAGTATGTGTTAAGCATCAAAAATTCAATAGTGTCAAGTTGCTACATTATTTAAAAAGTCAAAGATTTGCTAGATCTAAGCCAAGAAGTTTGTTACCTTGGAGTTTGTGAACCAAATAGAAGATAAGGATGATGAGCTTGTGGCACAAAATTTTAGGTAAACCATTTTTGGAAAAATTCAGGAGGATTTTTCAAGATTTTTCTAGAAGAAACAAAATAAGGGGTAGATTCATTGAATCCTACCTAATCCATTTGATCTGAAATTAAAAGTGAGAAGATTAAGAGCGAGAAAAGTATTCCAAACTTCTATTTAAGGAGTCACAGGTCAAGAAGTGAGAGTTGTTGAATTGCCAAGTTGTGAAGTTGTTGAAGGGTGTCAAGGAGAAGGCATCGAGTGGAAGGAACAGAGCATAGAGACTCTACTTTGATAAGTGGCCATATAGGAGATTGCACTGGTACATAAAGCATGGAGACTCAAGGAGACAAATCTTGAAAGGAGGACAAGTTGTAAGAGCTATAGAGATGGAAAGCCAGGAAAATTTGAGAGCTAAACTGAGATCTAAACTCTTCAAGTTAAGTTGTGAGTTGTATCAGATCAAAAAGCCCTTGTTGTTACTTTCTAATAATTGTATCAGTTAGGGTAAAATCCTATGGACTTAGGTTTTTTTAATAGCCATTTGTAAATCCTTTAACAAGGTGGCATTCCAAGTGAATGTTCTAAAGTCCTCTAACCAGGCCCACTTCTAATAGGGTGTTTGAAATCCTTTAACTAGGTCACATTTAACAGTGTGTTGTAGCCTTTAACGGGGTAGGCCTTTCATAGGGCATCACTTTAGAAGAGTGAGAATTGAGTAGCATGTTACTAGTGGCTTTTCTCAAATTGATTTTCCACGTAAATCACTGTTTTATGTGTTGATCTTTCATGTCTTATTCTTGCATGTTGATTTTCAATAACTTGCTAAGTAGAAATTTTAGCTTGGATGCATGATTAGTTTAATTGGGCTCACTATACTTAGTGAAAAAGTTTTATCAATACATTCAAACCTTGAATAAATGATTCACCCCCCCCCCCCCCCCCCCCAGTTATTCTACTACATTTCTAACATTGTATTGGGCTAAAAAGAATTAACCCTCACTTAGCTTATGGGTTCATAATTTATGATTTGTAGATATTTCATTGCTATGTTATTGCATAAGTATCAGAAGATATTAGGGTTTCATCTGCTATTAATAAGTTTAGATTATACCTTTATTTACACTAGTACCATGTATTAGAACCTTAAGGTTAACCTACCTAGGTGTTGTAGAGCCTAAAGTGAAGGAGTTATGCCTTATAGTTTTCCCAAGATTGGCACTCAAGTGCATCCATCATAGAAATTTGCTAGCCTTAGATGTATTGGTTTGTTTTCTTGGTTATTTTTAAATCTGTTAAATTAGGAGCTAATAGATTAAAAGAATCAAGAAAATGCTTGATGTATTTTGACAAGGTTGTAGATTTCATGGAAAGATTTTGGTAAGCATGAGATTCATTGTGAGAACTGATGTCTTATTTATAAAGTAGATGGATAGATCTAAAGGATCTTAATGTATTTTTTAGCTTTTGAAATAATCAATGGATTAGGTACTGATCTCATCTAGGAGAATGCATACATTTTTGTTTCATATTTGGGTTATGCTTAATTCAATAAAATATCAAATTTCATTTCCCTTTCATGTTGAAGAGTTGAAAATGATAACCGCACTCAACTTGTGAATGCACAAGTCATATAATTAACTATTTTATTCTTTTTTCATTACATAAGCATAGATGTTCCAAGGGTTAATCTAATTTTTTTAGATTTATGTTTGTATTATTATCTAAGATCTACCCACCATGGTTTTGTAGAGCCTAAAGTATAGAAGGAGTATAGCCTTATAGCTAGCTCATGTTCTAATTAGAGTGCATCTATCATTTGAGCTATCTTCCTTTAGATGAATTTTGTCTTCAGCTACCTAGTAGTTAAAATCATTGACAAATCAAGAGCCAACATAGTACAAGTTTAGAAGAAGACACAATGAAGATTTTGGATTGTGTGGTAATTAGAGGTGTTGCCATCAATGTCAAAGAGAGAGATTATTGGAAACTACAATTGGAAAAAAGTTATGTTTTCATTGATGTCAAACCTATTAGAGAGACATCTACCAATAGTGTAGAGTATCATATCATTTGATTGATGAAGAGGATTTGAACTAAAGAGATAGCAAGGTTATCTAGTTAAGTTGTTCAAAAAAGAGAAGTTAAGTATCATGGACAACAATGAGCACTTTATAAGTTAGTCACTATCAAGATAATGTGTTGTTTAATCATTACATGAAGCAAAGAAGACAAGTGAATTGATGTATGAGTGAGATGACAAGAAGATGAGTAAAACTTCAAACTTGACCAAATACCAATTTTGGTCAGTCAATGAAAGAGATGACTCATAAGATTAAGGAACTTAAGAAGAAGTTGGACAAATAGTTTAAGCTAAGTGATAATTATTGTCAAGAAAGTTGATGAAGAAAATGTTAGTATTTACTAAGCATCAATAACGACTAAGCAAGATAGTGTATGCCAAGATAAATAATGATGATCAAGAAGGAGAATTTAGCAATTGTCGAGCGATAGAAAAAGTTATAGTTTGTGAGATAATCAAGTTTGAGACTGACATAGTTGAACTTTTGAATTAGTCAAACTGTGTGGATAATAAGGATTGATGAGCTGGTGTATTTAATACATGAAGAGATTTTTTATGCAATCAAAGGTAGGGATTTGATCAGAATTCTTTAGAAGTTTTTGTAGACACCCAAAAATTGGCAAAGACATAAACTACACAATTTTGATCAATCAACAAGAATTAAGGAGTAAATCAAAGGAACACAACAAACTTTCAAATCAAGGATCACATTAGGTCATTAATCGATCAAATTATCTATTAAATCAATAAGACTTAAATCAACTTCAAAAAGAAGAGAAAAATAATTCAAAATCATAAAATGAAATTCAAAAAGGGAGAAGGAAAAAGAAAAAAAATTGAAAATAAATAGAATGTTTATTAAAATAATAAAGTCATTTATCCTCACAAAAGTTAAAAGAATTGGAAAAATCCTCAGTTATCCTCAAAACTAAGTTTTTTGGACTCTTCCTCTTGGTCCCTTATGAGATATTTTCAATTTCACCTCCATCCTGTAGTCAAATGTAAAATCCTAATTCTTACCCCAACCCCTTCCAAAATCCTATAAATAGAAGGGAAATTCAAGAGATAAGGGACCCAAGTTTTAGGCATCTACACTATAGGCACATTCTGAGTTATCATCTTAGCATTTTCATTATAGAAAGCTCATGTCATTTTGATTAGCATTTTAGCTTTCTTTTCATATTATTTAGTATCATTTTAGCACATGTTTAGCTCATTGTATACTCACTAAATAGAATTCTAGAGCTATTACACCATATAATCAGCATTTAGTCATAGATCTTGCATATATTCTTGTAGATCTACATTTTAAGCATACTTCCATTCTAGAACTGTCATTGAGATGCTGGTCTGAGAGCTTTCTTAGCAGTTGTAGTTAGGGAAACATGGGATGTTCGTAGAGTTTACATTTTGACAATGATTTCTTGGGTCTAGTTTAGTTTGTTGTCATTTTATCTGCACTCTACATTAAACTCTCATGAATACACAAATATACAGTGTATAAATTGGTGCCCACCATGGGGATTGGACTTAAAACCTCTTTATTCTTCAATCTTTCTTTCTAATCTCTTATTTTATGATAGATCTATGTTTTTTGTTGGTTTTTTGTGTAGATTTGATTGGTTTCAAGTTCTACGACATTTTGGAAGCTTCATAATAGCAACAAAAAATTCTCAAAGACTTTCTCAAATGCACCAAGACCGGATCTACGATTTTCTAATGCTACATCACTTCTAAACTCTATTTTAACATTTCTGAGCAATCTTTTAATGTATTTAAAGCTTTCTATAGCACTTTTAAAGATTTTTGTAGTGCATTTAAACACTTCTAGAGTGCATTTAAAGTTTCCCATAGTGCATTTGCCACTTTCTATAGTGCATTTACTAGTTTAAATAGTGCATATGCAAAATTTTGTAATGCAAATGCTTATTCCTATAGCACATTTGATAAAAGTCATAAATTGTTGAATCTGACTTCTAGGTCTTATTATTGGTTTCTTACAGGTCTCTTCCAAGCTAACGAGAACTCCTAGACTACTAACAGTTTGCAACAAGAATAAAGACCCTCATAAATGTGCCTAGTATTTGCTAGCATCGAATTAAGGAAGTGGACCTTAGCCCTTTTCAGTTCAAAGTGTAGAATTTCTAAGTTCAAAGCCTAGTTTAATAGAAATGTTTGATCTTGTTGATATAAATGGGAGTAGGCCTATGCTCTCAACTCTTTTGAGTTGATCAGAATGCCCAACCTTCTATAAAGATCAGTTACAATCGGACAAATAAAGAACCCACACATAGCTTAACTAGGAGGCCCTTGTCTTCTATATTATAAGGTCTTGTAATTGAACAATTATGTCTATTGTGTTTGGTAGGTCAGGATAGTAGGGATATGCTCTCACTCTTTTAGAGTGTTAAAATTCTCGAACCTATTTTTTATTTCCATTTTATGCTTTCTACTAGGTAGGATTACTCAGCCATAGAAGGTGTTGGATACAATTGTTCAATTATGTGTTGTCTTTGATGTCACACAAATGTCATATCAGTCATCAGATAGTGCCTACCGAGCTCAGAAGGTTAGCAAAGCAATAGATAGTGTCTACCAAGCTCAAAAGGTCAGTAAGGCAATAGACAGTGTCTACCGAGCCCAAAAGGTTAGTAAAGATAGCTTGCAGTGTCTATTGAGTAAACAGATGATTACCAAGCCTTCAAGGTAATCAAAGAAATTTAGTTCTTACCGAGCTCACTCGGTAATTGAAGAAAATATGACAAAAGAAATTCTTACTAAGCTCACTCAGTAATCGAAGAAAATATGATAGAAACAGTTCTTACCGAGTTCACTCGGTCATCAAAGGTAATTTGGTAAAAATAGTTCGTACCGAATAAACTCGGTAGCCAAATGATTTTAAGATATTGTAATGTTAACCGAGTCAACAAGGTTAACTCTGGAAATTCTTGGAAGTAGTATTTACCGAGAAAGGTTAGCCAGAAAAGGACATCTATTTGCTGAAAGAATAATATATGTAGTCGACTATTGAATGGTTTATTGGTAAATATAACATGTAAATGGGCCAACTTGACAACCTGAATGGTATAAGTAAGAAGTCAAGTTGCAAATTCAAAATATGAGATGGAGATATGAGACGTTAATGTGATATGAAGACTGATTATTGTAGAAGCAAATTTGAAGAATGATCAAAGATCATTAAGGAGTAGCGGAGTGATATTTGATCAAGGAGGATCTAATGATGCTAAACAGAGACCTGTATCCAACAAATTCAATTGCATCTTATTCAGGTCAATTCATTGTTTCTTTCTAACCATTGTAGCAGTGATTCCAAATCTCTTAACAGACAACCATTTTGTAAATCCTCTAACAAGGTGATAGTTTAGTTGAATTGTTCTAAAGACCTCTAGCAATGCCACTCCTAACAGGGTGATTAAATCCTCTAACAAGGTCACACCTAACAGTGTGTATTGTAATATTTAATAGGGTTGGCTCCTAACAGGGCTCACTTCAGAAGAGTGAAAATTGGTGACTAGTTACTTGGTGGTTTTTCCCATATTGGGTTTCTACGTTAAATCTGATGTCTCTTATGTTCATTTTGTTTTCAGTTACATGTATGGATGCTTAAATATAAGTAATAGCTTAATTTATCGAGTTGCAGCATTTGTTTACCAAGTATCAATAGTAACTAGTTCATTAAGACATCTAAGGGATATTTGGATTATTTTTTGTAAGTAACTGATTCACCCCTCCTCTCTCAATTATTGTATCTTTAATTTCAACAATTGGTATCAGAGCTTTTGGTGCTTATAGGAAAAGATTTCAAGGGTCTAAGCTAAAGATTAGGATGTCTTATAAGAGGGAAATTCCAAGATGTAACATGGACAACTTCTCAACATGGCAAGGGTTGATGAGACTTCATCTAGCTTCTATTGGACACACAAGACTAAAATACCTTGATGAAAAATATGTAGAACCATTTGGTACACTATTTGTCAATGATATTGCTGAAAAGAAGACCCACAACATTATGATGATAGATATAGCATCTGCTCTGAGTTATGAAGAATTTGATGACATCAAGGACTGCAAATCTACCTTTGAAATGTGGGAAAAGCTAAAAGAAATCTATGGAGGAGATGGTAATGTAAGAAGAGCCAAAGTAGAAAGTCTGAGAGGACAATTTGATCAAATGAGGATGAGAGAGGATGAAAACATTGCAAAATATGTTGAAAGAGTCAAAGAATGTGTTAATGTAATCAAAGCATCTGGAAGAGATATCAAGGAGGAGATAGTCATAAGTACAGTTCTTAGAACTCTACTTCTCATTTATGCAATCAGAGTCTCTGCAATTCAAGAAAGGAGATGTGAGGCAAATCATAAAATAAATTTAGAGGCCATAGTTGGAAGATTTACTGCATTTGAGCTAGACAACTATGACAACTATGTTCCAATAGCCAAGAATAATGAATCAGCATTTGAAGCCAAGCTTTCACTCAAAGAAAAAGGGAAAAAGATGAAGGAACCACAATCAGAAAGTGATGAAGAATCTAAACAAAGTTTAGACAGTGATCTTGAAGTGGTTGAAGCTCTACTAGCAAGAAAATATTCAAGAGGCAAAGGAAAATACAAAAGTAAAGTTCCTCTAATCTATTTCTCTTGTGAAAAAATTGGACATATTGCTGCTAGGTGCCCAAATAAGCAGAACAAAGATGAGAAGAAAGGTCACAAGTACAATGGCTAGAAAGACTTCAAATCATTCAAGGATAAAGGTAAGAAAACATGCTTTATGGCTAAAAATTCAAATGATTCTGATGATGAAGAAGAAGATGAAATTGTCTACATTGCTATAAAAGATGAATCTAATAATGATGAGGAAATGGCACTAATTTCCCATATGAGAAAAAATAATACATGGATCATAGATAGTGGTTGTTCACATCACATGACTGGTGATAAAACTAAGTTTGAATACTTTGAAGACTGTGATGGTGGTAGTGTAAGATTTGGTAACAATGAACCTTGTTGTATAAGAGGAAAAGGAAGAATCTCTCTAACCAAGGAACTTGTGTGTGATAATGCATATTGGGTAGAAGGACTAAAATACAATTTTTTGAGTGTGGCATAACTACTCAATAATGGACTTAGAGTATAATTCATGCATGGAAAAGCAAGATTTTTGGATGGCAAAGGAAAACTGATTGGATTTGGCACTCAAACAAAAGGTAACTTATTTTATCTTGAACTTGGTGAATGTTCATGTTTCATTGCTCAAATTGAAGAAAGTTGTTTATGGCATAGGAGGTTGTGTCATGTAAACTTTGACAACTTAATAAAGATCAGTTAATTCAGGAAAGTAAGAGGTATTTTTGACATAAAGAAACCTGAGGTTGTTCTATGCAAGAATTGTCAAATGGGTAAAATGGGAAAGACTAGTTCTAAAAGCAAGAACTATTAGACTAAAGAAGTTCTAGAAATTGTGCATACTGATTTGTGTGGACCTATTGGCATTGAAAGTTATACTAGTGAAAAATTCTTCATTCTGTTTGTTGATGATTATTCAAGAATGGTGACTGTCATGTACCTTAAAGAGAAATCAGAAGCATTTGAAAAGTTCAAATGGTATTTGGCCAGAGTAGAAAAGGAAATAGGCAAAAGACTGAAATGCTTAAGGTTTGATAGAGGTGGTGAATTCATTTCACATGAGTTCATAACTTTTGCATTGAAAGAGGAATCAAAAGATAGGTTTCAGCACCTAGAACTCCTAAACAAAATGGAATAGCAGAAAGAAGGAACAACTCTATAATGGATTGTGCAAGAACCTTAATGATTGAGAAAGGCATTGCTACCAAATACTGGAAGGAAGCTATCAACACTATAGTTCATACCTTAAACCGAGTACAGCTGAAAAAGGACTCATTCAAAACACCCTATAAGTTGTGGTATGGCTATAAACCCAATGTAAGTTATCTAAAGGTATTTGGAAGCAAATGTTACATTTTGAAAGAATCTAGAAAAGGTAAATTTGATGTTAAAAATGATGAAGGAATATTTTTGAGATACTCTTGCAAAAGCAAAGCATATAGATGTTTGAATTTATCTACTCACAAAGTTATAGAAAGTGCACATGTGAAAGTTGATGAGTTTGCAGAAAGAATAGAAGAAGAAAGCAAGAAGGAACCTAAAGACTACAAAAGATTTATTTACATTAAACTTGATGCAATACCAAGTATACCTATCAATCAGGAATCTTCAACTCCCAAGTCTTCATTAACCGAGTCGCAAGAAGTTACTGAGTCAACATCTATTGAGCTTCAAGAACCTGAGTTGCAAATAGAAGTTACCGAGTTAGCATCTATTGAGCCCAAGAAACCTAAATCAGAACCAGAAGTTGATATACAGAAGGATAACAATGCAATTCATTCAAAAGGAAAGGAGCCCATGTTGGCCAAATATGTTAGAAAGCATCATGCACCAAATCAGATCATTGGTGATAAATCAGAAAGAACAATAACAAGAAGTAAGTCGAAAGGCACTTGTTTACTTGTTGATTTTGAACCTAGAAATGTTAAAGATGCACTAGACAATGAAAGTTGGATTAAAGCTATGAATGAAGAAATAGAATAGATAGAGAAAAACAAAACATGGACTCTTGTACCAAGACCCAAAGACAAGAATGTGATTGGGACAAAGTGGGTATTCAAAAAAAAACTAAATGAAGATGGTAAGGTATCAAGGAACAAAGCTAGACTGGTATGCAAAGGATACTCTCAAGAAGAAGGTGTAGACTATGGAAAAACTTTCGCTCCTGTTGCAAGATTGGAAGGTGTGAGAACCTTACTTGCATGTGCAGCATTCAAAGGATACAAAGTTTATCAGATGCATGCCAAGTCAGCATTTCTCAATGGCATATTGGAGGAAGAGGTCTGCATTGAGTAGCTTGAAGGTTTTGTTGATCTAGACAAGAAGGACATGGTCTGCAAATTGCATAAAGCATTATATGGTCTGAAACAAGCCCCTAGAACATGGTATGAAAGATTGCATTACTATCTTATTTAGATTGGTTTTCAAAGAACTAATGACAACAGCAATTTGTATATAAAGGAAGGAGTAGATAATAAGATTGTTTTGGCAAAAATATTTGTAGATGATACTTTGTTCACAGGAAATGATGATCTTTGCAAAGAATTTTTAGAACAAATGAACAAGGAATTTGAAATGTCAATGTTTGGTGAGATAAAATTCTTTTTTGGTCATCAAATTCAACAGAATAAGAATGGCATCTACATCACTCAATCTAAATACATCAAGGAGATACTGAAAAAAATTTGTATGAAAGAATGCAAACTAGTTGGGACTCCTATGTGTACTGGATTAAAACTCACCAAGGATGATGAATCAAAGGAAGTGGATCAGACATTGTATAGATCTATGATTGGAAAGTTGCAATATGTAGTGCATACAAGACCGAACATTTCCCTTGCAGTAGGGATTGTAGCAAGATTCTCAGCAAAACCAAAAAAAAATCACATGATGGCAATCAAAAGGATGATGAGATACTTGAAAGGAACTGAAGAATATGGATTATGATATAAACTTGGAGAAAAATTGGATTTAAAAGTGTTTACTGATGCAGATTGGGCAAGAAATATTGATGACAAGAAGAGCACAAGTGGAGGAGCTTTCTTTCTTAGAAAAAGGTTGGTTTCTTAGACAAGAAAAAAGAAAAATTGTACATCTCAATCCACAGCAGAAGCTGAATATGTTGCAGCAGCAGTAAATTGCTCAAACATTGTTTGGTTTAAACAATTATTGAAAGGTATGAAGCAAGAAATCATAGAACCAGTTGTTATGTTTTGTGATAAGACCAGTGCAATTAACATCTCCAAGAATCTAGTGATGCATTCAAACACCAAACATATTGCCATAAAGTATCACTTTGTTAGAGAATTGGTGCAAGAAAAGGAAATAAGATTGGAATATGTGTATACAAAAGAAAAAATTGCTAACATATTCACAAAGCCTTTACCTAAGGATGCATTCTTGTATCTAAGAGGTAAGTTCTGGATCATTCCCCTATCTAAAGCTCACTAAAATATAGTTTTAGTGATGCATCAACAAGAATAGAATTGAAGATCTATCAGTTGATGTAGCAAACCAATGAAGACATTGCATATGAATCAGTACATCAGGTACAATACTATTCAGTTGTTTTATCTTTGGCATGTGTTGTCAAAGAGGGAGAATATATTTTGTCATATCTTTCTAAAATTTTCAAATAATAAGAGTTTGTATAAGAGGGAGAGATTATATGTAAGAGGGAGTTTTGTCATTAAAAAGACTTGTTTTCAAATTTTATTCTGCTATGACATGTTATGTTTCCATCAATGCCAAAGAGGGAGATTGTTGGATACAATTGTTCAATTGTGTGTTGTCTTTGATGTCACACAAATGTCATATCAATCATCAGATAGTGCTTACCGAGCTCAAAAGGTCAGCAAAGCAATAGACAGTGTCTACTGAGCTCAGAAGGTCAGCAAGGCAATAGATAGTGTCTACCGAGCCCAAAAGGTTAGTAAAGATAGCTTGTAGTGTCTACCAGGTAGACAAATAATTACCAAGCCTTCAAGGTAATCAAAGAAATTCAGTTCTTATCGAGATCACTCAGTAATCAAAGAAAATATGACAAAAGTAGTTCTTACCGAGCTCACTCAGTATTCGAAGAAAATATGATAGAAACGGTTCTTACTGAGTTCACTCAGTCATCAAAGGTAATTTGGTAAAAATAGTTCTTACCAAATAAACATGGCAGCCAAAGGATTTTAAGATATTGTAATGTTAACCAAGTCAACAAGGTTAACTCTAAAAATTCTTGGAAATAGTATTTACTAAGCAGGGTTGGCCAGTAAAGGATGTCTATTTGCTAAAAGAATAATATTTGTAGACGATTGTTGAATGGTTTATTAGTAAATATAACATGTAAATGGGTGGAATTGACAACCTGAATGGTATAAGTAAGAAGTCAAGTTGCAAATTCAAAATATGAGATGGAGATATGAGAAGTTAATGTGATATGAAGACTGATTATTGTAGAAGCAAATTTGAAGAATGATCAGAGATCATTAAGGAGGAGCATAGTCATATTTGATCAAGAAGGATCTAATGATGTTGAATAGAGACTTGTATCCAAAAAAATTAGTTGCATCTTGTTCAGGTCAATTCATTGTTGCTTTCTAACCATTGTAGTAGTGATTCCAAATCTCTTAACAGAGTTGGTTTAACAACCATTTTGTAAATCCTCCAAACAAGGTGATAGTTCAGTTGAATTGTTCTAAAGACCTCTCTAGCAAGGCCACTCCTAATAGGGTGATTAAATCATCTAACAAGGTCACACCTAATAGTGTGTATTGTAACCTTTAATAGGGTTGGCTCCTAACAGGGCTCACTTCAGAAGAGTGAAAATTGGTGACTAGTTACTTGGTGGTTTTTCTCATATTGGGTTTCCATGTTAAATCCGATGTCTCTTGTGTTCATTTTATTTTTAGTTACATGTATGAATGTTTAAAGATAAGTAATAGCTTAATTTACCAAGTTGCGGCAATTTTTTACCAAGTATCAGCAGTAACTAGTTCATTAAGACATCTAAGGGATTTGTGGATTAATTTTTGTAAGTAATTGATTCACCCCTCCCCTCTCAATTACTCTATCTTTAATTCCAACAATGAGGGCTACCGCCTGAGTTGCCTTAGTAGGGCTAGTGAGATGGAATGTCTTCCAATATTTCATTCCCAATAAAATGTGAGCCACCCATGTTCAAAATATAGCCTTCCTCTAGTAGTCCCATAAGGGATTGTGCCAAACCTCCTTAGCATTGATGGGAAGCTCTCTATCACAAGAGAGGTAAATCTGAACATTGTTGGTTAAATAAAAAACCCACTAGTCACCAGCTCTAGATGACCTTGTTAGGAAGCCCTTTTCTTCCATTTTCTAGGAGCATGCAGTTTTATTTTCTATTGTTATTTCTACTACTACTATGCTTGGATGTGTTTTAAAGCTTAATAAAAAACTCTAATTTGAATCATAGTCCTTCCAAAAGACATAGCTATAAATTGATATGAGAAGCCAAGTTCAAAACAAGAATGTTGTTGGAACACCCTAAAATAGTGCATTTGCTACTTAAAACAATGCATTTGGCCCATTCTATGATGTATTTGAACTCTATTATGGCAGATATGATTGCAAATAAGCGCATCTAAATATTTAAATAGCACATTTTCCTTACATAACAATGCATTCAAACCCTAAAACAATGCATATGACTGATAAAATAGTGCATTTGAACATTTAAATAACACATATAATCAATGAAAAAGTGCATCTGAGAAATCTTGTAGCACATCTAAGAAGAAACTTAAAACAGAGGATATTTGCATACATGACACTTGCAAACAAACAACAAATTCTAATACCCTTTTTCCTTATTGATATTTTCCAAGTTTGGGAGATCCTACAATTGATCATAACCATTTTTTAAACAAGAAAAGCTATAAGTTCCCTTCAGAGATTCTTAATCCAACAATCATTATTGCTTCACTTCACATATCAAGCCAAAAATGTTCGGAGACACACATTCGTTCCCTACCTAACTTCGTGAAAGTAAACTTACCCTATCAACATTGCCAAACACCTTGTCCAACTTAGCTTGTTATTATAAATGAACCATAATCAACACAAACCCTCATAGTGTGAAAATGCATAAGAGTTAGAAGAATCCTATTCACATTTCATGTCACTGTGTAAAACTAGTGTAGCCGCGAAACCAAAATGATCACCTATATGGGTGAGTGCCAGAATAGCCAGCAAAACCATCAAATGTACAAAATCTCCAGATCTTATTGAGCCTATCACACCAATGGATTGTTCACCAAATATAGTTAGCCATGAGTCACCCCTGTTCAACCAAAATTTGGAACCTTTTTCCAAAATGGGTCTATCCAACACGTGGGATGAAAAGAGCATCAAAACCAAAATTGAAAAACACAAAGAAAATCCTAAGTTTGTTTATATCATGGACAAGATACTTGAAAAACACAAAGAATGTTAAATACTAGAAGGTACAAAACTTCCATCTAACTTTGACATAACCAACCTTAAACGAGACAAAGAAGAGTCACCTTTAGATATTGTCACACAAAAATTGCAAGATCTACAATTGGAAATGGGAAGAATGAAATGACAAAAAATACAACCTGCAAAATTTAGCCTTGAAAAGGTGTGTCCTCTTCCATTTGATAAAAGCATTACCTTCTCAACTTTCCCTCAAAATGTGCAGATACCAAAATACAATAAATACTTTGGTACATCAAATCCCCAAGATCATCTTAAACAATTTTATACTCTAAGTATGGAGTTTTTTCATGACACAACATATCTAATGCACCTATTTCCTAGAAGCCTTGGAGGGAAATCCATGGAGTGGTTCTCCAAGCTACCCTCTAACATTAAGACCTTTGATCAATTGGCTTCCATTTTCACCACCCAGTATTCCCATAATATTGAAAGGGAAGTAACAATGGTTGATTTGTGTAACATGAAACAACTTCCCAGAGAATCATTCAAGGTCTTCCTATAGTGGTGGAGAACACATTTTCCAAGTATCATAGAGACATCCCAAACAAAGAGAAGACTAACATCTTCATCAATAGTCTCTCAAAGCCCATGAATTACTGGTTCCAACTCCAAGGGCCTAAAGACTTTAAGACTAACTTAAAGAATGTCACTAAAGTAGAAGAGACCCTAATTAATAATGATATCTTCAAGTTTTGAAAAGATGGTAAGGGTTTCTCAAACAACTCTACATAAACTCACAATTCCTCTAATCAATCCACTGATAAACAAAAGTTTTGGTGGAGAAACAACAACAAAAATACTGGCAATGATGGGGTGGTTGAAGCTAACCATGTCAAACCTCAAACTCAACCCCATCCAAATCAGCAATATCCTATCATTAATAACACCAATCCAAACACACCCCAACAAGATAATTCCTATCCATTTTACTGATGTAACACAAAAACTCCCTCAACATCTAATCAACAAGTTGCTTATAATCAATCTCCTTCTTTGAGAAAATATCAGTCTTCTAACATACCCAAAGAGTATACAACCATTGGGTGTCTTATGAGAGTGCTTTACAAACCCTCTTGGCTGATGAAATAATTGTACTACCCGAGGCCAAACCTTATGAACCTCTAGTTAAATTTAAGTGGTGGAATGACAAGCATATTTGTTCCTACCACTGAAATAGGGGGCACATAACAAGCAATTGTTTCACCCTTAAGGGGGCCATACAAAAATTAATTAATGATAGAACTATTGAAGTGAATAATCTTAACAACAATAAAGACCATATGGCCTTCAAGAACCCTTTCATGAGCCATGAAAAGGATGAATCCTATAGAGCTAATCAGAATGTGCCTCCTCTGATAAGGTTAATTACGCTTATCACTATGATAACACCATCAACATGATCTCTAGATTTGATGACGCAATAAATGTCATCATAATTAAGGATAAAAAATAAACAATCATCAAATGTTGCTACCTAAGGCCAAGCCTCTAAAGTTATTTTACTAGGGCTCATGACAAATTATGATCATGTCACTATGACTTCTTCCTTACCTAGATACATTTTGGTCAACCAGGTACTCAAGACTCCTACCCATATCTCTATTTTTGAATTGTTGCAAATTTCCCCTAAGCATAAAGAAATCCTCACCAAAGCCTTAGTGCCAAATGACCTTGATGTTAGTAGATTTCAAAACATGGTCAACAAGCTTATTGCCCCTCATTGTGTATCCTTTTCTGCTCAAGATGACATGTCAGCCATTCATCCCCAAAACTCCCTATTACGCATTGAAGTGTTCATTCATAGAAACAGAGTTAAAAGAGCCTTGGTTGATGGTAGAGTAGGACTAAACATTTTCCCACTAAATTTGGTAAAAGCCTTAGGGCATACAGAGGATGCTATCAATGCCAAAAAGAAAATCACCATTAAGGCTTTTGATGACAAGGAGAGATCCTCCAAAGGCATGTTTATTCTATCGATCAAGGTAGGCCTAGTTGTAAAAGAAATTGTTTGTAAAGTCTTGGACTTACAATTAACTTGCAATATCCTATTAGGGAGGTTGTGGATTCATGACATGAAAATTGTTCCCCTCACTTACCATCAATGTCTCAAATTTCCATACATGGGTCAAGAGGTGACCATACCCAGGGATCAAAACCTTGCCCAATATTGTAACTCCCTTGTTCCTCATAATAGGGAAGAAACCAACACCTCAACATATGACATCAGCCAGTCCACATCAATAGACACTTCATGTTTTGCCAGCAAAAATGATGACCACTTATCTACATTGACTAAGGGTAAAGAGAAAGTTGGTTGTTCAAGTTCTTCCCTTCCTTCACCATCATCATCAGAAGACCCCATACAATCATATTATGAAGAAATGGATAGGTTAATGAAGGATTTTGATAGGATAGGAAGTGCAAACTACAATGCAAAGGGATAGGTGAGTACTCAGTCTCATGATTTGATCCCACACTTTCTCCAAGATCTCATGGCAAACCATCATCCACCAGTAGACCTTACCGTGCACATTTTGTCAAAGCAAGTGGTGTACCTCCAAGATCTATAGAAGAAATTAGTGAAGAAAATGTTGACATCACCCCTCATCTATATGGAAAGGGTTTTTATTTAATGAAAAAGATGGGATATATGGGAGATGGTCCCTTAGGGAAAGGGAAAAGCATTTTCAAACTCCTAGTAGCACAATTTAGGTCTAATAGATCCAAAATAGGGGTGGGTTATAGTGAACAAGACAATGTACAAATCACTCCCGAGTCTTTTCCTAAACACGATGATTCCTCCTCTTGTACTTTGGTGTGGGTACCTCAAGAAAGAGATGGTGGTAACTAGAAAGTGACTGACATTAAAAATGTGAGTCTATCATTTCCAAACTTGCATCACACAAGAGAACCACTCAAGCACACCTCTAATGACAAAGATGATGAAAATTCCACCAAGTGGTAATTTGAATCATTATCTGAAGAGTCCATTCATGACAAAGAATGTGATGTTGTGCACATTCCCACATCAAATGGTTTCATTTCATAGCGATCAACATCTATCTAAACTTTACTTCACCAGGAGCCAACACACACCATAACAACTTAGAGGCTGATATAGAATAGACATGTCAGATTGCATCATATGAGGATGATGAACCTATTGAAGGGTTTCAATTTTAAACCCTATTTCTTGACTTCTTTCTAGCAAAAATTGAAGATGATTACTATGAGCCACTCGCAAGCTCTACTTTTCCTTACACTTTAGAGGAAGCAAATATCATAGACCTAACTAATATAGTGTATGAACCATCTAATGAGATCATGTCTTTAAACCCCGCGGAACCCTATCCATATTATGGATCACTCTCCTGAGTCCATCTCAAACTCATTAATTGGGATACAACCAAGCCTCACAATATATCTAGTTTTGACACTAACCTTGACATTTTTGTCTATCTTAACATGGTTGAACCATCTCATCCACGAAGAATAGGAGAAATGCACATAGATGGGTCTGATATCAATCATCTTAGTCATACTAGAATAGGCCAAACACTTCCAAGCCTTGAAAACCACCACCAAGTTGTAGCTGATCTTGAAATAATAGAAATGACTCATCCAAAGGTGAAAACCCAACTATGGCACCCATGGATGAGATGATTGATACCTTACCCAAGCACTTAGAGGAAAGTTTGTCTATCTAAATTGAACCAACAAAAAAATTCAACATTAGTACAAAGTGGGAACCAAGGATCATCTATTGGGCACAATCTTTAAACACGGGAAAAAAAGGCACACTCATTCACTTCTTCAAAGAGAGGAAAAGAAAACTTGCATGGCCTTATGCAGACATGCCAGGATTGAACCCAACCTTAATCCTTCATCACCTCAACATTTCTCCAGAGGTCAAGCTAGTTAAGAAAAAGCTCAGGAAAATGAATCCCCACATAGCTTTGCTAGTCAAAAATAAATTAGAAAAATTGATCAACACTAGCTTCATCCGGCCCTTGGTGTATGTGTCTTGGATATCAAACATAGTGCCTATATTCAAGAAAGATGGTAGCATACGCATCTACATTTATTTTTAGGATGTAAACAAAACATGTCCTAAAGATGATTTTCCCCTTCCCAACTTTGACACCATTATAGATCTATCAGTGAGCCATTCCATGTTTTCACTCATGGATGGATTTTCAAGATATAATCATATTACGATAGCACTAGAAGACCAAGAGAAAACATCCTTTACTTGTGCATGGGGCACATTTGTTGGAATGTAATGCCTTCTGGGCTAAAGAATGTAGGAGCCACCTATCAATGACCTATGACCACTATCTTTCATCACATGATGCACATCTTTATGGAAGATTATGTAGATGATATCCTTGCCAAATCTCATACCCAAGAAGAACATCCCTCCATCTTGGACAAGATATCTACCTACCTAGAAGCATTCAAAGTTAGGCTAAATCTTTAAAAATGTGCTTTTGGTGTCAAATCTAGCAAGCTTCTAGGATACATTGTCTCAACCAAAGCAATAGAAGTCAATCTTAAAAAGGTATAGGCTATAGTCAATATGCAACCTTTAAAGAACCTAATTTAGCTACGTTCTCTTCAAGGAAGACTTCAATCAGTCTGTCATTTCATCTCTTAGTTAGCAAAAAAGTGTGTTCTTTTCACCTATTACTCCATAAGGACATAATTTTTAAGAGGGATGATCAATGTCAAATAGCCTTGATTCACTCAAAAACTACTGTATGAATCCACCCATGTTGGTACCTCCAGTATCACACAAATCATTGTTTCTATATATTTCACTAACAGATAAATCAATTGGAGTCCTCTTAGCACAAGAAAATGACCAAGGAAAAGAAAGGGTCATTTATTACATTAGTCGCACCCTAGTCAACTATGAGCTCAATTACTCCTTTATTAAAAAGGCTTGTTTAGTCATAGTTTTTGCTTCCCAAAAGTTGCACCATTATCTTTTGACACATAAGGTTAAGCTCATCTCCAAGATTGATCCCCTTAAATATCTTCTAAGAAAAACAGTGTTAATAGGCAGATTGGCCAAGTGGGTGATGATCCTAAGTGAGTTTTTTATTGAGTATGTCAATAGGAAAGTAATAAAAGGATAGGCCATTGTTGATCAATTGGAAAATGTGCCCATAGAGAGCTCAAATCCTATCTTAGCTGATTTTCCATATATGCACATTCTTTAAATAGAGCTAGTAACTTGGAAGTTCTATTTTTATGGTTCTTACACACACCATGGCTTAGGCATCCGTATTTTTTTCATCATGCCACTGGGTGTTACCATCCCCAAATCCTACAAACTAATTTTCCCCTACACCAACAACATGGAAGAATATGAATCCTTGGTCTTAGGCATCAAACTAACTTTATAATGGAAACTAACAGCACTAGAAGTTTATGGATATTCTCAACTGACAATCAATCAAGTCATTGACACAAGGAAAAAAATTTATTTCCTTACAAACATATGGTTGACACACTTAAGGCATGTTTTGTTCATATCATTTTTGAACAAATTCCTAGAGATAAGAATAGAGTAGCAAATGCCATAGCCACCTTGGGCTCCTTACTTCAGTTACCAAAGCAGCATGAGCATATGAATTCTTAGTAGAAGAGGTGCTTCAACCTATGCTTACTCAACTTGATTCCATCATTAATTTCCAATTAGACACCCTTGATTCCCTCTAGTATAACCCTATCATCACCTACCTCTATGACAACACAATTCCCTCCAATCTCTCATGCAACCAAAGACATAACTTCTTTTGATAGACCTTGCACTACACTTTGGTGGCTAATATGCTTTATAGGAAAGGTCTTGACAATACTTTTTTTAGATGTCTTGAAAAGGATGAGTTGAGAGTCACTCTACAAGAAGTCCATGCAAGGATCTGTTGGTCACACTCCAGTGGGTTTACACTAGCAAAGAAGATTCTTAGGATGGGCTATTTTTGGCCAACCATGGAAAAAGATTCCATCGACTATGTTAAAACTTGCAAAAGGTGTCAAATCTATGGTAATCTTATTCATGCACCAGCCCAAGATCTCAACCCTTTGGCCACATCATGGTCTTTTCATCAGTAGGGATTTGATTTAATTGGAGCCATCCACCCACCTTCCTTTAATAGACATAAATGGATTATCACTACAACAAAATACTTCACCAAGTGGGTTGAAGCAGTGCCACTTACCGACTCTACAAGAAAACAAATCTCTTCCTTCATTCTAAACCATATCATTTGTCAATTTGGCATAACTAATGCCATTCTCATAAACAATTCCTTGTACTTTAAGAATTAAATAATTAACAAATTATGTGAGAAATTCCACATTATACATCATTCCATATCAATTATTTATCCCCAAGGCAATGGCCAAGCAAAGGCTACCAACAAGACCATTATCAATATTCTCAAAAGAACCATCAATGACGTTGGTCAGGATTGGCATTTATAGTTGAACCCCACCCTCTGGGCCTACAAGACAAGTGTTAGGACACCTACAGGCACAACACCCGTCTCCTTGGTTTATGGTTGTGAAGCTATTCTTCCTTTAGAGGTTGAAATCCCATTCTTGAGAGTTACTCTTTGTGACTTCCTATCAAATGAGGACTATAGAGTGGCCCATCTAGAGCAGCTAGAATTATTACAAGAACATCAGTGTGTAGTGCATGAACACCTCAAAGTTTATTAGAATAGGCTATCAAGATATTACAACAAAAAGGTAAAAACCCATGTTTTCATATTGGTAACCTAGTCCTCTGAGAAAACCCCAAGAATCAAGCTACTAGGGAAAAGAAAAGAAAATGGGAGGCCAATTGGATTAGTCCTTACGTTATCACAGAATCTTTCAAGACTAGTACTTATAGACTTTTCAGTTGTGATGGAGAAGACCTAGCAGAACCCATCAATTGCATCCATGTCAAAGGGTTTTATGTATAAATATTTGAGGAAACCCCTCATCATCAAAGATACAAAAAATCAAAAACACTAGAAAATTCAAAATAAAACAAAATATACTGATACAAAAGAGATGAGAAATGTCATCTTTAGTTTAAAAATGATTGAGAGATATCACCTTTTGACTTCCCTAAACAACACAAGTCCTTTAATGTAGAAAGACAATAAAGGTAGGACTCAAGCAACTTTATCAAAGACAATTTTTTCTTTTTTGTGGCTTACCTAGCACAATTGAGTTAATTTCACACATACCCAATTGAGAAACACTTGTGGGTTATAATTCAATGGTTTCTTGGCATCAGACACAGTTCACAATAGCAGAAACAATCAGCATAACAACAACAATAGGAAGAACAACAAATTAGAAGAAACATGGAGTTGGATAATGTATTGAGATACCATAGACATGAATTCCAAGAAAATCAGTGCACATCTCAACTATCCACCATGACCAATAATTTCTTATATCTATTGTCATCTTCATTCCATCCATTTGAAGTCCCAAATTTCCTTTTTTCCTCCATCATCACAAATATAGCTCTCCAAGCCCACTTTTTGCCTTTTGGCCCACTTTTGGTCTTCTTGACTCTTTAGGTGCCTTCAAATGGTCCAAGTTATCCTCATATTCCAACAAATCTCACTCACATCCTTGTTTCACTCTCACCAGTTAAAAAATTGTCAAAAATTATCAAAAACATTAAAAATTTATCAAAAACATTCAACAATTGTCAAAATTTATCAAAAACATTCAAAAATTGTCAAAAATTATTAAAAACATTTAAAAATTGTCAAAAATTATCAAAAACATTCAAAAATTGTTTAAAATTATCAAAAACATTAAAAAATTGTCAAAATTATCAAAAACATTCAAAATTTATCAAAAACATCCAAACATTTTCAAAGATTATCAAAAACATTCAAAAATTGTCCAAAATCACCAAAAATATTTAAAATGGGTAATAATTGTCAAAAAAAGCTGAAAATCTTGAAAAAATTAACAGCAGCCCAAAATTCTAGTAAAACATGGCTCACTTCACCTCAAATAGGCTATTTAACTATGCATAAATTATTGATGTTTTTTCCAAACTGATGATCCATTGATTTCATGTCGAACTAGTGTCCATCTATAATTGTTGCTCCTTCAAGACGAGTTTTCATACCTTGATTGGTTTTATATGAAATCAATGGTGAGGCCCACTACATTGAAAAATATTTAAATATTTTATGGCATGTTTTATGGCTCTATTACCTCTAACAAAATAATGAGTACCTCAAAGGCATTTAGAAGCAACGTAGTTACGTCTTGAAACATCTTGTTGGGCTTTGGAAAATTTGGCACAACGTGAATAGCGCAAGCGGCTCTGGTAGAGTCCCCTTTTGTTTCCTCTTGTCAAGAACAATAGTTCCTAACGAATTATTCATCTTATTTATGTTGCAGTGGCCATGATTGATCTAGACCTCTTCAAAAAATATATCAATGCTATCCCAAAAGATTTGTCAGACTCTTTCATCATCACCTAATAGGGGGCACAAAATAAGTAAGCATAAATTTGAGAGATTGCAGTGATCTCCTTGCCTTTTTCGGCCCCTTGTAGGGCCTTTTTAGGCCCCCCAAATGTCTTTTTAGGCCAACACACATTTTTCAAAGCCCTTTTTCGCCCTTGTAGGTCCTTCAAGCACCTTTCTGGGCAACTCAAGCACTTCTTCAAGCCCCCTATGTGCCTTTTTAGGCCCAAATGCCTTTTCCATAGCCCTGTTTTATCTTTTCAAGCCCCCAAAGTGCCTTCTTAGGCCCTTAAGCACCTTCTTAATCCCTCAAATGCCTTTTTCAAGCCATGGATGCACCTTTTTAGGCCCAAACACCTTTTTCATGGCCTTGTTTTGTCTTTTCAGGCCCCCAAAGTGCCTTTTTAGGCCCTTAAGCACCTTCTTAGGCCCTCAAATGCCTTTTTAGGCCCCTAGGCACCTCTTTCAAGGTCTCACTAGGCCTCTTTTGGTCATCAATGGCTCTCGTAAGCCAAAAAACCTTATCCCAGGCCTTGTGAGCATTTGTCTCGACACACACCTAGAAAAAATCCCAACTTTGGTCTTAAGCTTGTCTATAAAGGCTATCAATATACATAGAATTATGCCTTGCGATTTGTGATTTAGCACTTCCTGCTTTTTTCACCTTAACCACCATGGCTCTCCAAATATTACACAAGTTTGTACTTATCTTTCATTGAGAAACCAAACCAACATTCATTACCCCATGCATATATAAAGGTCTTTCTTCCTCTATAGATCATATTGTTCACACTTTTACGGAGATTGACATCTTTCCTAAATATTTGCCAAAATCCAAAAAACATTCAAATATCTATCAAAAATCCCAAAAACATTCAAATATCTATCAAAATTTTCAAAAACATCCACATATTCCTCAAAATGCTAAAAACATCAAAATAAATTCCAAAAGTATCAAAAAAAAATATGACAATGTTTATCTAATACATTAACATCAACACCAATTGTCTTTTTGTTTGCCACAAAAACAAACACAACTTTTATTCTATTATGATGACAACAACAACATTACATTCAAATAGCATCTAGTGGATCATTTATTCTAGCCTCCCTGGGGGAGGTGGCAAGATAGGGTGTCCAATCAATGGCATTTCCCTAGACCTTGCTCCAAAAGAAGAAGCCCCTAGTATCAATCCTTTATGTACCCCCATTGCATCCATGGGAATCAAAAATCTACCACTGCATAATTGCGCATTCAATAGTTGTGTAAATTCACTATCCACAAATTGTGTCTTCCATTAGTTCTCATTAAGGAATGCCTAATGATAAAGTCCCATATAATAAGTGGCTTCCCAATGTATCTTCATTGTCTATTGCATATCTACAAACACATTCTCCATTGGCTTGTTTATTCTATGTATAGTGATCGCTCGTTGGGCCACATCCTACTCTTGCTGTATTTGATCAGTCACTTTCACCAATGGTCCATGTTCACTTTTGTCTTGCCCAATTGCTATCACAACTATCTCACATTTGACTCACTCAATGCTAACTACTCATGTAGCTTCAATGATAGGGTGTTTGATTTTGCAATTACCTATCTAAATGACTCAGATTATGACTGCAATAACACCAACTCATTTTGCGTGCTCTCTAAACCCACTTGGCCCATCTTTAGGGATTCTTGTAACCCCTATGCTCATAATCTCTCTACTTGCATCCCTGCATCATTTCCTTTCACTCACAATTGTTCCACCTATAGTTTCACTTCTAATGATTGTACCCATTCTTGCTCTATATTCACTATCACTTGGAGCCATCTTACCTCTATTTGCGCTCCATCTTCCTATGCCTTCTCCATCAACCCTAGCAAAAAGGAAACTTCTTGCTTCACATTTTTTACCAGAATCTCTCTATAGCCAACATTATCCATAATTCTTCCATGTCACTTGATGATTAATCTCCACCCCTAGTCTCTAGTCATGGCCCCTCTACATTCACACCACTTGCTTCTCCTTTCATTAACCCTTATCTTAGAATCTTGAGACTAATCAACTGATGCGCTCCATTCATCACCTCATCCATACTAACGTCTTCAACCTCTCTCTAAGATTTTCTTGAAAAAATTTTGAGAGAGTCCATTACCTCACCTCCATCACTACCCCTAACATACTCTTCACCACTTCAGGAAGATTATTCTCTACTTGCATCATTAGTTCATCATCCAATACCACCTGCAATGCCTACTGCAACATAGTCCCTGACAACATCATTAATGTTGAAAAGGGTGTTTCTTCTACCCTAGCCCCTACATCCTTAGGTTGTGCTAGTGCCTATCCCACATGACTTGTTTCATCCTACTCTTGAACTAACACTTGTAGTTTAGATTGATACAAAAGTTCCCCAAAGGTTTGTTGACTATTCTTCACCCTTTGCCCTTGCTTAATCCACCTTCCCTGGCTAGAATCACCCTCCTATTGTGACTAATCTAGTGAGCCTGACATGCTTTCACTTACACACCTCCTCAGACTTCTCAATATACCTAATGGCCACATTATATTCTTCACCTTTATTTGTTCCATCTCCATGCTATCCACCTATTGGCTATCACTTTCCATGACTCATACATCACTAGCATTGTCACACATGTGCTCTCCACACCCCACTGCACTAGTACCAGGTACACTTGACACTCAACTCTACAAGAAAAACACCCTAATTCATGCCAATGCATATCACTAGATAGAATTTGCTACTAAATTACCACTGATACATCCCCCACTTTGTTATAAAACTTGTACAATAGCTACTTCTAGGAAGAATTGAACAAACTTGACAATATTACACACTACTACTAGCACTCCTAGTCCATAAATAATGAGTTTTTCTACTATTATGAACTTCTAGTACCTCGATAATGTGCTTGACTAGAGATATCAAGATGAATTCATGATTTTTTATTTGCCTTTGGTTTTTCGTTGTTCAACTTTAGTGATCCTCTTATTTTATGCATTATTGGTGTCCACTTTTAAGTGCCTCCTCTCATTAGGAAGGCGATGTGTACCCTGACTAATTTTGTATGATATCTTAGGTGAGGTCCTTTATCTGACATGTGACTATTTGCATGCCTATTTTTATTTACTATGGCTATAACTTTTATTTTTAGTGGTTGTCATATTTTTCATGTACATTGTCCGTGTTTGGTGGCAATTCTTAGCATGATACAATATTCATATCACCATAGCTGAGCTAGTGGTGGTTGTACTTGGTCACTTTTTATTGAATGGTCTATGATGATAGTTAATTTGCATCTCTTTACAAAAAGTGACAGTAAGTTGCATTCATTTAGTTTGCATTTTCATTTTGGGTACCTTAAAAACAAATAGTTGGCACATGAATTAGGATAACACACACACATGTCTCAACAACAATGATCAACAAAATGGCTAAAATAATTCAAGTGAGACTATTATGGACTTGGTCTCATCACAACCCTACCACCTTGCATCATACTTCATTCTCGCCTATCATTTATTTCACCTATTGCATTATGTGACCTTCAAATCTGAAACAATTATGGTCACTAATTTCCCCTGTTCTTTACATCATGTCATTGCATTATGTGACCTTCAAATCTCAAACAATTATGGTCACTAATTCATTAAACCATTCATCACATTTTATGCATTCACTTCTTCACCTATTCTTACTAGGGTCTCAAGTTTCATTTCATGGCTTTTGAATCTCAAAGGTTGAGTCCCATCCCATGTTTTTTCATCTCTAGCACATTCATTTCCTTTCATTTTTCACTTTCATTCACCTCATTTTCCTCTTATTTTTATCTCATTATGTTCATCTCATTTTCACATCTCCTTTACAAATTTCATTTCATTTCATTACATTCCATTTTATCATATTTCATTCCATTACATTTTATCACATTACAATTTCATTTCATTACATTCCATTTTCTCACATCACACTTCCATTACATTTTCTGACATTTCCATTACATTCCATTTTCTCACATTACACTTCCATTACATTTTTTGGCATTTCTATTACATTACCATTTCATTTCATTACATTCCATTTTCTCACATCACACTTCCATTACATTTTTGACATTTTCATTTATTCATCACATTTCTTTCATTACATTTCATTTACACAATTCATTACATCACATTTCATTACATCAACTCTCATTTCATTACATCACATTACATCAAATTTTATTTTACTACATTTTATTTAACCACGTGACATCTCATTTCACCACATTTCATTTCATTTCATTTACACCTATTTCATTACATTCATGCTATTACATTACATTTTTATTCATTACATTTTATTTCATTCATGCATCTCAATTACTTAAAATTTCCTTCGCACATTTCATTAAAACATTTCACTCATACATGTCATTTAATTACTTCATTCATTATCCAAATATCATGGTATTCTATATAGTATATTAATCATCCACAAATACATCAATATCTACTACTATCTTATCAATCAAATCACACCATCACATGCATACATGAGTCCATGATATAACCAATGGATAAGTCTTGCCATCACAAACATCAAATATCTCATAAATCAAAAGATTGAACAATATATCAAAAGAATCACGTCAACTTGAATATAAGATGCACTACATCAACATAAACATTAAAATGATCACATCACATGAACATAACAAGATCAAAAAGTATATCCACGTGAACATCAAAAGGTCACCAAGTACATCGACATGACTATCTAATGGTCCTCATCAATTAAAAAATTATATGATAAGTATTGCAACAAAAAATGATATACAATCATCCATGTGCCTCATCACCTACACAATTTGTTTGTGGCTGATCCGAAGGTCCCTACTAGTTGGGGGCACTCCTATCCTCTCATGGAGCTTGCTCAGTCAAATCTATCATTGTTGTGATATGTATGGTTGTGGCCATCTGATTGGTCATAGCCCCACCTATCCTTGATGGCAGTGGTAGTAGTGATGGCCTTGGTGTGATCATCAATGCTATAAAAGCATGTAGTGTACTCATCAACTCAACCATCTGAACCTCCATGGCACTTATTTGAGTCTCTATATATGTTGATCTCCCTAGCCTATCTGGTGATGGCTACACACCTGACAGTACTTGCTACTACAAACCCTATGGAACTTTGATGGCAACTTGAACCTGTGGCCTTTGTCACAGAATAAACTACACATCATTAGGTAACCTAGCCCTGAGATGCTTTGTCCTACCTTGTCCACCACCATTGTATCATTGACTAGATCCTACACTACTACCCATAACTCCTCTAACCCTCACCCCACCATGGCCATGGATCCCTCCAATCCTCCCTGCAACCACATCTACTGGCATCTGCACTGGACCCTGTGCAATAACCCTCTATGGTAGTACCATTGTTGCTTGGCCTCGACCCCCATATCTCCCTCATGCTCTAACTACACCTCTAGCTCTCCCTCTAGCCTGACACCTCCCTCTACCTCTCCCCCAGCCACCATCCTCATCCCCAGCCTCTCCTCCACTCAACTTCTCATCAATGCCAATAATAGGCTTTGTTGGATCTATGTATCTCAGGAACAGATGCTCATGGAACCATCGTGCATAGTCTCCCTCCATCCTTGCATCTGCCTCTCCATCTCCCAATGCCCATGGCTATGGAGTATCTATCATCTGAAGAATGGCCTCAAGGAAAGCCTCATACTTAAGGTTGGCCCCCATACTACCCTCTCTACCTGAACTCAAGCATAATGTGCTATCCCTATGGCATGCCCTACTATCGCCCAAATTGTCTCACAACTCGCCTAAAATAGAATCTCTCAATCATCGCAAGAATCCACCCAAAAAAATATCTCAGGCCAAATAAATATACCATATCATCATCCTCAGCCCATGACTCTATAAACCTGTATGGTCTCCATACAACCTCATTAATATCATCTAGTATATGTTGCCAATACTATGTCTTGCCCAGATGGGCTGCATAATCACTTTCTTATACATGTATATGTAAGGCATCTCCTAAGGATGTTGTCACACACATATCGGGTGAGCAATGGGTAGATTCTACCATGTCCATAACTATAACAATGTCACCCTTGCTGACACTGATGAGGCCCCAAAATATACAACCTGGAACAAATCATGATATAAGTGGGCCAATATACAACTGCCCCATGAAAATCTTTGTGATTATTTGATCATGTCCTGTATCAAATGGCCCCATCCAACTAGACATTCCCACCCTCATCTATCTAGCAAAAAAAATCCTCCTATCAATCTAGCCAATATTATCAGAAATGGCTCATACTAGAACATCTAGAACCATGATACGTTGTCATCACCAATGTTATCATCTCCAATCAAATCTTTGAATGCAGTCCCATCTATAATCTAATCATAGTACAGTAGATTTCCTTCTATTAGAATCCATAATAATTGATACACATTGTGAGGAGTCATATAGTCATCTCACCCATGGATATGTGGAAGGTGTTGTGGTCTGAGTGTCATCGCTCGGCCATAGCAGTTAATAGCACTCTATTCACTCAAACTAGGGCATCTTTAGTAAATAGGTAAAACCACATCTGTCAATCACATGCAACTCCTCGACTAATAATCTACCTATAGCCTCTAAGGGCCATGGATACAATCCTCACACCATGAGCTTTTTCCCACATACCTAATCATCAAACAATCAAATGAAAATGTCAATTTTCATCCCAAGTGACATCATACATTGATCTACTATCAAATATCTAGCTAAGTTAGCTAATGGTCTTACCTTGGACCTATTATTTGTCTAACTCTGTATCTTGAGCTGGACATGTTTATTCCCTACTCTATATCCTAAGCTAGGGCATCATTCTTTATCTATCTATAGTTAGATTGATCCTAAGAAATCACTTTATGACTAACTGATTGCTATTTGTTTGCTTGTTCTGACAAACCACTACTCGACAGACCCAAAATCTTGCCTTATGTGTTATCTTACATTAACTCAAGGTTTCACAATCTATTCTTGCTCTTCAAGACCCCATCAGTGTCATTTTAACAAGAGGATGCACTTTAGAATTAATTTGTGCTATTTTTGGACTTGTATGCACTATTTGATCAAACAAATGTGTTAAAGACACATATGCACTATTGTAACACTTGCAAGCACTATTACATACTTCAGATGCTCTATGAAATGGGAACATGCTACCAAAACATTCATATGCACTATCTCAAAAAGCATAAGTGCTATGAAATTTAAACATGATACCTAGTCCTCATATGTGTTATAAGACCCCTCAAATGTGTCAAAATGCTCACATCCATTATTGCTTTCCTATATGCGTTATTTTTCCACTAAGCTAGGTTTTTGTATGTGCTAATTCATCACTCAAATGTGCTAAACTATAGTTCAAATGTGCTATAATATTTCAAATGCATTAAAAGAATAGGTAAATGTGCTAAAACATCTAAACTACCACATTTACAACAAAAATTCACATAAAACTCAAAAAATTCAAGTACAAATTCAAAAATCTTAAAAACAGAGGATCTTGACAACTTACCGAGGCACCATAGTCAACTAGACACTCGTACCTATGACCCCTCTCGAATCTATGATCTCATAAAGGGACCACCATCCTCACTAGCTCATAGCTCCAAATCGGTAATAGTAAAAGGGGAGTGTGAAAATGATAAGGGTAAAAGGCCTTTTGGCCTATTTAACCCTCCTTGGGGGCATTTATATAACCTTTTTCACCCTATTTACCCAACATTAGAACTTCTTGGCTCCCTCATTTAAATTGGGTATTATTTTAAACCAACTTGATCATCTTTATCAATCAATTATCAACATTTCAAAAATAAAATTGGAATATTCCTATTTCACACATTCATTTTTCCAATTTCATTTCTGAGGGGGAAATATATCCATATCAAATTGGGGCATCAAATTTTTTTGAAAAATCAAAAACATTCTACCACGGCAAAATTTTCAAATGACAAATCAAACAAAAACCAAGGTATCCAAGCAAAAACATTGTGACATCAGTTAGGCATCAAATCATTGACAATTAGACATCAAGTTATAAAGGATCAGACATCAAGTCATCAACAATCAGACACCATCTCAACCACAAAATGTTAAACATCATTAATCAAAAATTCAATCATTAGAAATTGACCTAGAATCAGAGAATTGGGATAGTTTCAAGAAAGGAGAAGGAGAAAAAAATGATGGAAGGATTCAATGAATCTAATCTAAACCTAAGATCTACGGTGATGTTTAAGAGGAAAAAGATAAAATTACCTATTTAAGGAGGCATACGAGATATTTTAAAGGTTGGTTCATTGTTGACTAATGATCTTAAGGAGAACCTATGAAGAATAGAGTAGCAGAGGAGAAGTGAGAAGATTAATTAAGTGTGATTTCTTAAAGAGATTTCAAGAAGATCAGTGATGGAGATATTAATGGAATCTAGTCAATGAACTAATAGATGAGAGAATGGAGATTTCTATTTGTAAAGTGAGTTATGTTTTACAAATCAAATGTATTGTTACATTCTAACCATTGTGACAGTCAAAATCCTTTAATCAAGGTTGACCTAATAGTCCTTTCTTAAATATTTTAATTAAGGTGACATTCTAATGGAATGATCCAAAGTCATCTAACAAGGCCACTCCTAATAGAATGATTAAATCCTTTAATAGGGTCACATGTAACAATGTGTTTTGTAACGTATTGTCATGATTTCAATCCCCTATATTTTTCAAAATTCTAGCATTAGAGTTGATTTGATGCTATGTCTATGTCTAGATCATCTTTAAGGAACTTCTCTTCTCATCTATTCCTTTTGTGTAGACCTAGGTGGGAATTCAAAATAAATCTATTCCATTTGTTCATATTAGATTATTAGGGCAGGGAGGGTAAGTTTATGCATTTCTTAGATGAGAAGAAAATTGTTCATAAACCCTAACTCTATGATCAAATATTTCATTGAAGGACTGATACATCTAAAGGAAGAGATCACATTGCATTCAAAACAAATGATGACTAAAAATATTTGGATCGAAGCTTAGGACCAAGGTGCAGATCATAAGAACATCATGGAAACTAAAGAATTTGAATCAAATGTAGGAGAAGTAGATAAATCCTTAGAAATGGTGAAAGAACCCAGTCAAAGGTGGTGTGACTTTCTTTGAAATGAAATCAATGGTTAATATTTAATATGCACGTATACATTGCAAAGTTGACAAGTCAAATGGCTCAGAGACTAAATCCAGATCATTAGATGAAGATCAAATCAACAAATGGTTCTTAAGAAACTCTTTCCAAACATTGATCAAAATCATATTGACGTTCCTCACTTTCTCACTTTTTAAAGATGTGTGTGAAATAACCAAAGTGAGAAAGTGACGGTTGGACATGTGGAACAAGTGGATCCATAGTGCAAAGAAAAATAGAGAGTTAATATCTTTTATTGCCACCATAAGATCCTTGAAATCTACAATTATCGCATGTTCATTGATTATTAAGACAAACCCCAGGTTAAGGTCATGACTAAGTGAAAGGAATTAATCACATTGTCATAGGTAGGTTAAGTTGATCATGGGTCAAGTCCATGAAGTAGCAAAAACTAGTGATTACATGGTCACCGGTGGTTAGAAGTAAATTATGATTAATACATCGACTCAAAGAAAGAAGTTAAAAGTGAAGTGATCACATACTCACAAACAATTAAGGGTAACTTATAGTTAAACCAATGACTCAATGAAGTAATAAGTTAAAGTTTTTCATGTAGTCATTGTTAGAGAAAATCATAAGGGAAAAATTAAGGAAAGTTTATTATGTTTTAATCGTGATCATTGATTTGAGATCGACAATGAGAATTCAAACCCTTAGTGATCATTGAGATTCAAATTATATGAATTTGGCACCAATAGATCAAACAAGAATATGAATCATTCTAAGAGTTTCTAATCACTTTTGTTTTCTTTCTCTAATGTGTTGAATTCCAATCGATGACTGTTGGAGTTTTGAGTGATTCAAGTGCTTTATTAATATAACTGATGAATTTGTAACTGGCCAAGAATCCTAAGAGGAGACCTATATATGTAATTTTATAAGTTAATAGAAGGAATCAAAAATTATGTCTAACTTTTCCCCCCACATTTCCATATGTTAAGTGAGAATCAAAGATTTAGATGGAATGAAGAATTTGTATGATGTTTGTAGTTAGGTAATGTGATTGTTGTAATTCCATTTAGGACTAGCATGCCTAGGTTTCTTTCAGCCGAGCTAACCTTGCATTTTAGAATAATTTCTATGGGATTGTAGGATAGATGTATTTGAAGCTAATGATATCTTACTAGATTCTATTTTAGTGGAGAGTTATTAGTCAAGGTCAATTCCATTTCATCTTTCATATGCATCTATGTTCTATCTCTGGATTGCATTTCAGTAGGACTAATATGCACTTAGAATTAGGATTAGATGTTAGAAGAACTTCAAGGTAGCTTGTGATATTCATTCCACTGGGTGTTATAGGTTTCCCAAATCTATTTCTTCCTGGCGTGTTTTTACTTATGAGCATCTTGGTTTATCCTCTTCTACTCTTAGGTTAATAGCATACCCCCATCCTAATGATCTATGAAAAACACAATTCATTGCATATATTGCAAATAAGGGAGTTATACCTTATAATTTAGAATGCAATGATATAATGCATACACTAACCCATTTTTTGGTGACATCCTTTTGTTCCTCACATTCTATGCATCTAGTGTCAAGGTAAAGCCAAGTTAGCAAGAGGGACAAACTGTTAACCAACATAACCTTAATAGGGTCATCTCTTAATTAAGCTTACTTCAGAAGAGTGAAAAAATGATAGCATGTTCCTTGGTGGTTTTTTCCAAATTGGGTTTCCATGTTAAATCCTGGTGTCATTTACTTGTGTGAATGTTACTTTATGCATGCTATTTTTATAGTTTTTTATTTTACTATTAGTCGGCATCCATACACTAAATAGAGAGTTAAAGAATGTTAAATTATTGATAAGATGCTATATGGATTGAGTTATTTCATGAGATTTATTTAGTTTTTTGAAGTTGTTAAAAGTTGAAATTGGTACATCTAGAACTAAGGATAACTTATTCCCTCCTTCCTCCCCCCCCCTTTCCCCACCCACACTCTTGGTTATTCTAATCATTCTAACAATATCAAATCACTATTTAGAAGATGTTACAAAATTCATTAAAAAAGATGAAGACAAGCTAGAGAATATAGAAAAACATTTTGAGTAGAAGACACTGAATTCTATTGAAATGGACAAGGAAGTTAGTAGAACTTATGATGTGATAATGTGCTTCAAAGAGATGGAGACAGAATTTTGGGGAGGTTTAATCTATTAATATGTCATTTGACACCCAAACTAGACATTGTATAGAAGGAGCTTGAGACTTTGGAAGCCTCAAGTAAAGCATATGAATATTTTACTCCAATAGATCTTAATGGAGAAGAGATAGGAACATATACTATTTGTGTGTCATTCATGTAGAAGACTCAATAAAGAAGTCATGATATGCAAAGTATGATACTCTTAGGAGTACTTTTTTAGACATCCTAAAGTATGTGGATTAAGAAAATTTTGGCACTACAATTTTGACGTGTACATATGTGACTCACCTTTTTCATTCAAAGGGGGAGTGATAGAAGGTGAAAAAATTAAGTAAATAGTAAGTATGTATAAACAAGGAGAAATAATATATATAAGGATCAGTAAGATATGATTAATATGTTTATGAGGAAGATATAACTTTGTATAGCCACAATTTTGAAATTTTGAGTTTTGAACACAACCAAAAAATTTCCTAAGTGTTGTCATCAATGCCAAGGGGGGAGATTGTTGGAAAGTTGGCTAAGGTAAATAGTTGGATGTTTTCATTAATGATAATGCTACATATGGTCAAGGTATATCATAATAGAGATAGAGTTTTGATATGTCAAATTGAAGAAATTATTGAAGTATAATAGAGGATAATAATTAATAGATAGATAGTTTTCATCAGTGAGCTTCACTGAAAGAATATATAAGGTGACAATTTTGGGATATGGCATTGTAGGGAGTATATAGGATATACTTAAGTTTTATTATGTTACTATGATGCTTGGAATGAGTTATGATTCAATATTTAAGAGACCTTTTGTTATTGTAGAGGTAGAGTAAATGAGACATAATGAATATTTTAGCTAAGGCATTCAATTGACTTGTTAATTCAAGAACTTGGCAATATAGGGATGACATCAAACATATTAACCCTTACTTAGTGGGTTGTGATAACATGTTTTGGTAATGTGTTACTTGGTTATTTAGGTCGACTGAACAAAGAATGAAGGAAAAGAGTATAAATGAAGAACCTTTTGATATGCAAAGATATACACGATTATGTTGTGTGAGCTTTTATTATGATGATATGCAAACATTTTGATGGCTAAAGTAGAGAAAATATCATGTGGGTATGATTAGGTGCAAGGAACACACAAGGACTAATTAGATATTGGATATATCAGCATACTCAAATTTTGGTAAATATTTATATTACTTGTGATAGTTGTATATTGTTGAAGTGTTGTAAGCTCATTTTGTAATACAAATCCTAATAGGGTTAAGACCTCTACCAAGGATAGATACACTATATATGGATGTAATAGATTCTTGATAGGGTCAAAACCTTTTATAAGGTACTTTTGATTAGTGGTTCATTTTGTGGGTACCATCCCCATCAAGGTTTCCCTTGGCTAGGGTTTTCATAAATAATAAAATATGGTTTTATGAATTTCTTTGTAGGATGTTCTCTATTTCTATTCAATTTAGTTATTTATGCATGTTTATGGCTTATTGCTAAAATTCATTATTGGGAAAAAAGTGTTGGAATACTAATTCCCCCACCTTTCAGTAATCACTATTTCTAACATTTACAAAACTACTTATCCACCCTAAGGACTATGTGTAGGTTGACCCAATTCAAGTATTACCTAATTCCTTTTAAATAGTCAGATTATTTTTTAGATTTAACAAACCAATTGTATGTTTGTGTATTGTAAATAGGGTAAATTTATAAGAGACTATTATATCTACAAGCCCAAAATCCATATGATCCTTCATCACTTTCCAATCACTTTGCCTATTTTAACTAAGCATGGCTCATCTCCACCCTACATTTAGCCCACTCTATTAACTCAATCTTTCCCTCAATAAGAAATACTACCAAAATCATCACTATTCACACCTCATTATTTATGTTAAAATATTAGCATACCCCTCTCCACTCACTTTCACCAAACTCATGTTTATGCTAACAAAGAACATATAAAGATGTCATTTTTTAGTAGTGTGGAGAGATATTGTGAAAGAAAATAAAATATAAATCATAAGCTAAATCACTAGCCTCATAAGGAGAAATTCTTTGTACTTGGAGCTATATTCCCTTTTTTGCATCTTCTTAAACATATATTTAGATGAATATCACTCTAGGAAAATGATCCAACTATGAAAACAAGCCTCTTTATCAAATAAATAATTCAAATATTTGTCTCAAAGAAAATGGAATTTATGGATTAGATCCAATGATATTTTTAGCCATTTCATGGAATGCAAGAGGTTTCTTTGTATGCTCAAGAAAATTTCATGTTAAGAAAGATCTACAAATTAGATTTCATCTTTCTAAAAGGGGTCCAAATTGGAAATCTTGTCCCTAACTTAACCTCTAATCTATTCAACTGATAATGTATTAAATTGTTCTCCATTTATATTCCTAGTGACTTATGAATGGTTAATGTCCTTCTCATCATGATTGGATTGATGTTAGGAGTCAAATTTAACATTATGGAAAAACACTAGGATGAATGTTGGTACATTTTTTATGAACTCTTGAAAATACTATTTCAATGTTCATATCCTAACTAGAAATGTCACGAGGGTTTCTAACCATAAAAAAGAGGAATCTCATACTTTCCACTAATTCAATTAATCCAATGCAAGAGAAGGCATGTTGAGGAAAGCAATACTTGTAAATATTACTTTGTTAATTCTCTTTCTATTGTTCCCCCACCCTGCCATAATACACCTCTTAATCAAAAACAAAAATCTCTCTCACAAAACCTCCAAAAAAATTTGACATACAATTTCTTCTTCTTATTCTGATACCTAAACATTTTTTTTTACACAGCATGCCCCATTTTCATCAAAGAAAATGAAGACCCTTTCTTTTCAACATCTCAACTTAGGTGTTTTCATTTCCTAGTTGTACTTCTTTCATTTTTGTTGATCTTTTGGAGTTTTAACCTTCTCAAGAGAGGTTACTTAAATGGTTATTTAGGATATAAGGATCTATGGTTGCTAGGTATGATCTAGGTTTAGGAATCACCATGTTGTTTGATTATAGGTGCAAATTATTCTTTATAAGTGGTATATTGATATTCTTAATGAGTACTTTTTTTGGTAGCCAGTCGTAGCTTTCTTTGTGAGTTTTAGTATAAAGATCCTAGGAGGATTTTTTTGGACTGCATTACTAGTTTTTCTCCATGTACACTTTTGCATGATAGATCTTACTAAAGGTTTGTTATTCTAATGAGAGTGGATATGTTTAAATTGATTATAGTTTATCATTGACTAATGACATTGTATAATTATATATTTCAATTTGTTTGTTAAAAGGTTAAATTCAACTCTCAAAATTTCAAAATAATCAAAAGACTTTTATTTTAATATACTTTTGACTTAGTGCTCTTCTGATTGACCCTTATATTTAATTATTATAGAAACTAGTTGTGAACACTAGATTAAAGACTATTTCAAAAAAAAAATTGCTCAAAATATTTATATTTATAAGAGACCAAAAGAAATTTGAATGTTTATGGTTAAAGGGGCTAGAAAATATTAGATGTACCAATCTTACAATTAACAAACTGATGAAGGGTGCTCCGCTTAATATCATAAACCATAATAGAAAACAAAGAAACAACAACAAATATGAAAACAAAATATGGACTTCTTACTTGCACTGCAAATGTGGAATTACAAAATTCACAAATACAATATGCTAACCCACATGGGCACCTTCATTACAATAATTTGCAAGACAAGCTACAAACTATCACCCAAAGTTGTCTTAGACAATGTTCAGGTCTTTCTTAAATAGGCAATTTATACTGTCCAGGAAGGTTCTAGAAAATGAAACTTAATATCTAGGGCTAACAGACCCTAACAATATATATAGAGTTGACCAGATACATCTTTGACAATTATTTTAGATATTTTTGGGTAGCTCAACTTCAGAAGGCCATAACTCTCAAACCGTTGCTCTAATTGGCTATTATATCCACTTTTCAGAAATGTCAACTATTGATCTATAGGCTCAAAATTGTGCAAGCACCCTTCCATCTAGTTTTTGGACCTCATCCAAGCACTCTAAGGCATCCAATGGTGAGACTAAAGATTTTTCTGCAAATTTTGCTGTTGAAAATCGGCAATAACTTCTCCGATACTTAAGGTGGAGCAATGAGATTTTTATGGCAGGCTTATAACTCTAAAATGAACCTTCATATAGGAAATAGGAACATTCTGAGTTTGTATGAAAAACTTACTAAAAATAGCAAGATCCCATAAATAGTAACCACCTTGTCTACTAGCCCTTATTAAAATAGAAAAGACTGGAAAAAAAAAAAAATTAAAAATTGAGTGATGCAAGAATGCTCCTACACCTAGGATGCTCCTGCATCACGGATACTCCTGCATCACAAACACATACTTACCAAACCATTACGAAGTTACCAAACCATTATGGAGTGCATTGTATTTCATCATTGTTCCCACCATTCTTTGACTTCAATTGCCTAATACTAACCATTAGACCTCATGTTAGTAGCATGAACACTATATTCTAATCATACATTGCCTTCCATAACAAACTTGACAAACCAAATCTTAAGAGGATGATGCCTTGACACATGAGATCAATTCATTATTAGTGCACATTGGACAATCATCTTGAAACAAACAAATAGCACTCAACCATTAGTTATTTACTACCGACATGTAATATGCTATCATCTTGCATGTTAAAGTTGGTGGTTGAGTTTGCTCTATCAAAGGTTGGATATGTGACATAAGAACATCTTAGAGCTCTCAACTTCAAACTTTTTGATGAACTGAAATACATAATTAATCTGTCGTGTGTCGTTGTAGATAGATTTATGAAATATGAAATATGATTCGCCATGCAGTTCAAATATGAGCTAACCAAGCTCATATAAAATCTGAGGCACAAAACACCATGAGTTCCAGATATCAGTTAATCATATGATACTCTGCTCTCTCACGTTAACACAAGTCTATAGAAATTTATAATAATACTACTCCAATTCTCAAGCCTTTTGGTTAGCTGTAATAGACTGAGTTTGTCACCATTATAATTTGGAGGAAATAAAATAAACATGTTGACACAATGGACGACACTAAGCACGTCGTCTCATGTGGTGTTTGTTATCCATAACAGTTGATATTATCACTCATGCACGTCACCTCCCTAATACAAGTGAAGTGGGAATCATTAGAATACGGCAAGTGCAAGCTGAGAAGGAATCATTCAAGCCGACTATAACCACTTCGAATTTGAGTTGATAAAGGCTATGCTTTTGGAAGATGATTAGGATATACCAAAGTGAAGACTTCTTGTCTTGGGATTTTCCATGTGGCCTCCATTACACAAGGAAGTAGGTTTCAAGAAGGCCTAAATGCCTTGAAAGGATGACTTTGCTATAGGGAGGGGAAAATATCTTTTGCTATCTAATTGGTTGATTAGTTAGTATTCCAACAAATCATGGGACCAGCTCAAGAGAAATATGTGTATTGCAATAGTGTTGGTCAACTTCAGCATTGAAAAACTCTAAAATTAATTCAATTCTATCAAGTTGCAAAGAGAAAAGAGGAGAAGAAGATGCAAAAATATGAAAGGATGGTGATATACTAAGATCATTTAAATATGTTTTTCTCCTTTTCATTACATTGTACTAAATAAAACAAATTATCAAAAGAGGCATGCAACTTCTATTTTTTATTAGCTTATATAGATGTATATGGAAGTTAGGGTTTGATAAATGTTAAGGAAAAGATTTATCTATAATTAGCTTTCTATAAATTAATTTTTCATGAACAATATTATATAAGGATAGCTTAAACATCACATATTAAGGCTTGAATTTGTTAACAAGTTAAAATTAACTTATTTTTCCAAACTTAATTTATTTCGTAATGTGTGATGTTTAAGGGTGGTCACTGCATATGTCATCTCATGTAGTATTTTTTAACTACTATAGTTGATCTTCTTAGTTATTCACGTCATCTACCAATACATTTGAATTAGAAACAACAAGAATACAACACTTTAATTTGTGAAGGATCTATATGAGAATCATTCAATTATCACATTTTATTTAAACTAATACAAACCATGTATTTAGAAGATGATTAGAATATGCTACAAAGTTAATTCTTGCAAATGAAAACTTTTCATCTTAAGATTTTTCATATAGATTTTCCCTCACAAGGAATTTATTGAATAAAATAGATTTTGTGAATGCCCAAATATCTTAGAAGGATGACTTTGATTGCCTTGACAAAAACACTATAAGAGACTCTAATGAGGAACATGACATTGAAAAATTGTCCCTTGGATATTATTTCACAACACACATACATGAGGGTGACTTTCCTATACTTAGAAGCATAACTTTTGTCAATTGAAAATTGCATCATCATTAAATTAGTTAGCATTCAAATGAAAAATAAGAATGATCTCAAGATGTGCAACCTTGCAATTGAGATCAAACATCTAAATAAATGTGGGTTACTTGCATTGATCTTCAAGACTACAGATACTACAATCAATTTCCTAATATGATAAGCCTTTCTGAGTATCAAGAATTAAATACCAATCATGATGCTTGCCAAGGAGGAAGAGGAGGAAGAGGGTTATCAAAAGTTTGACCTCCAGTGATTACAACATTAAAAGGTAAATGTAAGAGTGAAATTAGAAATATTTCAATAAAGAGATGAAGGGGTGATGTCATGCATGTGTAAAGGATTAGGGATCCTAAATAATTCATAACACATAAAAAAAGAAATATAATCAAGGAAGAAGTTTGATAAAAAGGACTTACTTAGTTGTACAATTGTTGAACTTTTGTTTCTTAACTAAGGTAGAAACAAAGAGGGAGAAAGAAAGCTCTAGAGGAATAACATCATATCAAATGACCTAGGCAAGACTTCACATATCAATTATTATTAATAGGCTATAAAGGGATGTGAAATGTCAATAATATCCATAGATGAAGAACCACACTTGGAAACTTGTGCAACATTATTTAAATCTATGAGAGATGGTATTTCAATGAAGCAATTTTCTAATTGTAGGAACTAGATTTTGAAATATTCATATCTTTTCAAACATAACCTTTGATTAAAATATTGAATTTGATGATTGTGAGGAAGTGTTTGATCTAAAGTTTACCTATTTTGAAAGTTATTATCTTGAAGTACTTGAGGAAAAATATTTTTTTGAGAGTAGGAGACTTAACTTCTAAATGATTTAAGAAAATGGAGAAAGGGGGAATAAGTAGGAAAGGGTGTAAGGTGGAGATTCAAATGTAATTGGAGATGAGGAAGATGATAGGTTTGATGGTGTTGCATGTTTTCTTTCAGATGAAGAATTTAGTCTTTTGTCTCTACTTGATTTCTTGGGTCTACCCCCAATTTGGAAGTTGTTTTATTTTCCATGGCTTTCCTTTCTCCCATGCTATTATTCTAGCTCAGGGTCCTGGCATGGAGTACATTTTGAATTGTGTTTTGTGTGTTTATTCAATTTACCACCTCCTTTACAATTAGGTTTTTATATTATGTAAGAAAACATACTATTCCCTTGGATTCCATGACTTGTTGGATACATTGTTGAGCTACTACAATAGAATTTTTAGCCCCTTTATAAGTTGTTGATGTTGAGTTTGGGTGACTAATTTTGTGTTTGGAAGCCACTATTTTTTTTGGGTTCTTTTACCCATTTATGATTAATATTGGTCATTGCAAGGGTCTAACCACTCCATTCTATTTTTTGTGGATCTTGAGCTCTTCACAAGTTTTTAGTGGTTTATTGGTTGTAGAGGAGGTTTTTGACTTATATTTACATTTCTAAAGATAATTTTAGGGCTTAATCACCTATTAACAACAACCCCATCATGTGTCATAGTTCCATAGAGAACTGAGTTTTTGTGTGGTGTGGTTTATATAGTGTGTTCCCTAGATGATCTGCTGGACAATTTCAGTAAAAATTGAAGTGTCTTCAAGTCTCCAAATTTTTGCACCATTAGAAAGATCTTAGCATCCTGATTCCAATGCAACTTGAATGGAGTGAAAAGGAGTCCGTTCATGCAAGTTATGTTTGGTCAAAGTTTTGGTCAACAAGTAGACCAGAGGGCTAGATAAGAGGTGAAATCAGACCATCTCAAAAATGGTCAATAATGGATTTCAAAATAAAGAGCTCGTCGAGAGCTTTCCGACGGTGTTTGTTTCATCAAAAAAAGACTCTATATGTGAAAGATATTGCAATTTGAAATTTAGATTAAAAAAATTCAGTGTGATGATGTCAGCATGACATCATCAAGCTGACATGACAGCAGGTGGCAAAATTTTTGAGTGGGATTCAAACCCACAACTTATCTCCTTTAGAGTTATTAATTTAACCACTAGACCAAACTATGCATTTGAAATATATAAGCAAGAGTTGATATTCAAACAGTTAGTAGCGCCAATCTTGAATAAAGGAAGGAACCGCCGATCGGCGGCTCACTGTAAAATGGGTTTGGCCATTGTGCTATTTGTGCGCTTGGAAATAATTTTGCACCTGTTTATATTTATCCTTTGAACAAACCCGCCAACCTTAGCAAATTAACGTTATTTGTTTTTTTTTTGGTCCCAAAATTGACATTAGCCAAATCTGTTAAAAATGGCTAATAGGTTATTCCGAGAGGGGAATTAATTAAAGGGGTTATTTTTGTAAATTTTTTTATAGCCCTATTTTGGCTAATTTTATGTATAAAAAGGGGGTTTAGGAGACTCTTGGAAACATTCAAGTGGTGAGAATAGGAGAATGCTAAGGAGATTTTTGAAGACTATTCTGCACGTCGAGGACATGTTATGCTGATGTGTTTAAGGGAATAAGTCTTGGTGCATTTGTAATCTATTTTGTAGATTAATAGGATCGGTCATACTCTATTGGAGCCAACCCAGAGATGTAGTCACGTTTGTGGCGAACTCCAAAATCAAACTTGTTTGCATGTTCTTTCTCCTTCTCTCTCAATTCTATTTATTTCACCTTCAATTCTTAAGTTCTTAAATTTTAATGCATAATTTCAGTTATGTATAAATTTAATAAGACTTCTGCTAATTTTTGATTTATTTATTTTATTAAGCATTCAATACTGCAAATAGTCTAGATCTGTCCATCAGATCACTAGATATGTAGACTTAAGATCTTTGGCTTGCCCTTCCATAGATCTCAAAATTTTGTTTGATCTCTTCCCTTCCTTGATTCATGGGGAGTGATGTGGGTTCTTGGAAGTGATCTCTTACTTTTTAGGGAGAATCTTATTATTTAATTTGCAACCTCTTCCTTTCAAAATCACTAGATAACATTGCTAGTTTCGATATTGGTTCAGAAGTGGCATTGGTGGGTTGTTGGAAATTTTATGGTGGTTGGTGTAGGTATAGGATTTATTACAAGGGGTGGTGAATAAATAATCAGCAACTTTCTAAAATTTTAACAACTTTTGATATTGTTTATCATTCAATTTTGCTTATAACATTGCTATATGTTACATTCATAAACAATCACATAGAATAGCAAAAGTATTCACACAATAATAACACCATTTATCTCATGGAAACACTATTTGGGTGAAAACCATAGTGTGAAAATGGTGCTCACAAATATTGTACTCTTTTGGAATATGCTCAGTTAGGAGCTTTCCTCATTAAGGGTTTTAAAACACTGTCATGTGAACCTTGTTAAAGGATTTTCCTCTAGATTTGTTAGGATCTTAACTCTATTAGGAGTAGCCTTGCTAAAGGATTTCAACACTCTAATCTAAGAATTCTACAATGTTAAAGGTTTTACAATAGACCAATTAAGGCCACGTTTTCAAGGGATTTCAATTGTTACAATGGTAATAAGATGACAAAAAAAAAATGATATGTAGTTTGCATGACCTTGATATATCATATCCTTTAAAGCTCTTCAATATAATAACATACCCTTAACTATTCTTTTTTTTTTTTATCGCAACTCACTTACTGCTTATGTGCTCTGATAGCTCTTTCTATAGCCTTTTCTCTACTTCCTTCTCCCAGCCACACTTCTTCTAGTTATGATACTCTCAACTTGTCTTCTTCCTTTCCCTTAAGTATATCACGAACCCTAAACCTAGATCCAATTATCACAATACAATCCTTAGAAACTTATCAAACAATCTTCCTCATCTTAACCTATTGTTGACTTGAATTTACTTGCCACTCTGATAAGATATTCACTTCTTCAATAAGTCATCATCTCTGATAGTTTGATGAGATATTCCATCACTAATATTACTTCAATTTTTTATTCCAACCATTACCTGATAAGTCTCTTTTTTCTATGCTTTTCTTTTTGCCCTTTCTCATCTTCCTTGTATAATAAACTTTCTTGAGATATGGTAACAAGTTAAAATAATATGCCAAACATTAATGGTTAACCATAATGATAAGCAATTGGTAGTTTTCCAAAACTAATATCCCCCATACAATATGTTCTTATGATTTATGGCAGCACTTCATTTTTTGTCACTTCATCTAATATGTATTTCTAACTCTTTCTCCTTCATATGATATGTATTCCTCTATTTTGTCACTTTCTCTTTTGTTCTATCATCTTCTCTTTTGTTTTATCACTTTCTCCCCCTTTGACAACAATTCCAAAGTTGCCAAACTCTCTTCATAACCAAGATTTTTCATGTTCTTGTACTCACCTGCTAGACTACTCCCTAAGAAGCTCACTTCCCACATCAATCCATGCAAATGATATGTTGTTATGTACTTCATGAGATGATGTACTCCACATCTTGCTAGTTTCTTTTTGATAGGGGTAAGACCCTTGATTTTCTTCTCAAATACTCAAAGTTTTCCCTTGGTAGTGGTTTTGTAAAGTATTAGTAACTTGTTCCTTGGTGAGAATATACTCCAATCTAACTTCTTTATCCTATACTTTCTCTCTTAAAAAATGATATTTGATTTCTATGTGTTTGGTTTTTTAGTGTATTATTGGATTCTTTTATATATTGATAGCATTGATGTTGTCACAATGTATAACAACTGGTTCTTCAACTATTTCTTATATTCCCCCCAATATCTTCTTTATTCATGCAACTTGCTGACAATTGATTGCAGTAGACACATATTCAACTTCCTATGAGGCCTCACCCTGACCCATCATACTACAACTAATACATTATTATTTTGATACATCATGACTTGATATGTCAAGACATTGTCCAAAACACTAGATATTATTATGTTATTTTATATCGTGTGATATTTTACTTTGAGATGTTTAATCATGGTATTTAAAGTTTTATGAACATGCATACTAATGATGTAGTACAACAAGTGAATGTAGAATTAGGAATATGGTTAACACCTTGATTATGCAATTTTTAATGGTTAAATATATGATCAAAAATGAGATAAATAGTTAATTATATGGAAGATTTATGTTTTGATTAATGTGACTATCTAGATGAGTTTTTTATATATATGCATGTGATTTTCTCAAGCTACCGATGTGTGAAATGAGTGTGCAGGATTTATTAGCTAGGAAATATAATGAAGAATCAAAACTTGACCCTATGTAAAATTTATGAAAACCAAGGTTGAGTTTGATGAAAGATGCAAACCCCATTGTTTCGTATTTCTTTTGTATCGTAAATTGAAAGTGTGTATCATTCTATAATCATTAAGTGTTAATATTTTGTAACAGTGATTTTGTAGTGTTGCTTGACAATTGTGATTCACACATGCATTTCAACATGATAATTAGGGCTAGCCGAGTAACCTAAGAATTTGAGTTGGACTAGGTTAGTGACCTAATACTAATTAGTTAGTAATCGAGATTAATTATCCTAATTAGGATTTAGTGTTAAATTTGTATTCTTAGGGTTTTAGAAAGTCCAAATATTTTAAGCATTTTAATAGGTCCTTAAATAGTCTTAGAGGCCAAAATTTATGAAAACTAAGTACCTAGGAGGTATATATATGGGTTGGGAGCATTTTTCACCCCTCTAGCCCCTTTTGTTGACCTTTATGACCACCCAAATATCTCATATTTGCTTTAGTACAAAAATTGGAGTTGCACCATGAGTTTGATAAGTTAAACTCCACCATGAATTTTTCCTTAATTACAGGATTGAATTAGAAGACTCTAGAAGCCCTTGGTCAAGTGGGGAGTTATTGCGTTTTGTAAGTGATTGAGTTAGGAGCCTAATTTAGTGGCAGATTTGAGGGTGGAAGGTTGTTCACCCAACCTCTAGATTTAGAGAGAAAAGTCGGGAATGAAGGAGAAGGAAGGATAGCTATTCTAAAATCTCAGTTTTTCATAACCTTATTGTGAAGGTAGTAATCCTTCAAGTTCATATCTTCATATTGTGTTTCATTTCTTAAGTAGGTTTTTGCATATGTTTGTTTGTGTGTTTGATGAACATGTTTAGGATGGGATTTTAATGGGTTTTCTTTAAATGTTTCACTTATTTTTTTACATTTGATTTTTGAGGAAAATTTTTAAGGGATGTGTTGGCATTACTCACCCTCGGATAGGGAAAAAGTGGCCATGTATGGGAGAGCTTCATTTGGACTCCGGCAATGCAGAGTCTCTCCTCATGACAAGGAGAGGGAGAGAGTAGGGTGTTATGGACCTCTACTTGTCAATAAAAACCATGTTTGAGTTTTGGGAAATTGAAAAGTGAAAGAACGAAAGTTCTTGTGATTATAGCCTCGAAAGAGCATTTGTTATGGTTTTGTGACCGATGTCTCCTATCTGGAAAAACCCACCTTCTCCCTAGTCCAATTCGATAACAAACCCATTGTACAAACCTGGGATGGGAGTAAATGGGTTGATTGTGTTGTCATGTTAAATCTATTTGTCTCCCTGTGAGTTTCATTCTCTCCATGATTACCTTGATAAAATTACAGATTTCATAGTGGCTACCTTGTTATAAAGCCAAGTAGAAACTCAAAGTTGTTATTTAAATTCAAATGTGTTGAGAGATTTCTCCTTGGGATAATGATCCTATTGTAAAAATATTATTGTTAAACTTATTGTTGAAACGATTGTGATCTCAGGTTTTCTTCCCTAGTTCTTTCTTGAGGGGATCCTTGAATCAGATGAATGAATAAAAATGGAGTACTCTTTGTTCATATGATATTCTATGTGATTCAATTTATAGGCATATGTTTATTGGAAAATGGATGCAATGATGTTTTACCTTTTCTGTGACATTTTTAAAGTTCAAATTTGTATTCATGGATTAAATCGTAGCTAAAAGAAATGATGATAAATAGAGTTATGGAAAATTGATTCCAAACTATGTTAAGAAAATTTGAGTTTATAAATGGTATTTCATTTTGCATGTTCATAATTATCAGAAGCATAATATTCCTATTCGAATACTCAAGCATTACAGTAAACTTTATGCTATAAATCAACTTAGAAATGTGTGTGTGTGTGTGTGTGTGTGTGTGTGTGTGTGTGTGTGTGTGTGTGTGTGTGTGTGTGTGTGTGTGTGTGTGTGTGTGTGTGTGTGTGTGTGTGTGTGTGTGTGTGTCCTTTGGTTAACTAATGAATTTACAAATTTTCACTTGAAAAAAAAATTATTCCCCTTGCCATGAAAATATAATTTGCATTCAAAATTTCACACTTAGAAAAAAATATGGGTCTTGAGAAAATTTTCCATCCTTATTGCAAAAGCTCTCTACCTTTTGTATGAGGAAAGCTTAAATCTCCTTTAGGACAAAGCATATTCTTTATAAGATCCCTATTGTAAAACTTTTGTTTTAATTTAATTAATATTAAAATATATATATACAAAATAAAAACATAATATCTACTGCCCTATGTCTATCCTAAGTTTTCACCTTAAAAACTTTTAAGCTTTACTACCCCTTCCCACTTGGCTCCAAGTCTCCAACATTATTGTCCCTGCAAGTACCTTCCCTAGGCATCAGTTTTGGGAAGTGACGAGGAGAATGGAATAAAGTTTTTTGAAAAAAAAAAAATGTATTAAATACTAAAACTTTTTTCCTTTGACCACCTCCTTTGCATCGACATCACCCTCCCACCTTTGGTAAGTACAAAACAAAGGGGATGCTTGGCAGGCACCTTTAAAGGCCTCGGCAGTGCACCATATCCTTGGCAAATGGTAGTTATGGTGGTTAGTAGGGATAAAAAGGGAAGGTGGGATAAGTTTAGAAGGAGTTTTGGAGGATAGGTTAAAGGGAGTGAGGTAGGTGGGGTTAGTGGGGTTAGGTGGAAGTTTAGTTAGGTGTAGTGTTTATAAGGCTAGTTTTGTGTTAGAATACTTAGCTTTAGCATAATGTTAGTAGTTAAGGTTAGTGTTAGTTTAAAGTTAGGAATGTTATTAAAAGTTAAAGTTAGTAAAAGTTAGTTCTATTTTTAGTGATTTAATTAGTATATTTTTTAAATGTTAGTAAGTATAACTAAAAGAGAATTAGTTTAAATTAAAGTTGTTTTGTTTGTTTTAGGAATTAATTAATTTTAATTATTTTTGTTAGGATGTTTTAATGTTGAAAATTAGTTGTTAAAATATAATTAGTTGTTAATTTTAGTATTTGAATATGTTAACTGTTTGATAATGTTAGTGTTTTAATAAGTTCTTTAGTATTATTAGTTTAGTTTTAATTTATGTTACTAGTAGGTTTAGTGTATTAATGATTTACATTGGAATATTGAAAAGTAGATAAAAATAATATATTGTTTTAAATTAAATTTTATATATATATATATATATATATATATATATATATATTATCATGTAGTATTTAAATAGTATTGGTAATGCTTAAGTTACAATTGACAACATTAATCTTATGAATATTAAAATTGTAAAATTTAAGATTGATTTTGAAAGGATGAGTTAGTTAGTAAAGATAGTTAGAGGGGGTGTTATTTTGGGGTCTAATATAAACACGAACAAATGTCAAAATTGATTAAATAATGAATGTGTAAATATAATTATTTAATCCTACACAATGGTTATAAATTGAAATGAAATATCAAGGTATTGTTAGAGGAACTTATATCTTCCCTTCAACATACCTATAGTGTAACTTATGAAACAAATGTATATATATATATTTTTATCAAAACCCTTTGTGTCATGTAATTCATAGTCAACCATATATCAAACTTAGTAGATTAATTAATTTTAAAAATAAAATTGTGTGTTTTTCCCCGTATTTTGGGCATGACACTTCCCCAGTTGATTGTGAAATGCAATTTTTATTCTTTCTAGTCTATGAAACTAATGTATCTCCTAAGAAAAATGTTCCTCCACTTGTTCTCTTTCTATCATCAATGTTTTATGTCTAATTAGCATCTATATAGACTTTAAGATTAAATTATACTCACTTTTCATACCATAGGTTGTAATGTTCAGTGCCTTTAAGATATCATAATATCCTTTTAACTTCTATCAGATGTGACTCCTTTGGTTGTGATGATAATCTGGAGACGATTCCTAAGGCATGAGTTATGTCAAGTCTTCTATGAAAAACATGCTCTAGCTTCCCAATCATTGATCTATACAATGTTTCGTTCACTTCCTTGGATTCATCTTACTTCGATATCTTATGACTAATAACCATTGGTGTAGTGATAGGTTTAGACTCTTCCATGCAAAATGTTTTCAATATCTCAATATATACTTTAACTAGGTTATGTAGATCCCATTCTTCATCTATTATACTTGAAGTCCAATAAATAATTTTATCTCTACAATCATAGACATCTAAAACTCATTCCTCATTTCTTCAACAAATGACTTACTCAATCCTTCATCTCCTCCAAAGAGTGTGTCATCCATAAAGATTTCAGCAATCAAGACTTTACTTCTACTATCAATCTTAAGATATAGGTTGAAATTGTCTTTGGTTCTTAAAAATCCCATTTTAAGCAATGCTCTTGATTCTTGTCTTAGTCCATATAGTGCCTTATATAGCTTTCATACTAAATATTTGCCTTTTTCAATAAAAAAACCCCTCAGATTGTTCAATATATACTTCCTCTTTTAATACTCTGTTAAAAAATGTTGATTTCACATCCATTTGATTAACTTAAAACCCTTTTTAAGTTGCATATACTAGTAGTATTTTTACACCTTCCAATCTAGAAACTAGTACAAAGATCTCTTCATAATCTAATCCTTCTTCCTATGCATAACCTTTGCAAACCAATATTGCCTTAATTCTTATTACTTCTTCACTTTCATTCAATTTGTTTCTAAAAATCCATTTTGTTCCTATAACATTTTTGTCCTTAGGCCTGGGAACTAGTGATCAAGTCATATTCTTCTCAATTTTTTCTAGTTCTCCCTTCATAGCCTGTGTCCATTTGTCATCCTTTAATGCATATTTCACCATTTTAGGCTCCATTTATGATATTAGACATATTTTATTCCTTTCTCTTAGTTGACTTTTGGTTAATACTCCTTCATTTTTTATTTCCAATTATGTCAAACAAACTATGATTAATCCTCATGCATCTTGGTGTAATAGGGTCCATGTTTTGATTTTTCTCCTTAGTTTTCTCTTTTTGTGGTTTTTTCAATTGAGTGTTATCGGTTCTACAATCACATGATGTGCTTCTATCTTTTTAGGTTCAAAGTATATCATCTCATTTTATTATTTTACTTTTCTATTTCTATTTTTCTCATTGTATTCAAAGAATTCATCTATCGTCATATTACCACTTTCAACTATTTTGTTTGTCTTCAAGTTTAAACACTTGTATGATTTTCTTTTGGTTGAGTATCCCAAAAATATTCCTTCTTCACTTGTATTGTCAAGCTTTCCATGTCTTTCATCCTTCTTAATATAGCACTTTCTTCTAAAGATTCTAAAATAGCTTACATGGGGTGTTCATCCATAACAAATTTCATATCGTGTCTTAATTACTCCTTTGCGTAGTTGTACTCAGTTAAGTGTATAGACAATAGTAAAAATGGCTTCTCTAAAGGATTTGTGTGATAACTTATTTTGACTTAATAATTTTCTTCCACATTCAACTATGGATATATTTCTTCTCTCTACAATACCATTTTGTTAGGGTGTTCTTGGTGTTGTTAGTTGTCTTTTGATTCCATTTTCTTCACAATATTTTTTGAATTCATGAGATGTGAATTCAGCTCCTCTATTTGATCTAAGATATTTCAAAGTTTTCCATGTTTCTTTCTCCACTCTTGCCTTGTATTTTCTAAACATGTCAAATGTTTCTAAAATTACTTTGAAGAACATAACATACATCATCCTTGAATAATCATCAAAAAATAATATAAAGAATTTTTCTCCATGGTAGTTTTCAAGACCAATAGGACCACAAATATCTATTTTTACTAAATCCAAAATAATTTGAGTTGAATAGTCTTTACTTGAAAAACTTGAACAAGTCATTTTTCCAAATTGACACTCCTTACATATAGCATTTTTAGGTTTACTCACTATCAGAATTCCTCTTACACTTTTCTTTTTGCCCACTTTTTAATTATTATCAAAGTTTACATGACATAATCTCTTATGCAATAAAAAACTTTCTTCTATTTTTTCAATCAAAGAATGACCTAGTGAGGTATGTAACTTTAAAATATTTCCTTTTGTTTGTTCACCAGTAGCAACTATTTTTTAATTATTTTCAAATATTTTACAATTTTCATTACTAAAGTCAAAGTTTAAACCTTTTTAATCTAACTGAGAAAAAATTAAAATATTTTACTGTAAACGGTCTACCCAATAAAATTCATAGCAAACAATACGTAGGGTGATATGTTTTTGAACTTTACTAAACCTATATCACATTGCTTTATCATCACAAATTTTTCCTTATCTCCAACTACATGGTGAGAGAAACCACTGTCAATAATCCAATCATTGTTCTTGTCCATGCTTGAGATTAACGCATTTTGTTCTCTAATAACATCCTTGTTTGTGGATGACTCTTTTTCACAACAACAAAACTCACTTCTTGATCATCTCCATCAGCATGATCTTCATTTTCTTCCTCTTCATCTTTGTAACATGTTTTCTTTCCTTTTTGTCCAAAGTTCTTTTTCTTTCTATATTGGTTCACATTTTCTTCATTTTTCTCTTTTTTTGGTTTTTTGGGACATTTGTGTGTAAAATGATTGGTTTGCCTACAATTCTATCATATTATAGGACTCTTTAATTTAAATATTTAGGAAATATTTTAGCAGTCAGGGCTTCTAGCTCTTCCAACTCTTTCTCTTTTACTGCTACTCCTTCATACTCCCCATCATCAATAAATCTTCTTCTTTGGTGTGGTTATTTACTTGATAAATCTTGAAGTGGTACTTCACTAGTTGATTGATAATTATCAGTGATAATAGTTCTCTTATTAATTGTTATTATCTCTTTTATAGAAAAAACTCTAATTGCATATTAATTAGGTAAGGTTCTCAACATTTTACTTCCAACTTCACTTTCTTTGATCATTCCTCTAGCTCCTTTGATTGCAGTTGTACAAAAGAGATGGCATGTTCATGAGAACTTAGTGTGAAGTGTTGTTAGAATGATAGTAAAGCTAAAGTAGACCCAAGAAACAAACTATCACATCAATAATTGATGAACATCCCATGTTTCCCTAACTTCAACTACTAAAATTACTCTCAAATTGGCATCTTAGTGATAGTTCTAGAATGATATTATGTTATTTGTGAAGGTATATGATAAAAGGCTATATGAGATCTATCTGAATGTCAGATTTAGTGAGAGATGAACATGAAACTGCTATAGGTATGAGCATAAATTATACTTAACCATCCTAAATAATGATAAATTGTGATAAAAAAATGATAAATTATGGTCACACAAATGCTAAATGATGCAAAAAAATGACTTGATAATTGCTAGCTCTAGATATGCCTATAGTAAGGATGCATAAAACTTGGGTCATTTGCTCTTGTTTTTCCCTCCTATTTATAGCATTTTAGAAGGGGTTGGAGTAAATATGTAGGAATTACTTTTTTTTTATCAGGAGTAATGGTAAATCTAAAATTATCTCATAAACCCCCAAATAGAAAAGACCAACAAACTTGCATTGTGAGTATAAATAGGCTTTTTTATTTCTTTTTAAGTTCAAAGGGTGGATTTTCACTTTTGAGAGGATAATGACTTCATTTTCTTTATTTTGCATTTCTTTTCAATTTTTCCTCTTCCATTTTTGTTTGATTTTCAATTCCCCTTTTGAATTAAAACCTTTTGAAATGATTTTTGGGATTTCAAATTGTAAAGTGATCAAAGGATTTGGCAACTAATTGATTAAATTAATTACATAAACATCTTGATGTTGTGTTTAATCCAAATGTCCATTTTTTTTCATCATTTTCTCTAATTTTGTTCTTAATCTTTAATGATTTGATGAAAATCTTATTTCTAGAGTCTTGCCAAATGTTAGGGTGTCTACAAATACCCCTCTTTGAGCTGATATGTGAAGATATTAGCCCAAAGAAAGTCCCAATTCTTCTTATTTTTAAGTCAAACTTGATGTTTAAATACTTGATTGCTGATGATTTACTAATTTTACATAGGGGTAGTTGCCTTCTTGGGTGTAGTCTTCTTGGTTACCCTTGTATACACTTTTCCCTTTTTTTCTTGGGAGGTTCTTGTTCCTCTTCCTCCTCTTCATGTTCTTCCTCTTCTTCTTCTTCTTTTGATTCTTCTTCTTCCTCTTCATCTTCACCTTTTTCCTCAGTAAGCATGAGAGGTTCACCTTTTAATTTCTTCTCCAAGGTATTCATCCACTTCTTCCCTCTTTTCAAGACTTGAGGAATTTCTATCTCTAGAGATATTCTAGTCTTAGCTTCTTCATACTTGACAAAGTGGGGTGCCCTAGGGTCAGTAAGATCATTGAGAAGAGATTCTATGGTATCCGTTGTATCATCAATGTTAACCTCATGTCCTAGGGGCTTCACCCATGCAATTCTAGGAATGGCCGCTTAAATGTAACTTTTATCACAGTCAACCAAGAAACAAATGTCTTGAGCATACTGCTCAACCAACTGTTGAGGTATTATATACCTTCTCTAAATCTTCTCCTTGAAATTCTCAAAGTATGCTTTTATTATCCCATCAAAAATTTCTCCCAATTCTTTAATGAAATCATTGATTTGATGAATGACAGGTCTATCTTTACTCTAGACCACACTACCTTTGGATGTAAAGAATTTTTGAACATAAAAGAATAAGCACATGAATAGGGATCCAAACTTGCATATGTTTTTCTTTTAGGCTCAGATGCTCTCCATGTTCTTGCTAAGTTGGCTAAGTTGTAACTTGGAAAGTTCAAATGATAAATTTTTCTTCACCACCTTATAAGCCAAATCAATAGCTTCACAAGGGACATTCTTTAGTCTATTTGAGTTGTAGATTGTATGTGCAATCACATGGATCCTAAATTTGATTTCCATGTTAGTGACATTATTGAGCTTCATACCCCTATCATCCCTGCTAGGGTCTTCTTTGTTAATTCTCCTCGAGCTAGGGTTTTTCGTTGTTTTGGGTCTATCTAACATAGGGTAACCTGTAACTCAGTGAATCATCTTCTACATAATATTCATAGGTTGCTTGAGCTAGAAGGACATGTCATGCACTCTTCTCATAATGAACTTTATCCACTTGATCTTGAAATCCCTCGACATATATAGGGCATGAATTAAACCCTTAATCTCCAAGTGTTTATGTTCAGGTTTGAGTACTCCATTATCAAATAGAGAATTGTATGCTTCATTTATCTCAAATGTTATTGATTCTTGAATAATGCAATGATAGAATGACTTGATATCATTAATCAAAAGTACCTTAGGTGGTATGACCTAATTTTCTCCCATTGGATTCTTTTTCTTGACAATTGTTGGATGTAGTTTGAAATTTGGAGCCACATTCTTTACCAACATTTATAAGCCCTTCTTCACCTTCATGTTGGAGTTGGATGCCATGCTTTCTTGGTGAATGATGAAATCCACAACAACTAAGACTTTCACTACAAATTCACTCTCCAACACTAATTCGCTTGAAGATTTCTCTTCTGCATGAATTCACCCTCAAAATTGAATGCAGAGTAACAATAAAACCCTCAATTTCACCTTTTATCAAAAGTTTAAAAAATTTAGGGCCTCTTAAATGTATCATACAGTGGTAGGTGAGACAACTCAGTTAATTCATTCTAACTTAGCATAATTTGAGCCTTCCATAACTCAATTAGGACTAGGTTCTTACTTTACTCAGTGACAACAAGTAACTTGGTTACAATTGTATTGGAACTCGGTTAAGAGATAACTCTACTACTTTGCCTTGTGCATCTTTCTATGTTGATTTGAATTTCTTTCTTCTTGTGCATCTAGAACTAATGTGAGATGTTATTGATTTCCCAATTCCAAACATCTCCATGGATGCCTAGTTGGATGTGGATACTTCACCCAAATCATTAGCTTGGATGATGATAGATTCTCAACTTGGGCTTTCCTCTATCCTCCTTACCCATTTCTGATTTCTCTAATTTCTTATTTCTTCAATTTTTGACTTACCTTTGTTTCTTTTATCATTATTTGTTGTATTTCTATTCATGTAGTTTCTTTCCAACTCACCTATCTTCTTGCATACATAGCATCTTATATTGGTATTTCTTGCTCTGATGTGAGTTTCTACGCAATGTATACCAATGCCCATATTCTCCACAATAATGACATCCTCCCCATGTATTGTAGTCCCAACCAATAAATGTTCTTTGTCTAGTTCCATTGTGCTAAGTGTTTGGATTTGATATACACTCTAAAGATTTCTAACCTTGTTTGTGACATGTAAAATAGTTCCCTTCAAATTTTCATTTGGTTCTATATTCATTTGTCTTGTGACCATACTTGTTACAATTGTAGCACTAGCCTTTGAACTTAGGTTACATGGTATTGTTCCAACAAACATTTGAAGTATGACCTGATTTTCCACAAGTTTTGCATGTAGGCCTTTTGTTCTTTTGTTCTCCTATTCTAGATGACTCTCCTTGATTTGTGTACCCTAAGCCAGTAGTTCCTTTGGGTCTATTGGGACTCAAAATTGTAACATTGATTTTGAGTACCATTTTGAATTAAACTTTGCTAAAAATGCCCCTATAAAGTCTTTTGTGCCTAAATGTTGAGTTTTCAGTTTGAGTCATGAGATGTGTTTCAAGTTATTTTTTTCATTCATTTAGAATATTCATGCACCTCAAGTCATTATTTTGAAGTTTTGAATCATTCGGTGAGGTGTTGTTTTAAGCACTTATCAAATATGCATTTTTGCTCAAGTGTCAAAAAAAATCATAAGGCCACTTTACATAAGTATATCTATGAATTTATTGGGTTTCATGGCTTATCTCTTTGTACTTGTTTAAATTGGTCATCAAATAGCCTACATTTCAAATTTCAAGTCTCCATGATGAGTTTTGATAGGGTTTTCAATTGCTCAGAGTCTAGTGTCTCACGTTGGTATGTTGTTTGCACTATGTCACAAATCTAAATACCCCACTTTGAAGCTTAATATCTTGTATCAAGTTGAGTTTATTGATGAATTCCTTTCAATGGTGTATTTTAGACATGAGATAAATTCTTGGTATCCATTTTGAGCCCCTCATGAGTCCATTTCATAGGTTTCCTATGGCCATTTAAAATGAAATTTATTCTAATATAGTGTTGGCATATTTTGCATAATTTTAAACACCCTCTTCATAAATTTTTATCTCACACATTATTCACCTACAAATAAAACCAATAATATTCCATTATTTTCTACCATTTTTCCATTTTATAGGCCCTCGGCTCTCCATTTGATAACCTTTTGAAGTTCATACATTATACATATTTTTAAAGGTTTCCAGAACTAATGTTTTTAAAATGTGCAAAAATAGCTAAATGGGAAACATTGAAAGGGAATAATATCCAAATGAACATCCATTTCTTGTTGTGGATTCTCCATGTGAAATATTATTACCATGCAAAGTATTAACTTCAAAGAACACGATTTGGTCACCTTTTGAAGTCATTTCTAGAGGCTACTTAACTATTTTCAGCATTTTAAAAGTATTGTTCAAGAGATTTATCCCACATTCATCAAGTCGAGTGTTCTATTATTGTTTATATGTGCAAGTGAAATCATATCAAATATCAAAGCTTAAAGTATTTTGATAGTGAAGATATGTGCACATGAAGCCTAGTTGACTTGGTGGGATATGTAAAGAAATTTTGACCAACCATAAACTAACACTTGGCAGATGATTGGAGGTGAGTTGGCATGATGTGGACCAATCCCAATGTGCCATGTGGTGCTGACTAATGATGACATGGAATACCAAGTGCTCATTATTATGGAGAAGTGGTGTGGAGATGTGGAGATAAATTCTAATCTCCTAATCTCCATAGTTTGGAGAAGATAGTGATAGAGATGGAGAAGTGGAGATGCTAAGAAGTGATTTGGAGAAGTGGAAACGTGGATAAGTGGAGATTCTGAAAAGTGGAGATGCCAAGAAGTGGAGATGTGCAAAAGTGGAGATAAAGGCTAATATCTTGATCTCCACAATTTGTAGGCAGTTAGTAATAGAGGTGGAGAAGTGGAGATAAAGGCTAATCTCCTGATCTCCATAATTTGTATGTAGTTAGTGACAGAGGTAGAGAAATGAGATTAAAGGCTAATCTCCCAATCTCCATAGTTTGGAGAATTTAGTGGAGAAGTGGAAATGACAATTAATCTCCTAATCTCCATAGTTTACACACAATTTTTGATAGAGATGGAGAAGTGGAGATGAAGGTTAATCTCTTGATCTCCACAATTTTTAAGTGGTTAAGGAAGGAGGTGGAGATGTGGAGATGATGCAAGATTCAAGGGCCTATCAAATAATGATGTGTGGCACCTATAAGTTGGTCAACCTAGTTTGACCTGAATTTGAAAACAAGGAAAAATCTCAAAGTGCTAAAAATAATAATTTTTATTATTTTTTCCGTTTGAGTGTGCATCAAGTTTTAAGTAAAACTAGGTTATATTATAAAGTTCTTACTTTATAATAAAGTGATTTTTTCGCAAAATAATAGCATGGTAATTAGTTTAAGCTTGAAAAATTCAAACTCACACCCATGGCATCATTTTTATCCTAATATATGATAGAGAAGACAAGGAATCCATTTTTTTCCATTAGTTTGTGAGTAGGTCCAACCAAGTAGAAGTTATTAGCAGATTTTTAAAATTGGGGTCTTCTCAATAGACAAGCTTGTTTTTAGCTTGAAGATTAAATTTCAGTTTTAGAGCAAATGGTTATCTAGGTTTGTCCCAAATTTGGTGGAGATGTTCATAAAAATGTTAGTTTACATTGGAAGCCTTTTGATGTGTTATTTGGCATAAGTTTTTAGTAGCAGATCTGGCATCTTTTTTGCAATTTTTTTTCTTTCATCATTGAGCAATTCAAGTTTGTTTTTCAATAGCAATGATGAAGATTTGATATGCAATTGGAAGAAGAGAGGATTTGCAACAACAACAAGATCAGATTTCAAGTGGACACATGTCACATATAGATTAGATCTGGGAATCTCCATTCTTTCTATATCTTCTTTCTCTTTCTCATTATAAAGGGTTTATTAGTTCTAGTCTATTGAGCAAAGCTCTAGCTATGTTTCCACATCCTTAGTATTCTCTCTTGTATTAACAACAAAAATGAAGTTCTAGTGTTTTAGTTCTGATCTATTTGGTTTTTATTGACTTATCTTCATGCATTTTGAATGTATTTGTCTCAAATAAATGAATATAAAAGAAGTAAATAAATTTAGTTTCATTATGATTCTTGTCTCATGTCTTTGTTGTTTGTAATCTTTTGTGATTTATGGAAAAATAACATAAGTCTTAGTTGCAACTCCTTCGGATTGTATGTTGTGATGTGTTTTTTCATTGATTTAAAGAATCAAGTAAATGCTTGATATATCTTAACAAGGTTGCAAATTCATAGAAGGATTTGATGAGTATGAGATTCAGTCTGAACATTGATGTCTAATTCATAGAGTGAAAGGATAGATCTATGATATCTTAATGTATGTTGTGATTTATGGATTACCTAATGGTTAGGGCACTAATTAGTCAAAGGATTGACATGTTTCTTGTTGTTTCATATGTGGGTTATGCTAATATCTTTTATAATCAATGTATTTTCCCTTTCATGTTGTAAAGTTGAAAAGGATAACCGTCACTTAGTTTGTCAGTGCATAGGTCATGTTATTAGCTATTTCATGCCTCTATTATTGCACGAGTATGGAAGGGTTGGGGTTTTTATCTATTGTGTATTTCATATTTATGGCTTTTTCACTGGTCACATAATAGAATCTAAGGTCTACCCACCTAGGTTTTGTAGAGCCTGAAATAAAGATGGAGTTTAGCCTTATAGTTGGACCCAATGTTTGAATAGCTATGTTGAACTTGGGAATTAGCTACACTATAGACATATTTTTTCTTATTGTTGGGTTATTAAAAAATTGTTAAATTAGGACCCAATGGGGTTTATTGAAAGTGTGCTCATATAATTGTTGGAATGTCTTAATGGAAAGAATGCTTCTGAGGGGGGGGGTGAATCAGAAGTACTAGCTTTTAGCCTATTTTTTTAAACCCTTAATAACATATGATTGAAATGAACATGCATGCATATAAACATTAAGCAATCATGAGAAAAAAATATGCATCACCACATAACACTTGAGATTTTGGTAACCCAGAAACCCTCCAAGAATAAGAAGGTAAAAATGGGGTGGGGATGATACCCACAAAATTACTACAACAATAATGTTTGACCACTTCTGATGGTCTGCCCTGTTAAAGGCATGCCCTATTAAAGGCTTTACACTGTGTCAATAGTGACCTAGTTAAAGGATTTACAAACACTTTACATGAAGTGTTACCATATTAAAGGATTTAATCACCTCTTTAAAAGATCTACAACCTAGCTGTTAAGCTAACCTATCAACATAGGATTTCCTTTCTAATATAATTGCTAGAGAGTATTAGGCATAATAAACCTAATAGCTTACAATCCTTGATTGCTGAATTCAGGCACTTGATCTTCTTTCTCTGATCTTGATTCTCTGAAATCTGATATCTGTTCATATTCCTTGCTTAGTTCTGATCAACTGAATATTTAATTGTTGCTCTCTTCCTCTAAGTCTTTTTACTCTGAACTCTGAACTCCGCTATAGTTTTTCCATACACTCCTTCATCCATCTTTTATACAATGAGATTTTGTCTTCCTTATAAAGACATTTGAAGACTTAGGGTTAGATGTGGATCTACGATCCATATTGAATATTTGTTTCCCACTCATTCCTTGCACTTCTATTATTGGTTGCATGCCTTCTCAATTTTTCTTATTGGATGCATGTAGATTGCATAGGAAATACAAAAGATTCGATCTTATCACTTAAATCCTTCGATATTCATCATATGTTGGCCATAAAAATGTTTTACATCTGAGTTTGTGTCTTTTCAAACTCATATACGCATTCTGTGTTACTTAGCACTTACTGATTCCTGATGCTCAACACATATAAGAAACTAGCTCACTTGGCTACTGTAGTGATTCTATCCTGCTCAGCATCATCTGTGACTCAGCACTTGAATATCACTCAGCTCCTATATCATGTTCGGCACCTGAAGTCACTTGGAACTTGATCTTCACTTAGCAACTGAAGGTTGCTTGGCACCTGAAGATCACTCGACACTTGTTGGATTTTCTGACTCAGCTCATGTTGTAACTTTTTGACTCAGCTCATGTTGTGACTCGGCTCATGTTGTGACTCGGCTCTAATGTAGAAAGTGGTTAAGTGTGTTGGCACTCAAATGTCAAAACCATTCTGAGACTAACAATAATTGATTCACACTTTCTTATGATCTCAATCTTCTCTCATTTAGTTTATTTTTAGCTCTTAGCTCATTTTGAAGTCTCTTTCTTCTCTTAGATTGGTGATACCTTGGTTTGCATCATCTAGTTGATCAATCATGTCTTCTTGATTTAGAGATAACTATTGAGCTTTGTTGGCCTTTTCCTCTAGCCTTGTACCAAGTAATCTTCTTTCTACATCTATCATTTCTTTATCGTTTATACCTTTGTTCTTTTTCTCCATGACTTCACATAGTCTAACTAAATGAATTTCTTGTTCTCTTTTCAATTTTATCACTTCTTCTTGAAGAGTATCATTTCTCACTAGTAGATCTTTTATAACTACATCTGCTTCTTTTGAACTTCTTTCTTTGTATAGGTCTTCTATAGTTTCTTCTGTGTAGAGATTGGCATTCATCTTTATAGCCAATTCTTTTCTTCTTTTTAAAGAGTGAGTAAGTTGTTCCTTGAGTTTCCTTACTTGCTCTATATCCATATGTAGATCCAATTTTTCATTTTCAATAGCTTTCTCTAACTTGTACACTTTCATCTCCTTATATCTTTACTCTCTAGCTATTAAGCCTCTAATTGGAGAACCTTGCTCTGAAATCAATTGTTGGAAATAGAATGACAAGCAAGTGACTGAGAGGGGGGTGAATTAGGAACCAATAAAACTTCTTCTACTTAGATTATTGCATTAGATTATCTAATCTACTTACATGCATGAACATAAAATATTAAAGAAATCAACACCATAACACTTTGACACAAGATATGATAACCCAGAAACCCTCCAAGTAGAAAGTAAAACTAGGGTGGGGATGACACCCACAATCTTCACTACTGTAGTAATAAAGCTGACCTATTAGGGATTACAATTGATCACTTATGGTGATATGCTCTATTAAGATAATAAAGGACTACTAGGTCCACCTTGCAAAAGGATTTTACAATACAATCAAGTACCTGCTCTTTTAAGAGATTTAGCATAAGACTATTAGGTCCACCTAGTTAAAGGATTTGACTAATGCACTCGTCAGGATGAATCAACAAGATAATCTCTACAATGCAACTTGATTTTCTAAATAAGATCATTTTAATAATTTGATCACTTGACTATGTGTTGGAAATCTGATTACAAAGATCATTGATGAAGAAGATTGATTGAAAGAGGGAGATTGTTGTTAAAAGAATGTTTTCTATCATTATTTTGTCATTGATGTCAAACCTACTATTTGTAAGAATGACAATTTCTTATAAGATCCAAGTACTATCACTTAGTTGATTGATAAAGAGGATTTGATCAACAAGATGTAACAAGAGCACCTAAGAGAAAGGTTGAGTTATGATATTGTTATGAAGTGCAAGGATCAACTAAGACAATGGTTAAATGATGTATTGATAACATACTTGAAGATATAGAGGCTGGCTAAACTTAGAAACATTGGATGAATAAATTGTAATAAGGTTGACTACAAAGCTGAAACTAAGTTCATCAGTGGGTTTTGAGGAAGCTAGTTGAAGCCGAGAAAATTCTTAGTTGGAGCCAAGCAAAAGGAAAATCTAGTGTGTGCCAAGTGAACTTCAAGTGCTGAGTGAAGTTCAAGTGTTTAGAAAAGTAACACGTGTTGAGCATCAAAAAATCTTAGTTGATGTCGAGTGAACTTTAGGTGTCAAGCATCAGTAAAATGTAGTTGGTGCCAAGTAACACAGTATGTGTCGAGCACCAAAATTTCAATAATTTCAAGCTACTACATTATTGGAAATGACAAAGATTCATTAAATTTGAGCAGACAAAGTTGTTACCTTGAATTTTGTGAACCAATTGGATGATAAGGATGATGAGCTAGTGGCACAAAATTCTATGTAAACCATTTTTGAGTAAATTCCAAAGGATCCTTCATGATGTTTCTAGAAGGAACAAAATATGGGTTAGATTCAATGAATCCTACCTAATCCATATGAATTAAAATTAAAGGAGGGAAGAATTGAGCAAGAAAAGGAATTCCTAACTTCTATTTAAGAAGTCACAGACCAAGTAGTAAGAGTTGCTGGAGTGCCAAATTACAAAGTGGTTAGAAGGGTGTCAAGGAGAAGACATCTAGGAGAAGGAAGAACAGAGTATAGAGACTCTACTTTGACAAGTGGTCAGAGAGAGATGATTGCAGTGGTACATTGAGCATGGAGACTCAAGGTGATTAAGCTTGAAAGGAGGGCAAGCTATCAAGAGTTGTAGAGACTAAAAGCCAAGCAAAGATATGAGCTGAGAAGGGATTTGAAATCTGCAAGTTGAGTTGTAAGTTGTAATCAAGTCTAAACCCCTTATTGTTACTCTCTAGCAATTGTATCAGTTAAGGTAGAATGAAAATCCGATGGACTTAGGTTGGTCTAACAGCCATTTGTAAATCCTTTAACAAGGTGGCATTCCAATTGAATGTTCTAAAGTCCTCTAACTAGGCCCGGTTCTAACAGGGTGATTAAATCCTTTAACCAAGTCACATTTAATAGTGTGTTATAGCCTTTAACAGGATAGGCCTTTCACAAGGCATCACTTCAAAAGAGTGATAATTGAGTAGCATATTACTAGTGGTTTTTCCCAAATTGGGTTTCCACATAAATAATTGTGTTATGTGTTGATATTTTAATGTGTTATGCTTGCATGTTGATTTATAGTAACTTGTTGAATAGGAATGTCTAAGCTTGGATGAATGAATGGTTGAATGGGCTCACCACACTTAGTAAAAAGTTTGAATAGGAAATTTGGACCTTGAATAACTAATTCACCCCCCTCCCCCCCACCCCCCCCCCCCCCCTTCTTAATTATTCTAAAGCATTTCTAACAATTGGTATCAGAGTCATCTACTAATTTAGTTTCAAGGTACTAGAAGTAGGAAGATCAAGATGTCCAAGAGAGAAGTTTCCAAGCTCAATAGAGATAACTTCATTTCATGGTAGAGTTTGATGAAATTACACCTTGGATCAATAGGTGATTATGCCAAAACCTCAATTGGAACAGAATATGTAGACCTAGCTGGACCTCTTACTGCAGATGATTTGAGCAAAAGGAATGAGCACAATCAGGCAATGTTGGAGATTTCCTCCACACTTAGTTATGTTGAATTTGATGATATCAAAGAATGTGACACTACATTCAAAATGTGGAAATCCCTAATAGATATCTATGGAGGAGATCAAAATGTTTAGAGAGAAAAGAGAGAAAGCCTCAGAGGAAAGTTTGATGACATGAAAATGGAGGAAGGTGAAAATGTTGCTCAATATGCTGCTAGAATGAAAGAAGTGGTAAGTGCAATAAGAAGTCTAAGTGGTCAATTGGAAGAAGAGATTATCAATAGCAAATACTTAAGGACCCTACTCCCTATCTATGCTATTAGAGTTTCAGCCATCCAAGAGCTAAGGTGTGTACAAGGAAACACACTAACTTTTGAAGAAATAGTGGGAAGACTTACTGCATTTGAATTGTTCAATTTTGATAACTATAGACCTGAGAAATTTGAATCTACTTTCAAGGCAAAGCTAACATTGAAAGACACTAAGGAGGTGACATCAAACAAGAAGAGTAGAAAAGAAAAACATTCATCCAGTGACAGAAGCATAGATGAGGAAGATGTGGAACAGTTAGAAGCACTATTGGCTAGAAGATTCCATAGAGGCAAAGGTAAATTCAAAAGTAATCTACCTATAATTTGTTTTAATTGTAATGAAGTAGGTCATATTGCTGCAAGGTGTACAAAGAAGAAGAACTACAAAGAAGGAAACAAGTACAAGAACAAGAGAGAAGATGATAGTAGAGATTACAAAGACAAAGGCAAGAGATGCTACATTGTTGAAGAAGATTCTAATGAGAATGATGATGAAGTAGTCTATGTGGCCATGAAAGATGAATCAAATGAAGATGAAACAATAGCACTGGTGACTTGTGTGAACAAGAATGACAAGTCGATCATAGAGAGTGGGTGCTCTCATCACATGACAGGAGACAAAAGAAAGTATATTACCTTTACTCAGTATGATGGAAATAGTGTTAGATATGGAAATGATGCTCCATGTCAAATCAAAAGAAAAGGCTCAATTAAACTTATAGAGAAAATTTCATGTGATAATGCATACTATGTTGAAGGATTGAACTACAATTTGTTGAGTGTATCAAAATTAGGCAATGTAGGTTGCAAAGTAGAATTTGAAAACAAATCTACCAAAATCCATGACACTGATGGAAATCTGATAGGAAAAGGTGAACAAACTAGGAGTAAGTTGTTCTATCTAGATATGGAAGATGCAACTTGTCTTGTAGTTAGACTTGATGATGTGTGGTTATGGCATAAAAGATTTTGTTATGTTATCTTTGACAATCTAATTAGCATCAGCAAGAAGAAGAAAGTCAGAGGTTTGTCCAAACTGAAGAAACCTAAAAACACAATGTGCAAACAATGTCTACTAGGGAAGATGACTAAGTCTAGTTTCAAAAGAAAAACATATAATTCCAAATAAGTACTAGAGCTAGTCCATACAGACTTATGTGGTCCAATAGAAGTGCACAGATACCTAGGAGACAAATACATAATGCTATTTGTAGATGACTATTCCAAGATGATAACTGTTATGTTCTTAAAGAAAAAGTCTGATGCATTTCAAATGTTCAAGTGGTATTTGGCCAAAGTTGAGAAGTAAACAGGTAAGAGTCTGAAATGCCTAAGATCAGATAGAGGAGGAGAATTTACATCAAAAGAATTTGAAGTATTCTACAATGACAAAGGCATCAAAAGGAAAACATCAGTACCAAGAACTCCACCACAGAATGCTATTGCTGAAAGAAGGAATAGGTCAGTAATAGATTGTGCAAGGACCTTGATGATGGAGAAAAATGTTGCTCTAAAGTACTAGAGAGAAGCTATAAGTATTGTTGTTTACACCCTGAATAGAGTCCAAGTCAAGAAAGGTACAAATGCAACACCTTTTGAATAGTGGTATGGTCACTCACCTAATGTAAAACATTTCAAAGTATTTGACTATAAATTCTATATTCTTAAAGATACTAGAAATGGAAAGTTTGATGGAAGTGATGAAGGCATATTCCTTGGATACTCCACTAGAAGTAAAGCATATAAGTGTTTGAATACTAACACTAACGAAATTGTGGAAAGTGCAAATGTAAACTTTGATGAGAATGCAGAAGTCCAAGTTGATGATTCCAGGAAGTTAGAAGATTATAGATCTTTTGTATATTTCTATGAAGGAATGACTATTGAAGACAATGTTTTCAATCAAATTGGGAATCAGCAACAAATCTCAGTATTAGCCGAGTCACGGCCAGTGAATGTTGAGCTACATTTAGATGCCAAGTTGCAAAATGAAGAAAATACACATTCTGGCTCTAAAAACAATACACATGAAAGAGATGATGAAATACTAGATGGCGAAGAGCTAAATGAATCTGAAGCTAAAGGATTAAACATGGAAAGAAGGATAGAACCAAGGTTATCCAAGTATGTGTGAAGACATCACCCTGCAGATCAAATAATTGGTGAATGCAAGAATAATGAAAAGGAATAGACTAAGAAATGAATCATGTCTACTGAGCAAGGTTGAGCCCAAAATAGTGAAAGATGCACTATAAGATGATGATTTTTATAAAGCTATGGAAGAAGAGATAGATCAGATTGAGAAGAACATAACTTGGACCCTGGTTCTTAGACCAGCTAACAAGAATGTAATTGATACCAAATGGGTGTTTAGGAACAAACTTTATGAGAATGGTAAGATAACAAGAAACAAAACCATACTAGTTTGCAAAGGATATGCACAAGAAGAAGGATTGGATCATGGGGAAACATTTTCCCTTATTGCAAGAATGGAAGGAGTAAGAACACTACTTGCATATGCTGCATACAAAGGTTTCAAACTCTACCAAATGGATGTGAAGTCTACTTTTCTTAATGGTATACTAGAAGAGGAAGCCTACATAGAACAACTAGAGGGATTTGTTGATGACAACAAAAAGGATATGGTTTGCAAACTGCATAAGGCACTTTATGGTTTGAAGCAAGCACCTAGAGCATGGTATGAGAGACTGCACAAATATCTTGTGAAGTTTGGATTTGAGAGAAAAAATGAACACAACAACCTACATATCAAGGTAGAAAAAGGTAAAGACATTTTGATATTTGAAATCTTTTTTGATGATATAATATTTGGAGGAAAAGATGTTCTATGCAAAGATTTTACTGATCAAATGAAACATGAGTTTGAAATGTCAATGTTTGGAGAAATCAAATTCTTTGTTGGATTGCAAGTACATCAATTGAAGCATGGAATATTTGTGACCCAATCAAAATACATCAAGGAGATACTCAAATTATTTAGATTAGAAGATTCAAAACCAATTAGCACACCAATGGTGACAGGACATAAGTTATCCAAGAATGATAAGTCAGCTGAAGTGAATCAGACATTGTATAGATCAATGATTAGAAAGTTGCAGTATGTTGTACATAGTAGACTAGACATTACATTAGTTGTTGGAATAGTGGCAAAATTTTTTGCAAATCAAAGAGAAAATCATTTGATGGTAGTAAAGAGAATAATGAGGTACTTAAAAGGAACTGATGACTTTGGTTTGTACTACAAGAAGAGTGAAAAGTTTGAGTTAAGAACCTACACTGATGCATATTGGGGAGGTAATATTGATGACAAAAAAAGCACCAGTGGAGGAGCAATTTTCTTGGGAAAAAGATTGATTACATGGACTAGCAAAAAGCAAATTTGTACTTCATAATCAATAGCAGAAGCTGAATATGTTGCAACCACTATCAATTGCACCAATATTGTATGGATCAAACATTTGTTGCAAAGTATGAAGGAAGAGGTGAATGAGCCTGTGATACTTTAATGTGATCATACAAGTGCCATCAGCATATCAAAGAACCCTGTAATGCATGCCAAAACTAAGCACATTGCAATCAAGTATCACTATGTAATAGAGTTGGTGGAAGAAAAATAAGTAAAGATGGAATATGTTAGCTCAAAGGAATAGATTGTTGACATCTTTACAAAAGAACTACCTAAATATGCTTTTGAACATCTTAGAGGTAAGTTAGGGGTGATACCCCTAGCTAAGGCTACTTAAGAAAAAGCAAGACTCCTCTGCATCAAAAGAGTTGATTGTTGAGATATTACACATTGATGCAAAAAATACTTAATTTAGGACTACTTCTAAAGTAATTGAAGTGATGAAGTTCCAAATCAGTCACAAGCAAGATGATAGAGGGAGAAATTGAGAGAACTTGCAAATTCTACACTAGCATGATAAGATGTTGAGATAATATGTCTTTGGCATTGTTATCAAAGAGGGAGAAATGTCAAGAAACTTATCAACAACATTTGATCAATAGTTAAGGGAGAAGATGAAGAAGTTGATCAGAACAAAGAGAAATAGCAAAAGATGAGCAATGCATACAGAGGGAGAAAATGTAAGAAGAAAGGAAGAAAAGAAAAAGGATATAGTAGCTAAGAGGGAGAAATAGAAATGAAACAATTAGGATAGTAGATCAAAAGAGGAGATGTGAAAACTGATATTAACACAATTACTTTTTGGCATTTGACTTACTATTCTAACCTAGTTAGCATTTGGTTAAATAGTTTAGTCTGATGGTTGATCAGTTTGGTTTTCCATCAATGCCAAAGAGAGAGATTGTTGGAAATCTGATTGAAAAGATCATTGATGAAGAAGATTGATTGAAAGAGGGAGATTGTTGCTAAAAGAATGTTTTCAATCATTATTTTTTCATTGATGTCAAAATTTTTATTTGCAGGAATGAAAAATGTTTATAAGATCCAAGTACTATCACTTAGTTGATTGATGAAGAGGATTTGATCAACAAGATGTAACAAGAGCACCTAAGGGAAAGGTTGTGTTATGATATTGTAATGAAGTGCAAGGATTACCTAAGACAATGGTTAAATGATGTATTGATAACATACTTGAAGATATAGAGGTTGGATACACTTAGAAACATTGGAGGAATAAGTTGTAATAAGCTTGACTACAAAGCTTAAACTAAGTTCATCTATGGGTTTCGAGCAAGCTAGTTGAAGCCAAGCAAATTCTCAGTGGGAGCTAAGCAAAAGGAAAATTTAGTGTGTGTCAAGTGAACTTTAGGTGTCGAGTGAAGTTCAAGTTCCAAGAAAAGTAATAGGTGCCAAGCATTAGAAAATCTTACTTGATGTTGAGTGAACTTTAGGTGTCAAGCATCAATAAAACGTAGTTGGTGCTGAGTAACACAGTATGTGTCGAGCACCAAAATTTCAATAATGCTGAGCTACTACATTATTGGAAATGACAAAGATTCATTGAATCTGAGCTGACAAAGTTGTTACCTTGAATTTTTTGAACTAGTTGGAGGATAAGGATGATGAGCTGGTGGCATGGAATTCTATGTAAACCATTTTTGAGCAAATTCCAGAGGATTCTTCATGATGTTTCTAGAAGGAACAAAATATAGGTTAGATTCAATGAATCCTACCTTATCCATATGAATTGAAATTAAAGGAGGGAAGAATTGAGTGGGAAAAGGAATTTCAAACTTCTATTTAAGAATCATAGACCAAGAAGCAAGAGCTAGTGGAGTGCCAAATTGTGACGTGGTTAGAAGGGTGTCAAGGAGAAGACATCTAGGAGAAGGAAGAACAGAGTATAGAGACTCTACTTCAACAAGTGGTTAGAAAGAGATGATTGTACTAGTACATTGAGCATGGAGACTCAAGGTGACTAAGCTTGAAAGGAGGGCAAGCTATCAAGAGTTGCAGAGACTGAAAGCTAGGCAAAGATATGAGCTAAGAAGGATCTGAAATTTGCAAGTTGAGTTGTAAGCTATAATCAAGTCTAAACCCCTTATTGTTACTCTCTAGTAATTGTATCAATTAGGGTAGAAGGAAAATCCTATGGACTTAGGTTGGTCTAACAGGCATTTGTAAATCCTTTAATAGGGTGGCATTCCAAGTGAATGTGTTAAAGTCCTCTTACCAAGCCCACTTCTAATAGGGTGGTTAAATCCTTTAACCAGGTCACATTTAATAGTGTGGTGTAGCCTTTAATAGGGCAAGCCTTTCATAGGGCATCACTTTAGAAGAGTGAGAATTGAGTAGCATGTTACTGGTGGTTTTTCCCAAATTAGGTTTCCACATCAATCATGGTGTTATGTGTTGATCTTTTCTTATGTTATGCTTGCATGTTGATTTAGAGTAACTTGCTAAATAGGAATGTCTAAGCTTGGATGAATGAATGGTTGAATGGGCTCACCACACTTAGTAAAAAGTTTGAATAAGACATTTGGACCTTGAATAACTGATTCACACCCCCTCCCCCCCCCCCCCTCACTCCTCTAATTTATTGTAAAGAATTTCTAACACTATGATGGATGAGTCTCTTCTTTTCTCTTTATATTGCCTTATAGCCTAATTACATATTCTGCTCCATATTCACTTCTTATCTCCAAGAAAAACATATATCTTCTTCTCTTACACAATTATTTTGCTTCTCACTTAGACAAATGAATATTTCTATTCTTATGTATCCTCCAATAAATAACTTTATATCAACTCAGCTCCCACAATATATATCTTCATAAAAACCAAATATACCTTTAGGTTGTCTTAAGTATTGATACTCGAGAAATACAGTGCATTTGACTTTTTTTTGTCACTTGATAGAGAACTTGGGTGATGTTGAACCTTGGTTAGCACTGGATGCTTAGGTAAAACTATAGAGCACATGTGATATATCTAGCTCGGTCAACACAAAGAGCTCAGTTAACTCTATGAACTCAATTCACATACGAAGTTTGTTTCCACTGAAAATACTGAATAGCTTAGTTTATACTGTGAGCTCAATTAGTATAGTAAATCTTCATCTACTCAAGCTACACTAAAATTTTTTCCCTAACGGATTGCTTAGTTGCAATATTAACCAACCTTTCTAGATAGCTTAAGTGATTTGTTACTAATTGACAATCTATCTTGCCATAGGGTAATAGAAAGATGTTATTTCTTTATTAATTATAGTAACAACAAAAAAACCTATTTTTAACTGAAAGTTTGAATCAATGAAGTATTCAATAATATAAAAATAGCATATTCAAACTCAACAATCCCAAAAATAATGAAATGACAAGCACAGTCCTGAAATGCAAATGGCTTCTTAAGAGTGGTTGTACTCAGGCTGGTGACTACAAGGATTTAGTATCATCCAATAATGGTCAAATTTACCTCTTTGAAAAGAGATCTTCCCACCAACATTGAAGGAGGCTTAGCATAATCTTTTTCAAGACTACTGGATGAAGACTATCTTTTTAACATTATTGCCTTGCACTCCATTAAGAATACAAGTTTTAGAGCTTTCCCTCTCATTGACCCTATTAAGGAAAATCTTGAGAGTTATGACCTTCTATGTCTTGTGTAATCTACCTATAAAAAGTGAGGAAAATTTAAATTGTAAGTAGGTCTGAGAATTTGATCACCCCAAAAGGATGAGAGCATATCCCTACTACTTTAATTTCCAAACACACTAGACATGACCTATTCAATTTTAGAGCCTTTAATCTATGGTAAAAGAGGAGGCTCCTAATTATGTTAAGTGTTTGTTCATTCCTTAGCTAGATTGCACATCAGACTCAATATTTATGACATTTTGATTCACTCCTGAGAGTGAATAGCATAGGCCTAGCACCCAATCATAGATTTGAAATAGCCACCTTAACTTAGGTTATATTTTAAAAGAGAATATGCCACAATTTAAGTAAGAAACCATATAAGTTATAGGCCTACTTGATTCAAAGCTAGCAAAAGGCTAGGTGCAATTTTTAAGAATTTTCCACCTTGTTTCCATAGATCTTGATAGCCTAGTTGCTTCCTCATAGATTTTTAGACACTTTTATTCACCCAAAAATCAAAAATTTAAATCAGATTTGCCCACCTTTTAATTCCACTAGATGTGTTGTAGAAAACTACATAAGTGCTAGAGAAAAATGTAAACATGCTACTGAATATAATAAATGCACTATTATAGTAAATGAAATCACTACGGAAACATGTGTATATGCTTTAGAAATATGTAAATGCGCTACCTAACAATACAAATGTGTCACAGAATATTATAAATGTGCTAAAACAGATTTTAGAAGCGCTAAAATGTGAAAACCAAATTCCAAAAGCATTGTATGAGAGTTTGGAAGCTTTTGCATGTGGAATTTGTCTTTCTAGAGGACCAATGAACCTCTAGGCAATGAGATCTACAAGATCTGACTAAGAAAACAACTCAAAAAAGTTAATCTATAATAATGAGGCTTACAACCCCATGGTGGGCAGTGTTTTGTACATGAGAGACCATGTATGCATGAGAGCTTAGTGTGAAGGGTTGTGAGAATGATAGTAAAGCTAAAGTAGACCCAAAAAACAAACTCTCACATCAGCAATTCATGAACATACCATGTTTCCCTAACTACAACTGCTAAAATTACTCTCAAATCAACATCTGTGATAAAAGACTATATGAGATCTATATGAATGCAAGATTTAGCGAAAGAAAAATGTGAAAGTGTTATAGATATGAACATAAATGATACTAAACCATGCTAAATAATATTAAATGGTGATAAAAACAATTACTAAATGATGCTAAAACAAATGCTAAATGATGCTAAAAAATGACTTGATAATTGCTAGCTCTAGATATGCCTATAGTAAGGATGCATGAAACTTGGATCCTTTTCTCTTGTTTTTCCCTCCTATTTATAGGATTTTAGAAGGGGTTGGGATAAAGATGTAGGAATTACTTTTTTATCAAGGGTAATGGTAAATCTTAAAAAATCTTGTAAACCCCCAAAAGGAAAAGTCTGAAAAACTTGCATTGTGAGGATAAATAGCCTTTTTAAGTCCAAAAAGGTGGATTTTCACTTTTGAGAGGATAATGACTTTATTTACTTTATTTTGTATTTCTTTTCAATTTCGTCTTTTCCTTTTTTGTTTGATTCTTGATTTCCCCTTTTGAATTAAATTTCCCTTTTGAAATAAGTTTTGGGATTTTGAATTGTAAAATGGTCAAGGGATTTGGAAATTAATTGATTAAATTAATCACATGAATGTCTTTATGTTGTGTTTAATCCAAATGTCCATTTTTTCCTCATTTTCTCTGATTTTGTTCTTAATTTTTACTAGTTTGATGAAATTCCTATTTCCAAATTCTCACCAATTTTAGGGTGTCAAGTGTACCTTGTTAAATTATTTCCTCTAGATATGTTAGGATCTTTACTCTATTAGGAGTAACCTCTCTAAATTATTTCAACACTTGAATCTAAGAAGGATACCATGTTAAAGGTTTTACAATATAGTGATTAGCCCACCCTTTCAAGTTATTTTAATTGTTACAATGGTAAGAAGGTAACATAAACAAAATGATATGTAGTTTTCACTTCCTTTCCATATGAGATCATTTAAAGCTCTTCAATATAATAACATACCATTAAATATTCTTTGGTATAATCACAACTCACTTACTGCTTCTACGCTCTAACGATTTTTTCTACAACCTTTTCTCTACTTCCTTTTCCTAGCCATACTTCTTCCAGTCATGATACATACCCTCAACTTGTCTTCTTCCTTTCACTTAAGTATATCACAAACCCTAAACCTAGATCCATGATCACAATACCATCCATATAAACTTCTCAAACAATCTTCCTCACCTTAACCTAATACTAACTTGACTTTTCTTGCTAATCTGATGAGATATTCACTTCTCTTATAAGTCTTCTTCTCTGATAGTTTGATAAGATATTCCATCGATACTAATACTAATTATGTTATTTATTCCAACTTTTACTCGATAAGTTTCCTTTTTCTATTATTTTATATGTGTCCTTTCTCATCTTTCTTTTTCTAAAGATATGATAACAAGTTAAAATAATATTAATTTTGACATCAATGACAAACAATATAATTGATGAACATGCAATCTATAATTTTCGTTCTTCATCGATAACATGTAGATTAGTTATGCCAATAGTTGGATCCCATTTTAGTAGCTATTTATGATAGAGGTGATTCTACAATATCTGGAGCCATTGGTGTTGTTGAGGATGGTGCTATATATTTTGGGTATTATTTGGTGTTTATTATGGTTGCTTGGAAGCTTTAGTATCCCTACATTATGATGGCTTTTCTTTTCTCTTCCATTCTTTGACAATTGGTATTGTTTTGTATAGTGAAAGGAGTTTCTCTTTTGTAGTAGGTAATTGTGGAATGTTAGAGGATTGTTCTTCATGATACCTTTGTAGGTATGGTTTTATGAACCTTTTGGTTGTGCCTATACATGGAGAGGTAGAAATGAAGAGATACTTTTTGGGTTTTAAAGGTGTAATAGATATCTTATTAGTGATTTTTTGGTTAGTGGAAGTGTTTTCATTATTGATAACTAAGGTCATTCTCTCATTTTTTGGAGAGGGTGCACTATTCTCTTATCTTGTGAAGGTGAGTTTGGTATTAAACAAGGGTATCCTATGGATAATCTCTAGAATTGGATTTGTTTTTACTTTGAAAGCCTAAAGTATAAGTATATACTTGTCCCTTAGTTTTTTGGGTCTATATAGGTGTTCAACATTGGTACTTTATGATTTATCTTAGCTTATATTAGGGGCTTTTAGTTTTTTGTACAAGAGGATATAATGTTCTCATGGTGAATAGAAAAATAGTTTTTTGGAAATACTTTGTTTCACCTCTTAGAGGGGTTTGGATATGTTTATGACTTTTCTTTATTTCTCCCTTTTCAAAGCTCAATGGTGGTGCCTACCCCATCTTTTAGGGTTGGATATTTTTTTCCCATATTGTGATGGATGTTTTTGTTAATTTTGCGTAGTCTATGTTTTTTTTGTATTATATAATTTATAGATGATATGGATAATGATATTTTTTCCTAGTCGATTACTAATAGTTTTTAAGGACTAGTTGTAGTCTTTGGTTATTTTTGGTTGGACTTTTTAGCTAACTATGGGGTTATGTTAATCCTTATTATGGTGGGATTTTTTCTTTTGGCCATGGTAAGGACTTGTGTACTCAATTAGTTTTTTCCACTTTTTTTCTTCCTAAAGAGTTGTAAGAGTGTTAGATAATTGAGCGGGGGGGAGTGAATTAATTATATCCAGCTATCCTATAGGCCTTTAAAAAAAATTAATATTAATTAAAACTTCATAAAATTTTGTATCAATAACTTAGTAACCACATTCAACTTCTTGAATCAAACTTATAACTACTTTACTTCAAACTATTATCTCATTGTTCTTACGTAAACCGAGTATCAAAGTAATAACTTAGCTTATACAAAGTTACAAAATTAAACAAAAAATAAGAAAATAAAGTTTACAAAACATAAGAATTCACACATTTGAAAAAGATATATAACATGGAAACCCTATAAAAGGAAAAACAACCCAGGAGATGGAAACCTAAGTATTTCACTTTTTTGAAGTGAGCTTTATTAAGAGCCAACCTTGTTGAAGGTTACATGCACATTTTTAGTGTGACCTGGTTAGAGGATTTGAACCAAGATCATCTAGACCTTATCACTCATTGAAATTTCTAAAGAGTGGCCTACTCTAAAGTAAATACAAACATCACTAGTCGATGCTTCCATATAGGATTTCAAAGACTTGTTAGGTCCACTCAGTTAAGAGATTTTTCTTGCTACAATGGTAAGAAAGTAATAATCAAGTGATCTGCTAGTTTTATCACTACCTTCTATTTTTAGATCTTTACTTCTCTCTATCTCTTCCTTCTAATCTCTTATTGGTTGATTTGCACACTCACACTTTCACTTAGCACTTCTCTTTCTTGATCTTTGCACTTTTTTTCTTCTTCCTTCTTCACAAAAATTAGGAAACAATTAGCACATCATCATAAACTTAATAAAAATCTCCTTCATTTCCTTAAATAGGTAACTTCACCATTCTAGATTCTTCCATATTTTGTTGCTTAATCATGACCGTAGATCTCAAGTTCAATGTATTTAGTCACTCAAAAAATAGTTCCTTGAGCTATGTGCTCTTCTCCATCTTGTTAAATATCCTTCATTATATCTTCATTGCATTTCTCTAATCATGGATCTTATAACTAACTTTGACTTAATCCTTTAAACTTCTCAAACATTCTTAATTTTCACAAAAAGTCAACCTTGGATTAATATTTTCTTTTGTTCTTCACTTGGTGAACATTACAACTTTACTCAGGCAATACATCACTTGCTTAACACTAAAATTACTTTTTTAACACAAAAATTTAACTTTTCTTTGCTAGGTACTCTATGACAACTGTAGTAGCTCAATTAATACTATGTTCCTTCATTCACTGACCAAATTATCTTGCCTATAAATTATCTTCATCACTTAATCTCATCATTACATGATTGTAAAATAGTCAAACCAACATTATACTATCATAGTCCAACTCATTCAAGTACCCATTGAATACCATACTGATGTAGGAGCATCCTAGGCTTTCTTGCAATCCTACATGTTGGAGCCGAGTGCTAGTGGTTTTGGATCTTATGTTGTTGTTGAGTTATCTAGTGGGTGTTGAGTTATTTTAGCTCTAGTTGGTGTTGAGTTACTATAGCACTTAGTGGGTGCTGAGTTATTGTAGCTCTAGTTGGTGTTGAGTTACTATAGCACTTAGTGGGTTTCGAGTTACTGTATCTCTAGTTGGTGCCGAGTTACTATAGCTCTAGTTGGTGTCGAGTTACTATAGCTCTAGTTGGTGTCGAGTTATTGTAGCACTTAGTTGGTGCTGAGTTACTATAGCACCTAGTGGGTGTCAAGTTGTTGTAGCATTTAGTGGGTGTCGAGTTACTGTATGTGTCAAGTGCTAGTATTGATTTTGGTTCTATTCGTGTTGAGTTTTCTATGCACTGACTTTGGCATTTGATTTGTGTAAGGGTATTGAATTTAGTGTTGTAGTTGAGTTGTGGCTCAACCTATATTTAATGTGAGGGATTTAATTTAATTTGCAATGAGATGGGCCAACTTGTGGCTTAGTTGAGTATAAATAAGGGTCTTGTTGAGTCTTTGGGCAGTTTAGTTTTTGAGTGATCATTCCAGCTTGGAGAAGGGGATGAAGTGTAGATACAAATTTTGAAGAGCTAGAGTTGTGGCTTGGGAACCAGAGGATTGCTTGGTGGACCCAAGTGTTCAAGTATAGATTCTTCTTGGTGTTCTTATCTAGTTGTGCATTTAGACTAGTTGTGCAGTTAGACCTTGTTGGATCTTCCAAAACTGATTTTTTAATTGTTTCTTGTATTTGACCCTAACCCAAAAGGCTTTACAACCGAGCATATTGCATGTAATTAGTTATATCTATGAATATATTATTGTAATTTGGCATCAAATCTTGCATTGTTACTTCTTGCTATTATGTTTCCAATGTGTGGTTATATAGCTGGGGGCCAGGACATCTCCTCTGGGGATTTACCTACCTTGCACTGCATCAGATGGTATCACAATGAAGGTTGGTTCTTGAGTGTGTTGAGAGATCATCGAAGCTGAGGCAGTTTAAACCAAGATTTGCAAAGAAGGTTGATCTTGTGGCTAATTGATCTTTTGGATTGGTAGATTTGTTCCTTAGGGTTTGCTAAAATTTTGGAAGATGCCTCCAAGAAGATTGGACCCTAGGGAAATTGATGATCTTAGTGATGTTGTAGAAGAAAAAATCTTAGAGAAGGTTAAAGTAGATTTTAGATCTAACATGGAGGAGGTTAACACTAGTTTTAGATCTCAAATAGCATTGATGAAGAGTGACATGGTTGCTAAAATTGTAAGTGCTTTAGGTGGCATACCTAGGCATGTGGCTACTAAAGGAAATTATGAGGAAGTTTCCAAAGACTTTGAAGTTTTTGGATCGAGTAGCAAGGATAGAATTGATTGTGTAGAGAGACCTATTGGAATTAGGGTTAGTCAGTTTGCTCAACTTGGATCTCAGTTGAAGTTGAAGCATAAAATGGAGGTTTCTAATTTCTCAGGTACTTTGACTCCTAAAGACTTGATTGATTGAATTGGTGAATTGGAAGACTACTTTGAGCTTCAGGATATTGAAGATCCACTTAAAGTAAGGTTGGCACAAACTAAGTTGAAAGGACATGTTGCTCTTTGGTGGAAAGAACTACAAAGAGATAGAGAAGAGGAAGGTGAAATGAAAATCACTAGATGGAGATTGATGGTAACTACGTTGAAGGCTAAGTTCATTCCTATTGATTATGAACTTGAGTTTTTTAAGAGGTTGTAGAATCTAAAACAAAGGGATATTACTATGAAAGATTATATAGAGGAGTTCTACAAGTTGACTATTTGGTCTAGGCATAGAGAATTTTCAAAGGAGAAGGTAGCATGGTACATTAATGGTTGGATATTCAATATTTAGGATAAGGTTGGTATGTTGAATATTTTGTCATTTGAGGATGCTTATCAGTATGCTTTGAGAGAAGAGGAGAAGCTAAAGAGGAAGAGTCAAGGTAGTTCCTAAGGGAAGGAGAAGTGGGATAGTTTAGCACAAGCTAAACCAAAAGCAGAAGGTAAACCAAAACCTATTGAATAGAAAAGAAGGACAGGTGGAGGTGGGTTCAAAGCTAACTGTTTAAAGTGTGGTCAAGAAGTTCATAGATCTTTTGAATGTTTGATTGGTAGGACATATGATATTTTGAATGAGGTTGAAGTCCAAGATAGTAACCCTAAGAAAGGAGAAAGTTTGTTGGCTCAGTGAGTACTAGTTGGTGAGAGGGCATTTAATTCTTGTTAGAGGACTAGTTTGTTCAAGACTTGTTGTAAGTTTGGTGGCAAAATCTGCAAGGTGATTGTGGATGGTGGTAGTACTGATAACCTTGTTGCTAAAGAGATGGTTCAAAAACTTGGTTCAAAGAGAGTGAGACATCCTTATCCTTATAAGATTGGTTGGTTACAAGGTGAACATGCTTTGGAAGTGAGCGAGCAATGCCTTGTTGATTTCCAAATTGGGTAGTATAAGGATCAAATGTGGTGTGATATTATGGACATGAACAGTTGTCATGTGTTGCTTAGTAGACCTTGGCAGTATGATTGTAGGGTTGTGCATGATTGTGTCAAGAATGTGTTTACTGTTGAGAAAGGTGGCAAGAATTTTTCCCTAATTTCTTTGCAAAATGAAGATCTTGGTAGGAGGAACTTGAGTATTGGCAGCCAAGTTAAGTTGGCAGATCTTGAGAAGGTTGGAGATTAGTATGGAAAGTAGACTTATACCACACCTTAGATGGATGTGAAGAAGTAGAAGAAGAACAAGGGAAAGAGTGTGCAAGTTGAAGATTTGGAGGATATGTATGTGAAGAACCAGTTTGGGATTTATGTATTGAATCCCAAAAGATGTTCTTCCAATTATTAGAACATCTTTTTGAACTTGGGGTGTCTGATGTAGGAGCATCCTATGCTTTCTTGCAATTCTACATGTTGGAGCCAAGTGTCAGTGGTTTTGGATCTTATGTTGTTGCCAAGCTGTCTAGTGGATGTTTAGTTACTATAGCTCTAGTTGGTGTCAAGTTTCTATAGCACTTAGTGGGTGTTGAGTTACTATAGGTCAAGTTGGTGCCAAGTTACTATAGCACTTAGTGGGTGTCAAGTTACTATAGCTCTAGTTGGTGCCAAGTTACTGTAGCTATAGTTGGTGCCTAGTTATTGTAGCACTTAGTTGGTGTCAAGTTACTATAGTACCTAGTGAATATTGAGTTACTGTAGCACTTAGTAGGTGTCGATTTATTGTACGTGTTGAGTGCCAATATTGATTTTGGTTCTGTTTGTGTCAAGTAGTTTATGCATTGACTTTGGCATTTAATTTGTGTATGGGTATTTAATTTAGTGTTGTAGCCAAATTATGGCTCAACCTATATTTAATGTGAGGGATTTAATTTAATTTGTAATGAGGTAGGCTGACTTGTGGCTTAGTTGAGTATAAATAAGGGTCTTGTTGAGTCTTTGGGCTTTGTTTTTTGAGTGATCATTCTAGCTTGGAGAAGGGGATGAAGTGCAGATGCAAATTTTGAAGAGCTAGAGCCATGGCTTGGGATCCAGAGGATTGCTTGGTGAACCCGAGGGTACAAGTATAGATTTTTCTTGGTGTTCTTATCTAGTTGTGCATCTAGACTAGCTGAGATTGGTTTTGTAAGTTAGATCTTGTTGGATCTTGCAAAATTGATTTTGTAATTGTTTCTTGTATTTGACCCTAGCTTGGAAGGCCTTACAGCCAAGCATATTGCATGTAATTAGTTATATCTATAAATATATTATTGTAATTTGGTATCAAATCTTGCATTGTTGCTTCTTGTTGTTGTGTTTCCACTATGTGGTTATATAGTTGGGGGCTAGGACATCTCCTTTGGGGATTCACCTACCTTGCACTACATCACATACTAATCAACTCTTTCATCACCATACTTTCTTCAAATCCTCTTCATCAATCAAATCCTCTTTATAAATCAAATAATCTAGTACTCTATTAAACTAGCATAATTTATAATGAACTACGGCTTGACATCAATGCCAACATAACAACTAATATGACTCTTTTACATTCAACAAAAAAATGATTAGTTGGGGCTAATGATCTCCCCTTTTTGCATTGATGGCAACACACAAGAATAAGATTTTACATTACAAAACATTACACATAAGATAATTAAACACATGCATTGATAAATATTCAAATTTTTTGCTCTCTAACTTTATTCAAGTTTTTTGCAATAGATTCCACCATCAAATTCACCTGTATGTATCTTTAGGAACTTCATCTTCAAAAATTCTCCCCCATTGGGTATACTTCTCTTTTTAGCAACATCATGTCTTCCTTTGAGAATAATCTTCATTCTTCTCATTTCTCAATCACTTTACTCCCCCTTAGTACATCTCTCCCAGACTCATTACATTCTCTCCTTGTTACTTATCTCCCCATTTGCCTACAATGCCAAAGGCATATATAAGCTCCAATGTGAAACTTATAAAACCTTGTAGTAATACTGTGCACCTTGCATGTATAGTATACATCAGTTTCATTAAAATAACTTACACATCATCAAAAAATAGTTCCTAAAGAGTGAACTTTTGCATTGACTCCACAAAGATATATTTAATTATCCATGAATTGATGCAACATGCATATTTTATTAGTTAATCTTGGATAGGGAAAGCTATTAGAGTGGGGTTGTTGTTGCACCAAAATAATGATCTGTTAATGCCCGTTACAACCACTCAACATATAGTACACAGGAGGTAGTTAAGCCATTGTCATGAATCATGAGGGGAACATTGAACAAATTTATAACAATTTCCCCCTTAGCATTAGCTGAGGATCAAAGGATTCCAACCTATTACCAAGCTCTGATACCACTTGTTAAAGTGGGGTTGTTATTTGTGAGGCCTCACCCCGACCCATTCTAGCACCTATGATACATTGTTATTTTGATACTCATGCTGACATGTCAGAACATTATTGGATACACTGAACATTGTTATGCTATTTTTCTATGTGTGATGCTTACTTCAGTTATTTGATTTTTCCATTTAATGCTTATAAATGTGTATAATGATGAAAGAAAATGTATGCAATGCTAACACATTGGTTATGCAAGTCGACAGGTTAGAAATATGAGTAGAATTAGATAAACAACTATTTATTAAGAAATGGATGCTTTAAATTATGTATAATTTTCTTTAGCATGTTATTCACATTATGCACGTGATTTTTGGACCTACTGATGTGTGCAATGAGTGTGCAGGAAAATCAGCCAAGATAACACAATGGAAGAAACGGAGTTAAATTTCTTATTAATTTTGTGCTAATTTTATATTGTAATTCTTTAAAAGTTGTAATTGGATCTTACTATGCTACTAACTTTTAATTATTCCTAATGAGCCCTTAAAGGCTTAACAACATTAAATTTAAGCACCCCTATGGATAAGGGTATGGGTGGGGGTACTTTCCAACCCTCTAGCCTCCTAGGTTGACTCTTAGGGTCTCTTAAAAACCCTATTATAGGCTGATTTCGAAAATGGGTTGTCCCCTACTTAGGTTAGTAAAACCAACCTCCATCTTGAGTTACTTGAATCCTATTGGGGTTAAGGACCATACTTAGAGGTCTTTTGGAAAAAACTTTAAGGGATTATTTTTTTTGGGAACCAATCCTCTAGTTTTGGGGGAAGCCTTAAATATTGAAAGTAGAAAAAGGGAAGCTCTTCTCAAACCACCATTTCCATAACTCTTTTATGAAGGTAGGAGTTCTACACTCCATGAATGGTTCTTTGTGTGTGTTCATATTTTGAATCTTGTTGTATCATGTTGGAGGCATTGTGTAAATATGCATTCCTTGTTTTGTGTTGAGGGTGGTATTGGGAGGGATTTTATCTTGTTTTCTTTGATGTTATTCATATGCCTTCTTGGTGTGTTGATTTTTTTTTTTTAGAGTTTTCATGGGGATGTATTTGGCAACACTCACCCTTGGATAGGGAAGAATTGGCCATGCTTGGGGAAAGGGCATTAGTTGGACCTCAATAGTGTAGAGTCTCCTCTCATGGAGAGAGGAGGGAGAAAGGGTAGGGTGTATGGGCCCCTACTTGTCATCCCATACCTTGTTGCTGTGGAGAATTCTTGAATGTGAAAAAGAATGAAAATCCTTGTGGATATAGCCCCGAAAGGGCCTTGTGAAAGAATTGAAATTCTTGAAGTTTTAAGCCCCGAAAGGGCTAAGTGAAGGTATGGTGATTGACTTCTCCTATTGAGAAAATCCACCTTTCCCCTATATTGGTTCATTGTTGGACCTATTGTGCAACCGGGTGGGAATGTATGTCATTTTTTCTTATCTCCTTGTGTTGTCATCTCCATGTTGTTCCTTATACCTCCCATGTTTACCCTTGAGGAAATGAAGATCTTTGATAAAAGCCTCTTGTGAAAGTCTTGAAGAAACTCAATCAAATGTAATATTATGTAAATTGAAGTGGAATTTTGATGTAGTGGCAAAGATATCGAGTTTTCTTACTGGTTCTTTCCCGATGGAGCCTTGAACCAGGATGAATAATAGAGGAAAGAAAAGAATAAGAAATTTTCCTTGCATTGCTCTCATGTGGTTCCAAATTTTGCATTATGTTGTGAGAAAATAGGTTGATAGATATTGTCACTAAATTATAGATCTCCAAGTTCTTCAATTATGTTATTACAATGCATTTGAGATGTGGGAGTTCAATATATGGTCAAGCAATTTGATGGATTAGAAATACTACATGGTGATCACCAAACTAATACATTCATTGTTATGCTCTATTAGTAATGCAAGGGAATTTGAAATAATTGTTCACCACCTTTTGAATTCTGAATATACGATCATATCCCTTGTTAAGTTCACTTAGATCAAAACCAATTGATTAAGAGAATTTGGTATTTCATCGAGTTCAAATTAATTAGAACATGCATCTTGAGGTATGATAAATAGATAGCAACATGAATTATGAGATGAAAGTCAAAAGAAAAGATATTCTTATGTGCTTTTGTTAATGTGCTTGTTGATAAGAAATCAATGTGACAATAGAATTGATAAATTCCTATGTTGTTCCTCTTTAATAAATCCATATCTTGGCAACACTTAGTCAAAATTGGCTTCAAAAAAAAAATTGCATCTCTAGGCTTAAAAGACCTCTCTGGAAAATGTATGGAACAACTTATTTTTCACTTTTGTGACACAGATAATATTCCCTAAGATATTCTTCCTTGAATTGTAAATCAAAAAAAAACATTGTTAATGCATTAAATAAAATGACTTCTGCAAAATTTAATATATATATAACACCTAAAGATATATATACTATACTTTTAAATTCTTCACCTCAACTATAAAAATTTTGGCATTTAATTCTTTGAAACTCATGATACAAGTCGAATCATGGGCGAATTTAAAATTTATATATAATATAACACTCTCCAACCACCTGTCAGCAAGTACAGGGGTCAGATCTCTTGAAGATGGCAAAGATAGTGTTCTTAATTAAAAAAATGTTTTTTTTAGATAGCATAGTATTTAAGGGGAGGATGGGAACTCAACCACCATCCCCCCCCCCATTTCCCCCTCCTTCACACTGGCGCTGACCTTGTTCATGAGGATGGGCGATTGAACTGACATTGATAGGAGGGACATACGTCCTCCCCCGTCACTGTCTTCTCCTCTCCCCCACGCAAGACATCCCTGCGCAACATCCTTTCCATGCAGGACGGTGGGAACAGACCTGCCATGCGCAGGCTTGGACCCCGCAAGGAACCGGCCTAGGGTGGGCGGCGTAGCTTAGGCTTAGCTTGGGTTAGGTGGGGTCGGGTTAGGTTTGGGTTTAGGTTAGTAGGTGTGTTAGTATGTTAACCTTGTTATTGTTAGTTGCTAGTTTATATTAAATAGAGTTAGGTTGTTTATACTTAGTGAATATTAGATTTAAATTTATGTTAGCATTGGATTTAGAGATGTTAGAAATTGGTGTTGTAATTAGTAATTAATCTAGTCAAATCCTATCTTAGTTAATAGATATCTTTAATATAGTTTGAGTTTATTTTAAATTTAGTTAGTTAGACTAGTATTAATCGAAATATAATTTGATTTAACCTTGATATATCTTTAGTACTAAATTATGATAGTTTAAAATTTAATCTAAGCTAATTTGTTTTAGTAGTCATAGTTCGTTCGAGTTAATATTTATATTTAGTTAGTTTGAGATGTATGTTAGTTTAAAATTAGGGCTAGTTGTTATTATTGTTAAGAAATGATATTAATGTTAAATTAGTTTATTTTAAAAGTTTTAATTGGAAATTGGAATACCTTAATTTGAATAACTTTGATGTTTTATTAATTAGTTAAATACTATGGTGAGCTTGTTAGATTGATTTTTTTATGTGGATCCTATTAATGCTGAACTTCAATCTTGCAATAGTTATTTTAGAGTTTAGATTTAACTTATAGAATTATTGAATTAATTCTAGTCCTCAATTTTAAGCCCAAAAGGATAAATCAATGAACAACATTGTCTTAGGTGTGTTTGGGGAGAATTGTAGAACTCCAATGTAGATAGTATCATCACCAATAATGTCATCTCTATGGCATGTTACTTCAGGCTAGTTAGATTTTGATGAATGTAGTAAGCTAGTTAGCATGGTAGTATAGTTAAATTTCATTGACTTACTGGAGTTTTTAGAGCCACTTAATGTTAAATGAATTCGTCGTCTAAATTAAATAATTAAGTTACTAAGAAACTTAAGTTCATCCAACATCCATTTTGTGTTATGAATTTAACCAAGTTGTCACTCCTCTAAGATTATTTGAACTTGCTTCTATCCTCTTATACTCTGTAGTTGTTCTGAGCTTCAAAACTACTTGATCAGTTAATTCCATTATATTTAACCATCTGAACCTTTGTCGACCTTACTAACAAAAAAAAAAATTTGTGTGTGTTTTTGTCCTTATATTTTTGGGCATGACATCGTTGCACCAAAAGACTAATCTATCAATACCTGATACAACCACTCAACTTATAGTACAAAAGAGGTAGTTAAACCCTTGTCACGAATCTTGAGGGGAGTGATGAAAAAATTTCTAACATAAGCACCCCTAACTTACCTCTTAGATACTGAAAAGCATCCTTTAGCAATGGCTTAGTAAATATGTATACAATTTTCTCTTTAGATTTCTCATATTCAAGCCTTACTTTCTTCTCTTGTACTTTCTCTCTTACACAATAAGACTTGATAGATATATGTTATGTTTTTGCATGTATCACCAAATTTTTGGATATGTTTATTGTACTAGTGTTATCACAATAAATAGTGATAAGTTCAGTAACTTCTTCATACATCCTTTCCAACTATTTCTTAATCTAGATAATATTTGAATAACTAATTGTAGAAACAACATACTCAGCTTTAGCAGTAGATTGTGATATACCACTCTATTTCTTGCTCAACCATGTTATTAATGTTTCTCCTTAGAAGAAAGATCCACCACTTGTACTTTTTGTGTCACTAACATCTCTAGCCCAATCAACATCAATGTAGACTTTGAATTCATAATTGCCATCCTGTTTGTACCACAATCTAAATTCTTCAATTCCTTTCAAATATCTGAATATCCTTTTAACAATAATGATATGCGTTTCCTTAGAATTAGAGAAAAACCTTGCAATAATTCTAACTCCATGTGCAATATTAGGTCTACCATGCACTAGATATTGTAGCTTCCCAATCATTGATCTATATTATTTCTCATTTACCTCAGGTTTAATATCCTCCTTAGATTATTTGCATCTAGTCACCATAGGTGTACCGATTGGCCTTAACTCATGCATCCCAAATGTTTTCAGAATCTCCTTTAAATAATTAGATTGAATCACATATATATCATCTTTTATTTGATGAACTTTTAATCTGGTGAAAAATTTTATCTCACCAAATATAGACATCATAAATTCCTTTCTCAATTTATCAATAAATGATTTGTACAACAAATCATTACCACCAAATATGATATCATCCACAAACATTTGAGTAATCAATATCCTGTTTTCAACTTAATTTTTCAAATACAGATTATTGTTTTCACTCGTTCTCACAAATCCAATCTTAATTATATATGAATGTAACATTTCATACCATTCTCTTTGCACTTGCTTTAGTCCATACAAAAATTTGTTCAATTTGAAAACTAGGTGTCTCTAATTTGGTTCAACAAATCCTCCAAGTTATTCTATGTAGACTTCCTCTTCAAGTATTTCATTCAGAAAATGTTGACTTAATATCCATTTGATATACCTTGAATTCTTTGTAAGTAGCATATGTCAATAAAGTTCTTACTCCTTCCAATCTAGAAATAGGGGAAAAAGTTTCACCATTGTCAATTCCTTCTTCTTGATCATAACCTTTCCAAACTAATCTAGCCTTTTTCCTTGTAAATTCACCATTCTCATTCAGTTTATTTCTTAAAAATCCATTTTGTTCCAATAATATTCTTATTAGATGATCTTGGTACTAGTGTCAATGTCTTATTTTTCTCAATTTTATATCTCTTCATTTATAGCATTAATCTAATCTTCATTTTCTAATGTATCTTGTACAATTATTGGTTCAAACTCAATAATAAAACATGTACTATCCTTTAAATTACTTATTTTTATGATTCTAACATGTTTATCTCCAATGATTTATTCTAGTGAATGGTTCCTTCTCACATATTTTTCTAGCACAAGTTCAACTCTTTGATTTCCAACATTATCTTCACTTGGTTGGGGCTCAACAACTTACTCCAGTTGTACTATTTGTGACTTTGGTACTGTAGGACAATGCTTGGTGGCTCTCTATTATTTCTCAAGAATTATACCAAAAGAATCTTCATATGCATAGACAATTTTGTTGTAATCATCAGGTTCATTTTTCTTTCCTCATCATTCTTATCTACAAACTCATCAATTGTTACATTTCCATTTTCAATCATTGTATTAGTAGCCTTATTCAAACATTTATAGGCTTTTCTTAGAAGAATAACTAAAGAAAATACCTTTTTCACTAAGTTCAAGATATGTTGACATATTTGGTTTCTTACACTGATTTAAAATTTTATTATCTTTTTTTCCTAATGATGGGCAGATTTAGTTGAATCTACAACTATTTTTAAAAAAGCATCAAGAGTTGATTAGTACCTTTCTTGAGATGTACTTCCTCCTCTAGAAACTATGCTTCCTCCAGAGAGGCCCTTTGAAGATACACCCTCAATGGCTTCCATTATGAGTCTTGTTTGTTTGGCAAAGGCCCAGGTAAGGTTCCTATTAGCAAAGATCTTTTTGTCCTATTTTAAATAAATTGTTGTGATGATTTCTGACTTAAAATTCTTATAGTGCATGTATTTAAAATTTGTTCTTATTGGGATTATATTATCTTGTACATTACAGGTCCTTTATTATTTTTTAAATATTGAAGTAATTTTTTGAGTTTTTAATCATGAGATTAATAGAAGTTCACTCAAAGCTTTGGTGGAAAAATAAGCTTGACAAATAAATTAAGACTCCTAGGTCAGATCATGAAGGAGTTTTTGCCTCCAAATATCTTTTAAGATTTATGCAAGGAGACAATGTTATACATAGATAATAAACTACCATGTAAGTGCAATGATATACATCCTTAATAGAAATTCATGTAAATCGTTATACAATGTAGCTCCCAAGCATGAAAGAGAAAAGACCATTTATAAGTGACTTTCATTTTTTTAACCATGTTACTTTTGAATTGACTCTAGAAAAAAGAGAAGAAAGTTAGAGTGTCAGGATTTCAACATCAAACAAAATTTCTCCTCCCAACACCAAAAATCAAAGGTTTATTTTCTTGATTTTATCAAAGACAACATTAAAAAATCATTTCTCTATAGACTATATTTGAACATACTCATCAATGATGGGATCCCACTTGTCTGTAATATAGGAATGGAGATCATGTAAGCTTGGCCAAAGGCCCTAAATTCCCCAATAATATCCATTCTAAAAAGATGGAAACCTTCTGAGCAATCTCCTCTCCCATCTCCAAATTCACCTCCACTACTATTTTATTGGATAATGGGATGAAATAACTCAAACACCATCTACAAATTGATTTTGAAGCCTTAAAAATTTCTTGATCATCTTGAAACCTTGGTTCTATGACACTTTGGGGGCTTCAGCCTGTTAGTCATCTACTTATAAGGGTTGCTTCATTTTGAGAACTAGAACCTCTATTTTAACCATCAAATGTTGGTCTTATGACACACCTTCATTACCTACAATAAAGGTTCCACCCCAACCTATGATTCATGGGCCCTATCGTGTTGAAGATATTAAGTTTTGGTAGAGGTTTCACTGGGAAAAAATCCCCTAAAATACTTCCTCCACCAAGCTATTATTTTCACTACTGCATTGTACATTGGCTATCAAGACCTTTCTGTATCTAATGCTTAGACCAGAGCCTTTATTACCAAGCAACAGAGTGAAGTGAATGTTCATGGTTTTAGAGAGGGTCAAAAATATAGCACCAATAGTAGGGAGATTTGAATCACCTTGTGTAAGAAATACAATAGGGAAAGTAAACTCTGAGGGGGGCAGTGGGGGGGTTCAAAACTATAGCACCAATAGTAGGGAGATTTGAATCACCTTGTGTAAGAAATACAATAGGGAAAGTAAACTCTGAGGGGGGCACTGGGGGGGACGGGGGGTCAAAACTATAGCACCAATAGTAGGGAGATTTGAATCACCTTGTGTAAGAAATACAATAGGGAAAGTAAACTTTGAGGGGGGCAGTGGGAGGGGGAGTGGGGGGGGGGGGGGGGAGGGCAGGGTGGGGTGAATCAGTCCTTCAAAACTTTAACCATAAATTCACTCACCACACATCCATCTCACAATTCACATGTAAACTAAAATAGCTAGCTAAAAAAATTCATCCATAATATGAAAGCAAATAACATTCAACACATGTATGACAAGAGATATTTGGTTACCCAGAAACCCTCCAATGAGTAGGTAAAACTAGGGTGGGGATGACACCCACAAATCTCCACTACTATAGTAATAAAGTGTATCCAATAAAGGCTACAATGTTTGATCATGAAACATGATCTACCCTATGAAAGGTTTGCCCTATTAAAGGCTTGCAAGATTGTTAGATCTTACCTTGTTAAAGGATTTCAACACACTATCAGAATTGTGCCTAATTAAATAACTTTAACTTACAATAAAGTAAGCACATAGTTAAAGGATTTACAATAGCCTGTTAAGACTACTCTAGTAAGAGATTTAACTGATTCACTTGCTAAAATGTATTAGCAATGATCCTAAAGTTAGAGCTCTACTACTAGATAACAAAACACCTCTTTCTGTATGTGTACTTGATCCTCACTAATTAGATGTATCTCTTTTGTCCTCTAATTCCTTTCCTCTATTCTTCTCTAATTGATTCTACAATGTATCTCAATTCACAACTCCTTAGCCACTATGAATGCTCTATTTGTGCATGCAAACTTCTCTCTTTTCTCCTTCTATACTTATACAAAGTTTAAGGTTTATCCTCCTTAAGAAGAACTAGGTGACTTAAGGTTAGGTATGAATAAACAATTTTAATTCATCCATTTAGTCACTCAAAACATCCCTTCACCTAATTGGTTGTGTGTACTACATAGGGATCATCAATAAAGAATCATCCTTATCATCTAGGATTGCAAAACAATCCTTAAGTTGGCTCAAAAATTGTTTAGTAGTTTGTGCCATTACAAACAACTATGTCAAAACTATATTACTCGACACTTGAAGTAGTTGATGCTCAGCATCCACTATCTCTTCAATGTTGTAACTTGGCCTTTGAATGACTCGGTATCTATTGATCACTTGGCATTTGAATGAATTGGCACTTACTATTTACTCAACACTTGATTGACTCAACACTTACTAGTTACTCAGCATATATTATTTATCTCTTTCTCATCATATACTATTTGGCAACTTATGCTTGGCATACATTACTTGTTCGGCATGAACTAAGTAAATAACTTAAGTATATTGTCACTTATATGTCAAAACCAATCTGAGATTAATAATCTCCCCCTTTAACATGAGTGGCAAAATATTTGTCATGCATGAATATCCTTTATCTTTCAAGCATAACTTAAATAATATCCATTTAGTATTTGTCTTACATACAAAAGTTTAAAAGTTCAAAAAAATTCAAAACGTATGACTCATTAGTCATACCTCATAATTCAATAACTCCCCTTGAGTTGATTATTCTATTTTGATTATGAAACTAAATACTTCTATTGAGTAGATCTGCTACACTAACTCTGTCTATGTTTGATCTCCCCCAAAAATTATCTCTCTTTTCATGCATTCTCCCCCTTTCTTCATTCTCTCCCCCTTCATTTATTCTCCCCCTTTTGACAATTATATCATGGGTTGTACATGAATTATGTGTTTGTCCAAGAAAGTTTTATGGACCTCAAGTATTATCTTTAGAGCTATATCCCAATTATCGCATGCTACTTCTAATGATATGATTTGGATATATAACTCGGCAACAAGGTGAACTAATCCTTTATGTGTAGAAAGATGAGGATCTTTCTTCATCACTATTTCTATAAAGGCTAGTTCCTAGTGTAGTATCTCCATGTGTGGGGTCAACATGGACTGGATATTGATCAGTGTAGCCCAAATATTTGCATTTTGAGCATGTAGGGCTTCCAACTGACCTTGGGAGTTCATCAAAGTCCTGAAGTGCTTTTGAGTCTGAGCTAGGTAATTCATTAGAGTAGTACCTGTTAGCTTTATATTTCCTTGTAGAGTGTCAATATGTCACTACACTTCTTGTGTAGACAAAGTTGTATCACACAACTTTGTATAAAGAGATAAAAATACTCTCTAATACGTTCTTCACACCCTCAATCCTGGTTGCTAACTCAACCTGGTGTAGTGCAATGGCACTGGATATATTTTCATCCACCTTGGTTTGAAATTTCTTCTTAGACTATTCCAATAATTTGACATTGGTATATAGGTCTTCATCATTGATTTTGTCTACAATATTTTCCAACTACTCAATGATGGGCTTGGCTTCATCAAGTGTAGGGAGGTTGAATGCATTAAGAAATATATCCTTCATGTCATGAGGCGCTTGTTTCTACCTGTGCTCCCTTCTGAGTAGTTCTCGGTGCTTTTTCCTTGCTAGAGCATCCTATGATATGCTTATCTACTCTATTGTGATTAAAGTAAGATCATACTTTGGTAACTCAATCACCTCATCCAAGTTTACATTACCATATGATGTAACTTCTTCAACCTTAGATGTGCTAGGACTTGGCCTTGATGCTTGCAAACATGTAGCTTCAATACTCGGCCCATGAAGTGCTTGACTAGGAGTAGGAGTAGTGGTGTTTGGTAAGGTAACTAGTGTCTATATTGCTATTACTTCCTCTAACTTCATATTGAAGACTAAATCTTTAGTCCTATCCTTATTTTTCTCTTTGATCTCTTCTCCACCTTGTGCTTATGGTGTAGGTATAGGACTAGCTTCCTAACCTATTTGAACTAGTGTCCTTTCTTTTTTAATTATTGTAATTGCACATACCTTGGTGTTTATATGTGAAGGCATGGTGTCCTTCCTATGGTATAATACTATATGCATGGTAGGTTGCACCTCTATAGATTGAGAGGGGGCACTTGATAATGCTTTAGTTTTCTCCTCTGCAGATGCCAATTCTATCTTCTCAATCTCATCCACACTCACCAACATAGGATGACTACACAATTGTGCCTTGGTGGTGGAATTAGTTAGTATCTTCTACATATCCTCCTTTCTTAGTGGATTGATGTTCTAAATGGTGGTGTCTAACACATCCTTAACCTTTTTACTATGTCTACTTGAGGACTGGCACTCAGCAATTGTACTACTAGTACATTATGGTCTGGTTGTTTCTCTTCTTCAACTGTTGCCTCTGTAGTTCCTCCCCCATGTACTTCCAACATAGATTCATCATTTGTTTCTTCAACTAAATCTTCATCTATTTTTTCTTCATCTACTTCTCGTGATGTTTGTTCAATAGCATTTTGTTTTGTTAGCCCTTAAATTATCTTCCATATTTGTGTGCTTTGTTGGACAATAGCTTTAATCTTTTTTTGTAAAATGTTAAAATCTTAGTACTTTGGAGTAAATCTTCCCTTGTACTTATCAATATCTTTTTTCATCTAAATTTTTGCCAAATCTGGCATCACTCTTGCAAGTGTAGTCTCTCTAATATGTCTCTTTGTTGTGACACTATATTTACACCTTTTCTGAACTCTATCATCTAGGTTCTTTGGTAGAGAGTTAGTAATCTCAATTGGAGTCATCTTAAAAGTTGTCATCATGGCATATATAGACTCTTTTACTTTATCCATATCTAACTTCCCAAGTTTATCAAACTCAACATGTGTAAACCCACTTAAATCAACATTATTCTTAATATTTTCACACAAGTTGTCCAAATCAGAAGAGGGACAATAACCAACCACTTTGAAGTGGTTGTTATCATCTAACTCTATCCTCTCCTCATTAAATTCAGCTAGGGAAATATACTTCCTTCTTTACTTCTTCCCAAGTTCATCTCCTTGTGTAGCTATACTAGCTCTCTTGCCTTTAGGCTTCTAAACCTCTTGAGTCTTCTTGGCATTAGCTCTAGTGCTAGCCCTAGTAATAGGAACTATAGGCTTTTCTTTTGAAGATTTCACAACCTTTTTAGTTGTTCTTTCTACTAGCTTCTTTGATTTCCTCTTCTTTTATTTTGTTGCAATAGGTGCTTCATTGGCTTCTTCTCCCTTGGCACCTTTATCAATTTATGTTTCTTCTTCTCCTTGGTCCTCACTTTGACCCTGTGTGATAGCAAGTGGTGTTTGGGTAGGAGTATCTTCATCATCTTCATTATCTTCTTCTCCTTCATCTCCTTCTCCACCTTCACCAAATTGTTCTTTTAATTTCTTTACAAGCTTATTATTTTTCCTCATCAAAAAGTTATCTTTAAATCCATTAGGATCTTTGACTTTGCTACATCATAGTTTCCAAAAGTGGTAGCATCCTTATCTACTTCTTTAGCTAGTAAAGAGGTGATGGATTTAGTATTAGCTTATTTTTTTTCCTCGTCAACATTAATCTCATAAGGCAGTAGTCTAAGCCATCTCACCTTTGGAGCAGTAGCTTGAACATATGTGAAGTCAACATCAACTAGAAAATAAATATCATTGAAATGCTTCTCTACTAGTGATACTGGAATCCTCTATCTTTGTTTCATTGACTTCTTAAAGTATTCAAAATAGCTAGTCATCACACTCTCAAAATTATCTCCAAGTTGCTCTATAAATTCACCAATTTGCACTACAACTAATTTGTTAGTCTTCCAAGCTACTTTCCCAAAAGTTGGAAAAGTGTTCTACACATAGATATATAAAGAATTATTGAACCAAATTTGCATTATGCATTTTCTTTTCCTTTATGGATCCTAAGTTCTTAGATAGCTACTAGAGTTGTAACTCGGCAAGGTCATAAGAATGGTCTTTCTTCACTATCTTGTAACCCAAATCCATAGCCATAGATGGTACATTGTTTAACTTGCTAGATTGAAAGAAGTTATGTGCAATAATTCTTACTGCAAAAGTAATTAGGAGATCAAAAATTGTGTCTATGGTCATTTCTCTCTTGTTTCATAGTGCCCTTGTATTATTTTCAATTGCCTCTTTTGCATCACTCCTCATTTTCTTAAGTCTATCTAGGGTTGGATACCTATCATTCTATGAATGATCCTCTTTCTAATTTTTATAGAGCCATCCTCCAACCATACAGAATTATCATGAATTCTACTAAGAACAATCTTAATCCATTCTTTTTTGAACATGTTTGGAAAATCTAGGGCACCGGTTAACCCTTTTCTCTCTACAACCTTAAATTTTTCTTTCAATGCACTATTCTCACACAATTTTCCATAAACATATCTTATCTCCATGTCACCAATTCTTCCAACATTACAAGTGTAGCAACACCTTACATCTTGTATCATCAAAACTTATGGTGGTATTATCGATAACACACCAGATGAGTCTCCTTTATATGCAATGTCATGAATTTCCTAGAAATGTGGTTGTTTGTCATTACTTATAAATGAAACATTCAAACTTCCTTTCCTTCCTTAACCATAGTAGTAGAAGAACTAGACACCATAACAACTAACTAGGGTTTTCCAAAATTCAAATAGTATAGCTAGACACATGATAAATACCTTAAAAATTTGATGATTGGTGTCGAGTAGCAATTGAATTCAGTTTGCAAACTCTTGCATCCTTCTTTCCAATTTTCCTTCAACTCTTTGTGCAATCTTCAATCTTCAAATAATTGCAAATAAGTTGGAAATTGACCATATCTTAAAACTTCATAATAAATGCTAAGTTCTTACATAGCCATAAGCTTGACTCTAATAGTAATTCTAACTCACTCATCTTCCATGTAATTTCCTTTATTCTCTGCAACCACTACGAGCTCAGCCAATACTATCACCTGTGATAGCTCAACATCAACTAACTTTCACTTGGCAACCAATACTTTGCATCTTACTTCATGCATATATGATCTTTTCAGAACTCAATCCTTGGAATTGATGTATAATTGAACTTTGAAATATCAGTCCCATACATACCTCTTGATTGCCTAGTTGGGGATGGTGTGATCACCTGATCCATTAGATGAAGTGATCCCATCTAAACTTGATGTGCTGCAATCTTCCTTCTTCTTCCATATCTTTTCATCTACACTTTGACTTCTTCAACATCAACCTTTCCTTTTCCCTTATTGAACTCATTGTTAGGTGTTTTTGACCTTGTTGAACAATTTTTGCTTATGTAAATAGTCTTCAAATAGTTAAAACATGTAATTTGACTCAACCATCTTTTGTAGTCACCTCTGAAATGTGTTCTAATACAATTTTCAGCAACATGTCCATACCCTTGACAATAGTGACAACTATACCTTGTATTGTAGTCCCAATTGTAGGATCTACCAATATGGTTTACCGTAGCTTTCTTATTTGATGACTAGTTAGGCTTTTACCTATGCTCATATGCTCTATGTCCATACTTCTTATAGTTATAGTAGTATCCTTCAAATCTTTGTGTGCTTGATGTCTTGGTCTTACATTCATGTGCTTGATGTCCTTTCTTGTTGCACTTGTGGTAGTGACCCATGAACTTCTGCTTAGGATTCTGATTTGTAGTCTTTCTCCTACAAACATTTTCTTTATGACCTATCTTACAACAATTATGAAAAGTATTTTTGTAGTTCTTACCATTGTTGCTCCTTTTTTTCACCACTTTTAGATGATTCTCCTTCTTTAGTACTGGTGTAACCCAATCGACTAGTATAGTTGTTGGATCTAGGAGATCTCATCAATTGCTCAAAATGCTTGATGACTTCACTAGGTCTATTGAAACTTTCAGCAAATTCTTTTTCTCTTTTCAGATCATTTCTCAATTGTTCATTCTACAACTTCAGTGTTGTGATCTCAATATATTTTCCATTCAATTTATGATTTGCAATCATCATTTAATTCAATGTTTCCAATTGTATGTGAGCAATCCTATTTACCTCTAATGTCTTCTCTTCTAGTCTATTAGTCATCATCCTTTTGTCATCTTCAATCATGACTTTGTCCTCTTCAACTTTATTTTTCTTCTTGGTCACCTCACATAGCAATACTGATTGGACTTCTCCTTCTATCTTGAGATTTTTGACCTCTTCAATTAAGGCTCCATTATTTTCTATCAGATCTGCAACTGTTGCATCAAATTCACTTGAATTTCTTTCTGCAAATAATTTAGTAGTGTTAATCTCTTGGTAATTTGTGTCATTCTCTTCAATAGCTATCTCTTTCCTTCTTTTTAATGATCTATTTAACTCATCTCTTGCATTATTCAGCTAATGTAGGGCAAGTTGTATTTCAATCTTCTAGTTATTAATAATCTTTCTCAACTTGTAGACTTCCATCTTCAAAATCTTTCCTCAATGTTGCAAAGCTTTCCTTTCCAAAGAACCTTTGCTCTGATACCAATTTTTGAAAATACAATAGGGAAAGTAAACTCTGAGAGAGGAGGTGAATCATTCCTTCAAAAATTTAACCATAAATTCATTCACCACACATCCATCTCACAATTTGCATGTAAACTAAAATAGCTAGCTAAACACATTCATCAATATTATGAAAGAAAATAACATTCAACACATGTATGACACAAGATATTTGGCTACCTAGAAACCCTACAATGAGAAGGTAAAACTGGAGTGGGGATGAAACCCACAAATCTCCACTACTGTAGCAATAAAGTGTACTCAATGAAGGCTACAATGTTTGATCATGAAACGTGATCTACCCTATGAAAGGTCTTCCCTATTAAAGGCTTACAAGATTGTTAGATCTTACCCTGTTAAAGTATTTAAACACCCTGTTAGGAGTGTGCTTGATTAAAGGATTTTAACTTACAATAAAGTAAGCAACCTATTAAAGGATTTACAATAGCCTGTTAAGACTACTCTATTAAGAGATTTAACTGATTCGCCTACTAGAATGTATCAGCAATGATCCTGTGGTTAGCACTCTGCTGCTAGATAATAGATCACCTCTTTCCTAATGTGTACTTGATCCTCACTGATTAGATGTATCTCTTCTTTCCTTTAATTCCTTTCCTCTATTCTCCTCTAACTGATTTTGCAATATATCTCAATTCACAACTCCTTGGCCAGTATGAATTTTCTATTTTCGTATGCAAACTTCTCTCTTTTATCTTTCTAAAATCAATTGATTGGTTGCATGTACTACATAGGGATCCTCAATAAAGATTCATCCTTATCATCTAGGATCACAAAACAATCCTTAAGTCAGCTCAAAAATGGTTTACATAGTAGTTTGCACCATTACATACAACTATGTCAAAACTTTATTACTCGGCACTTGAAGTGTTTGATGCTCAGAATCCATTGTCTCTTCAATGTTTTAACTCAACCTCTGAATGACTTGGTATCCACTAATCACTCAGCATCTGAATGACTCGATACTTACTATCTTCTCAGTACTTGAGTGACTCAGCACTTACTAGTTACTCAGTATATACTAAATATCTCTTGCTCGACATATATTATCTAGCAACTTATGCTTGTCATATATTACTTGTTCGGCATGAACTAAGTAAATGACTTAAGTATATTATCACTCATATGTCAAAACCAATCTAAGATTAACACTTTTGAGTGCCATTTTTTTTAAAAATCCAATGAAAACTTGATTTTTCAAGGAAGCTTTTCAAAAACAACAATTTGCATATATAGTTGACAATATTTTTCTATTATAACATAGGTCTTCTGAATTAGAACACTATCATGTCCACTAAGTTATCCTCCATAGCCATAATATAGTGGCATACAAAATAGGAATAATTAATTAGAAACTAATTTCCTTATAAGAGAGTTGACTTATACACATTGTTTACCTAAGTTGATGACTATGTTAAACAACTTATAGAAATATTTTATTATATTACTTTCTACCATAAATCAGCCTGATTACCTCACTTTCTAAGTCCCTTTTAAACAAATAATATTGGACTTCATCAAGATCGTCATTGGATATAATGATAGAATAACTTAATTAGTTTACATGTATTTGCTTATGAATATCTCGTACTAAAAAATAGATTAAAATATATTTGATGAACCAAGTTTCAAAAATAAGGTTACTTTTGATTTCTATGCTTACTAATAATTCCTTACAATGTGTGATTTTTTTGAAACCATTCAAAGTATTTGAACTTAATGATGGTAAAGGAACTTTATCATATAATTGAAGACTTGGTTTTTTAGTAACAAAAAAAATAGTTTTTTAAGGGACCCAAAACCCTTTACAAGAAGCTTTCAATATACATATTGCTAAAGCTCTCCAACAAGGAATAGACCAAGAAACAATGAGAAATACATAAAGTAAAAGATGCCAGATGGACCCAGCCCACCCCTAGCAAAAAGCCAACAAAACACTAGCAAGAGGCACCAAACAACCCAAAATTGTTAGAGTCTTAGAGACTTCCTCTTCAAGAAATAGACCTAATTGAAATTAAGTCTATAACTAAATGCTTACTTGGCACTATCACACTCAATAGGATTTTTTTCAAGAAATGGATATACATATGTCCTCTATTCACACTTGATGATTTTGATATTGTGAAAAAAGAAATGATAGACTCAAAAGAACTTGGCATGGATGATTTTATGGCATAATACTATAAAATTATTTAGCCATTTATTAGGAAGGATTTCTATGAGGTGTTAAAAGATACTTTAATAAGGGGTTCTCTTGTTTCTTAATATTAACTAAGGGTTGATAAATAAATCCCTAAACTATAAATGAAAATTGTATCAATGGGTGGAGATTGATTATTCTTCTCAATACATCTTGCAAGATTATAGCCAAATGCATTGCTAAGAATTAATCACATAGATTAAGAATGTGTAAGATCTATCCAAAGTAAAGTTATAGAAAAGAAATCAATACTAAACAATATTGTTCTTGCTTGAGAAATATTTTAATAGGTTTAACAAATAGGGAAAAAAAGGAATATGTAGAATAAAGTAGTCATTTATAAATGCGTATCTATTTAGGAATTGATTCCAAGCTCATTCCCACTTATAACTTCACTTTTTTATCACAATGGCTACATAGGTATTCTAGACATTTAAAAATGATTAGTGCAGTGCCATCTTTTGAGGTATCATCCTCTCGTTATTTTCTCAACCCACATTAGTTAATAATTTTTATTTATTTAATGAATCATAATTATCTCTATAATAATATTTAGATAGTTTTATTATTTGATTAGTTCTTCTATAATTAGATTTTTTTTAAACTTATTCCAAAATTAAGTAAATTTGAAGTAATTCCTTTGATTTCCCAATAAAATAAATAAAAGTAATATTTTTTTATTCTCTTATGTACTTGATACCTTTTAATTCTTCCACCTCATCAATCCATGTACTACTTTTAGGTCCTACCCTATCTTAAAATTTATCATCCATTGATCTTTCTAATTAATTTCTACCAATGCTAAAATGTAGTAAAGCACATAAATAAAATTCTTTACCCATTTATTTCCCTATTATACAGTCATTAGCAACCATCCATTTCCAAGCATCAAGTATCAAAATAACATCTTGTTGAGCTATCATTTTCCATGATGCTTAATGACAAGAATCCTTTTAAACTCCTCTCTCAAAATATCAATCTTGAGGATCAACTCCAAGGTTCCAGGCAATTTTGCAACCTCCTAGAATTTTCTCAATTGAAGATAAATGTGAGTGTTTATGAGGAGGTCTTTGTTGGTTTGGATAAATTTGGATAAGATGTTGAATCTGTTTGCTACTTCAAAATAAAACACGCAAAAAGAACTATGTTTTTGTATTTTTCTATTTTTCAATGAATGCAATCTAACAATGTAACTAATATGAATTCCTAATTTAACAATGGGTTAGTAAATCAAATAACAAAGATAAGGTGATGAGAAGTTTAAGAAAATAACATGAAAGTAAAATCCTAATGGACATAAGCTACAGAAACGTGTTTGCAAGTTAAGCCTTTGAAGAAATTTATGGGTAACAATTGAAAATAGGAGCAAGGCTTCCTTAATTCCATTGATACAATCATTGATTGGAATTTAGCAACTGTATGATGTTTCATTTTTCATCAAATCACAAGGCCAACAAACATGAGCTCATGTGGGGCCAACAAACGTGAGCTCATGTGAGACAAAAAGTTATGCATGAACAAAATGGGTGATCTCTTCTCGAACTAGATATGTCAGCAAAATTTGTAAAATCGTAGCAAACACTAGAATTAAAAGATCGCACAACTAGAAATAACACAATAAAATTTTGGCTCAATCACATTCCATGAACATAGATTCACAAAATATAACACACTTAGGCAAGAATCACTACACTCAAAATGTGAGCACCAAAAGCATATATTATTGCAAAATAACAGTAGCCCTGATTACATATTACAATCTTGTATTTATAAGAAATCATCTCTTCAATTTGTGTTGAGAGAGAGAGATATCTTTATTCAATCATATGCTTCTAAATTAATAAAACAAACTAATTATGTACAAACTGACTCTCTAACTAGTGGTTAATAAGACTCCATCCATTTTTATATGATTAATTGGATGCATGAGCCTTTACATGTCATAAAACAAAGAAATCATAAGAGAATAAGAATAAGAGAGCCTTCTATTGATGTAGAAGTGTCTAGAAGTGCTAAAAATAGAAGCTCAACCTTCACTAGGCATCTGTCAGAGTTACACTACTGTCAAAATGTGTTTCTAATGTATGGAAAGCTCTAATTTTGGAACTAGTAGTTAACTGTCATCGCACCTCTAGAAAAGTGCACCTCGAAAGAAGTGCACCTAGCATACTTGTGCACCTCTAATTTCTTCAAAACATTGTAGCAAAAAGCACACCTTAGGGATCAAAAAATGCAAAATTTCATCGAGTGTCATAAATAAAATTCTAGCTTCCAGGTTTTGTTCCCCTTTATACCAGAGCTATGTCTAGGTAATTGCCCTTGAATTTCTCAATTATCTTAGTGACTTGCATCACATTAGGCAAATCCAAGGCATTATATTTATCTTTTACCTTTTTCCTATAGTTATCCACCTTTATATGGATTTTAGCAAAATCCCCGAGTTTTGTATCAAGCTCTAATAAAGCTTCCTCTGTTCTCAATGCTTGTTGGATATCTTCATCATTGGAAACTTCATCAAAATTCTTCTAGAATCTCTCAAGTACTACCTCTATAGGTATTAATTTCTCTCATGCATCATCTTCAAAAATGTCTAGACATACATCACTATAATGTCTCTCAGCTTCCAAAATTCACTCTTGGGCTTGGTCCTTGAGCCTATGGATCTTTGCGTGTAATGATTCCATTACTTTATTACTATCTACTATCTTCTCAGTCCAATCATCTATCTTATCTAGCTCCTCAATTGTATATACATCCATTAACATTCAATACCTCTGGCCTTTGATTGTCTACAATGCTTATAGATCCTTTCCCTAGGTATGCACCTCATCTATTAAGCCAAAATCTTGGTTCAAAATTGCTACCAACTTATCCACATTCTCTTGCATAACATATAATAACTTAAGATTCCCTTAGATAACTAGTATACCTTTCTCCTCAAAAATTTCTTGCCATTGCTGACAGGCATTCAAAAATGGGTCCAATTGTACTACTCCCCTATCCCTTCTCTGAATTGCCACATTTAGAGTTTCTTTAGGGTTAGCAGGATCCAAGGGGCCAACAACTTCACTCAAATATCCCTTTATGATTTTATTCTGACACCAAAGTGTTATCAATTCCACCATAACCTATTCCAAGCTCTTAAACACCTCCTTCATCCCTGTTGTAATAATTAGCTTTGCAGTTTCCAAGGTTGGCTTCCCAAGCATGACCTCCTAGATCTGATAATCCCTAGGAGTTAGTTCTTCAACATTTGATTGTAGAGGAGGAAGAGCTACATGAAAAAAAAGGCCCTGATTAAAATCACTCATAATGAAGGCTAAAGGTTGTGCATCCTTAGGAGGTGAATCAAGTTTCCTTAGTACTTCTATTAGTGCCATTCTATCCTCCTCTTCGGTAGTGAATTTTTGTTTCTTGTTTCCAATCACTTATTTTTGAAGCCACCTTGGAACATGTCGCACTGGGGACTTTCCTTTAGAGGATGAAGGAGTTTTTTCAGCTATACCCTTGCCCTTATCACTCCTCTCTAGGGTCTTCTCCCTTTGTGAAGGCTCTTCATCTATAGTCCTTGTATATGTAGAGCTAATAGTTCTCACCTCTATGTCCTAGGAAGTTTGTTGAGGTTGTTCACCTATTTGTCCCTCTTCTCACACTTCATCAATGGATACTTTTTGTGGCTCTTCCTCATGTTCTATTTGGACTTGTTCAATTTCTATACCTAGAGGAAGAGGGGTAGTTGATCCCTTGTCTACACAAAATGTGACTTGTATCTAAGATTCTAGAACTATCTCAGGTCCTTGTGATTTGGGGGGCATCTGAATCCAATCCTCCTATTGAGTTTGATTGGTGGGAATTTCTTTGATCTTGTCCCCAACCAACTCAATACCCATGGGTATAAAGTCAAAATATGACATCTTAAAGACATCAGTGTGCTACACATCTTGCCCATCTATCCTCTATTGCATTTCATCCTCTGATGTATTAGTTTGTAGGGGTTCATTCGAGATAAATGAGGGTTTGATCATGGAACTTCTTCTTCATTCCTTCTCTATGGCCCAGGATACCTTCTTCTTCATCCTCATCACCCTCTTCTTCTTCCTCTTCTGAGATAGGTTCAGGAATTGATGGAAAAGGGATCATTTTCCTAATCACCTTTTGTCTCCTCTTCATTGGAGTCTTATTTTTTCTTCTTTTTGGTGTTGAGGGGGAGGCTTGTTCTACTCAAAAAGGTGGGGAGACCTCATGAACCTTAGTTTCTCTTTCTTCTTGGTGTGGTGTAGTTGGTGGTACTAGGGGATCCTCTGGGACTTGTGTAGTCTCTACATTCTCTAATCCCTATATATTTTCCTCTCCTTACTATGGAGGTGTTAGGATTTCTCCCTCTTCTATTTTATCTTGTTGGGGAGAATTCCTCTTCCTTTAGCCCTTTTCTTTACACTTTTGATCTCTATAATAACCAACCAGCCTATCAAGTTGGTGCATAGTTTTTGGTCTTACCAGTGATTGGGCTATAAATGTGGGGATGGTGACCTTCTTCCCTCTAACTTTGGTTGGATGGGCTTTTGCATGAAAGATCACCATTTCTAGAATTAGATCAAGCTTGAATGGTTTCTTGATCCAATCTTGTGTCATTTTAATGGTGTGCCTTACCTTGTGGTTGATATCAAAATTCCCTTCTCTGTCAACCTAAGCATTCATAATAGGTTGTTCACCAATCTTATCCATGTTGAACAAAAGATCAAGTAACTCCTCTAAGTCTTGTTATAGCATCTTCAAAGGAATCTTTATTTTCAAGGCCTTTTTTGCCAAATACAAAGTCATCCCTTATTCGGATATCATAATCATTTGTTGCATTCATCTAATGATCTTCGATGGCTTCTTCATGTTGAAATGTTTTACCCCTCCAAATATTGTGCTCTCCCAATATTATCAAGACACGACCATGGAGAATTATACTCTTCCAAGGGATATTGATCCCATTCACACTCAAAAGAAGAGATATCTTGGTATCGATCCAACTGGAAATGTCCTATCGTCATAGGCCACCTCCAACATGTTTTGTGCTACTTTCAAACTCTGCCATATGCAGACAAGAGTTGTCAATAGATCTACTGGAAAAAAAGTTTGTTATTGGGATACCTTGGGAGCTTCTTGGGGTTAATTTTTGTACTTTCTACCCTTAGATATGTAAATGTCTTGAACTGAATAGGATAAGCCTCGACCAATAATATTTATGCCACTGCATCATTTGATAGTCTCTTCGCATAATCTCCTTCTATAGATCATATTATAGTGAATATGAAGGCATCATTAAAAATTCTATATGCCTTGCTCTACTCTGAGAGCCTTTTCTTTACTAGTTGAGGATAGATGATATATGGTCATGTATTAGCATCCTGCATGCTACCCCTCTTGTATAGCCCTAGATAATCTATCACTCTTGTAGCCAACAAGTACACTAGGTATGATGTTATGTAGAATTTCCTTAGGTTCTTTGCTACCACCAACTATTCACACAAATTCTTACTGAGAGTGGAAGCCCAATCTAGTGGCATCTCTGCTTTCTTTATTGTTTCAATAAAATGCACAATAAAGATATTTAGGTGTCCAGCTACCGGTAAACCCATTACTCTAATCAAGAGTATGATTGAGTATCCAATATCTTCTTTCATATATCCTCTGGTCATGTCCACTTTTCCAATTTTATTTCCCAAAGGATTCTTCTCAATAAGGTATGAAGATTAGATGATCTCAGAAGCTTCTTCAATGTGTTGCTGATACCATCTTTATGCTTGCTCATAGGTTAACCTGATGAACTAATCTGCCCTTAGGAGATGGAACACTTTCTCAATGTTCTTAGGCCAGAGATCAAGAATGATCTCTCTCATTATGCTCTTTACAACCCTCTCCTCAGAAACAAAGTGTTTTGCAAGTGTCATAATCAATTCTAAAGATTGCACTGAAACTAGGTGCAAAGCTGCATTGACAAGTCCTGATTGGATGAGTGTAGAGACCATTTGGACATCTCAATGGGTTTGTTGCATATCTTTGGAAATTCTCCCAAATCTATATGTCCCAAATTAGTATCTTAGATATCAAAGTTGTCATCTCAAAAGCATGACTTTTTCGGAACACCCTGAAACTTTAACACTATTGGTTTTCATGCCATTTTCTCACCAAGGGAAGATGAGGAAGATGCCATTGTATCTGCACAAAAAGGATGCCCATTACTTTGCAATTGAAGAATAATGGATTAATGAAACCCTAAAACTGACAAACAAAATCCTTAGAAACCAGACACTTGAAAAAAAAACCTAAAAACATTATTAAAATCCTTGGAATATAAAAATTAGCACACGTGTTGCACCTATTAGGTGCACCTAGTGCACTTTCTTTGACAAAGAAAACTTTAAAAATGATCGGTGCACCTCATGGGGTGCGATGATGCACACCTCATTTGACTTTGGCATTTCTATTATTTTGTTTTGGTTTTTTTAAAGGACATTGGGTGCACATCAGTGCACTTGGGTAGGTGCACTAATGCTCACCCAATGTAGGGTAAATTTTCTTAATTTTTTAAGTTTTTTGAAGTTTCTAGATTTGTGAGATTGGTGCACATCAATGCACCTAGGGAGGTGTGATGATGCACACCAACCTTATTAATGTTTTGTGTTTTATGTGTTGCAAGCAGAACTAGGAGGGAGGAGTAGGGTAGATGTTGCACCTAATGAGTTTGGAAGTTGTGACAAGGAGGCTTCAGAGAGGATGCAAAAAGTAATCAAAATGGAGGTGTGAAAGGGAAAAGGCCTCAGGTTTTATAGACCCACAAATCCCAAGACCCCCCCACCTTGTGGTGCACAGTTGTACATCACAAACAAAAAAAAAATGCTTTTCTCTTACTTGATTTGGTGCACTAGTGCAATTGTTTAGGTGTGCTAGTGCACCCTTAATTTGCAAAAAGTTTATACTCTCCCCAAAACTCTGATTTTTGACAACTAGGCTTCTTAGTTGGGACTTAAATGTGAACTAAGGGACTAGGTAAAAATCTCAAAAAGACTTGAACCCCTATTTAAGGATCTAAAAAACCTAAAAATAAGTAGGGGGTCCCCATTTTCATCAGAAATGGGGCATGCATTTTGGAACCAAAACACATCTTACCATTGTGTTTTCATCATTAGGCTACATTAAGAGAAACCTACATTCCAAGCATTCAACAAAATATCAATAAAATAGTGGAGCATATAATATTTGCATTATCATATTATAGTTTTTTACTTGATCTTATGCATAGATATTATAGGATTTACTGAGTGAGAGTAAGTGTGAATTTGGATATCACATTGCACTATGTTGGTTAATTTGGATATAAAATTTTCATCTTTCATATCTTGGGATGCTCGGTGATTATGTGTTGAAAAATTAATGTCTTGCATATTTGTTAGGATATATTGAATTTTTATCATTAGTAGATATCAAAAAAACATTTTTTCATCCTAAACTAGACATAAAACTCTCTATATCTTGTATATTTTACTTCAAATATTATTTCCTAAATATCTCACCCCCTCTCACACACACACTAATAATTTAAGAATCATGAAAATGATAAATAATTATCTCTAAAGACACTTCTCTACATTACGTATATTATTGTATTTATATAACTCTTCAATATCAATGAAAACATTGATCATATGCTAGAAATTTCCATGTATGTTATTCTAAACTCATACAACTCTTCATCAAGTTGATGTCAATTTAGACATAATAATTTAAGAATCATGAAAATGATAAATAATTATCTCTAAAGACACTTCTCTACATTACGTATATTATTGTATTTATATAACTCTTCAATATCAATGAAAACATTGATCATATGCTAGAAATTTCCATGTATGTTATTCTAAACTCATACAACTCTTCATCAAGTTGATGTCAATTTAGACAATATTTTAACATCAATGAAAGCTAAACACATAATTCCAAAAATTTAATGACACAACAAAATAATATAATGATAGACATCAAACATTTCTTCTAACTCTTCATATAAATCTATTAACTTCCCTTGGGAAATCTAGCAAATGATAGATGTAGTAATAACTAAATTGTACCACTAGTTTTTCTATTGTATTTCTAGGACCAAAATTGTCTTTATAAAAAACATTTTTTGCCATACGTATTAAAGAATTCATTATGCCTGAGTGATAAACTATAAATGCTTCAAGAACATCTATTTCATGTACGCCAATTCAAAAAGTTGATCACTTCTATATCCAATGCATTTTCCATCTCACATTGGAAATCATCATGTTTATCAACCTTTCTATAAAGTTTGTAGTAGAACATCAACCCTTATAGGAAATTACTACAAGTATGTTACTCTCAATCTTCTTAAGAAAGATTTCATTTTTATAAATTTGTTCTTGTGGTACATGTTGTGGTCTCACAACAAATGCCCATTTTGAGTCATAAAATGGGGACCCCCTAATTCTTAAATCCCCTTAGACCACCCAATTAGGTGCCTTGGCCATTTAGGAACCTCCTCTTGGTCTAGGTTAGTCCCTGGTCCCTGGTCAGATAATATCGAGCAGTAACGATGGGTCAAATAATCCAATATTTACTTCTAAGTACATAAAGTGTGCACATGTGCAGTTATGCACATGCACTAAGTGTTCATTCTGAGGATGTGCACATGTGCACTTGCACATATGAACACCCTCAGAGGTGTGCACTAGGCCACCCCTACCTATAAATAGCCCTTGCTCTCACTTTATTCCTTTCTTGTCTCCTCTGCTTTTGCCGCACCTTCGCACTTGTCAAATCTTTGCTACTCCAAAAGAACTTATAGCTTTTCAAAGGTAAAACACCAACTATAGAGGTGATCATATGCACATGTGTGCACCCTCAATAGGTGTGCATGTGTGCACCATGACTAACTAGTCTCCCCCAAAAAAAATTGCTTAAACATGAATCAAATGCATAGTTGTGCACTTGCGCTAAGTGTGCACCTACGCATGCACTTTTTTAATTAATGCCTTTAACTTTTCAATAGCGTACATTGCACACCTATGCAAGTGCACTAGGTACACATGTGCACATTTCAAGTATGGGGAGATATAGTTAGTTTTCTCCTTTTTTCATCCTTTTTTTCATAATTCTAAGTCATGTCTTAGTGTCATCATAGTTTTTTGGCATCAATGGAATGTACATTTCTCCCTTTTGTGCAGATATAATGGCATCAGCCTCATCCCCAATAGTAGCAAAAATAGCATCAAAGTTGATCATTTTGAAATATCAAGGAGCACCAAAGAAGTCTTTGTTCCAAGATAAATATTAAGAGATCTGAGACACCAAATTGGGACACATTGACTAGAACATCTTTCTAACCCTATGCAACAAACCCAAGGAGACGTCAATGATGGTGTTGGCTCTAATCTAAAGTGGGTTGGGGAATGTTGCTTCTCACCCAACATCAATTCAATCATCTAAACTAATCATGACCTTAGCTCATCACTACATACCAGAGGAGAAGGTGGTCAAAAGTGTTACTAGAGAGAGTCTTGGACCTCAGGCCTTGAAATATTGAAAATATATTCCATCTTTCATGAGAAGATTAGTACCTTCAAATCACTTATGTGGGCATACACAGATGGTACAAGGAGAATGAAACAGAGGCTAAAGAGATGGTATAGACAAAGTACCTAATTGATAGGACACCCTTGGGAAGAAGAGCTAGAAAGTTTGACATGACACTTGGATACATGATAAATGACATTGGCTACTTGATTGTTCTCTTGAGTAGAGACATGGATGGTACACTTCATAGAAACCATTAGGATAGTAAAGATGCCTATCGATTAGGCCATAAGTCTTAGTGATAATCTAAATGAGTTGTTGATTTTGGTGAAGAATGACCTTCACCTCTACATAACATCCTACATGGTATATATGTTGGTAGTAAGAACTATAAATTATCCAGGATTATATAGAAAAGGAAGCATGGAAGATGCAAATTCTTGGCCTTATGTTGTGTACCCATAGCTAGTAAAGAAGAAGCTCCCATTGCAATTTGTGGAATATAGGGTGGTTAATGATGGTTGTATATTTTACATCATCAGATTTATTGAGGGAGATTATGCAAAGAGAATATTAGTAGAAGCTATAGCACAAATAACACAGTTTGGTGTATATTACATACAATTCAAGACATTCACCTATCTTCGGGTAGTGGGTACCCTCTTGTGCCCAAATAATCTCCCACAATATCCATCAGATAGGCTTATATTATTAGAGATAGCAATGCCTCTAGGCTCTGCATATGATAGAGTGAGGAAAAAACATAAGTAAACTTAGCTATGGCCAATCACCATCAGGAACTTTAAGGTAAAGTAGAAGCAGGAAATTACTACATTTGATTCATAATGGGATCAGTATCCTCTTGAGGATTACCAAGCACCTTGCCCATATTTTGATAACATCAGAATGTTACAACACTTGGTGGATAAGAAGTGTGTGCCTGAAAAAGCACTCAACGATCATCGGATGAGTGTGTTAGATGACTATAATGTTTGTATTTAGTACTATTATTGGATGATTCTACAACTGGTTGAAAAGGTGTTGAACATGGAGATACCCCTCAAAGCATGGGACAAGGATGTCCCTGAGATAGTAGATCCCTTTTACAATAGGGATAAGAATTATGAAAGGCCCTTTTATGAATGCAGAAATTGGGCATGAGGAGAATGATGACATCAATCACTAGGCCAAAAACATGGTTGAACTAACAAGAGAATGGATTAGGAAGCCTTTCCAAATGGATCTAGTTCCTCAATCCCTACCTCTTCAATCAATAGCTTGATCGAAGAAAGGTAAAGGAATAAAGGTCACCATACCAACCTACCCTATTGAATCACTAGTGAGGTCAGAGATGATACATCAGGATGAGTAGGAGGTTGAGTACTTTGAGGCCAAGAGGGTTAAAGGAAAGAAAAGAAAGAGAGACCCTCAAGTAAGGGAGAAAGAGGAAGAGCCAACCACCAAAGAAGGAGAAGCCCAACCTCAGCTAGAACAAGCTCAACCTAAACAAGAATAGGCTCAACCAGCACAAGAAGGAGTTCCACACCTCAAGCCCTGATAGAAGAAGCCTCCCCATAGTAACAAAAAGATCCATAACATATATGACATTAGTAGGTGTAAAGAGGAGACTCAAGAAAAAGAGTATTCCATCACCAAAAGTACCAGAAACCATCCCTAAGGTGAAAGATGAGGGGGAAGTGGAGTGAATAGAATTTTTCCCTTTCAATAAGAGGACTCACTCAGCCATTGCAGCTGAAGAAGAGAGGAGAAGAATTTTGACTCAAATGTCTCCTATTGCACCATGAGAACCTATCTAGGTTGAGACCTCATAAGATGAGCAACAAAATTGGATTGCAGAAATGGAAGGTGAGGGAGCAGACATTTCTTTGACCTCTCAAATTTTGACCACACGCATGTAGGTACTAAGATGGTAGGAGCAAAAATATGGGAAACTCCTAGGAATGAGCCATTAGGGAAAGATTGGAATCAACTATCTCCTCTACCACAAGGACATCTCGGTGTTCCTCCCCCACTAGCACAAGGTATGCCAGAAGTAATGGATCAAGGATCAGTGGCCCCACCTCCTTTGATCATTGAACCTAAGAGTCAAAATCTAGAGGAAAAAGAATATGTGCAATTACATGTTAATGAATTATTTGAGGAAGGACAAATAGTAGAAGAAAGGAAGCAAGCTTCTCCTAATAAAAAGGCCATGTTCCCAGCCCAACATGAAATAGAAGCTCACTCTAAAGTTCTTCCTCGATACGAGAAGACTTTGGAGAGGAGTGATAAGGGAAATGAACTTGCATCAAAACCTACCTCTTCAATGTAGTATATGTCACCAATGGGGACAATGCCATCATGGCTTAAGAAAGAGGTCAAGTTTAGACAAAAGAGGTAGATGGAATTAATAGAAGAAGAAGGCATGGTGGAGCTAATAGAGGCTATTTAGGAAACTTGAGTTTCCTAAAGGTAATTCTAGAACAATTGTCTTCATAATAAAGAAATAGGTTCAAGACCTTCTAACATATATCATCATTCCACCTCCCCATGAAAACACAAAAGAGTTGACTCCTAAAGATTATCAAATCAAGGAGGTCATATTAGGAAAGCCCACAATGGAAAATACAAAAATCTTGACTACCACAAGCCTCGAGAAAGTATTTTCACACTTGGACAAGGATGAGTCAGAGCTTGTAATTTTGTGAAAACAAAATGATTTTTTGAGGGAATAATTGAATGAAGTGATAGGTCTAATAGACCTTGCAAATCCTAAAATTGCTCTAGGAGCTACAGTGGATAGGAAAGAAATGGGCCCACCAATGGATTCATTTTTGGACACTTTCTAGAAGTGGCGACATAGTTTTGAGGAAATGGGAGTGCAAATAACACAAGCTGATTTTAAACTTTTGCATAAAATCCAAACTAATGACGTCAAATTAATCACCATTATAAACCAATATTTTGGGCCAATTATTTGCAAGCAATCAAATATATAAAAAGGAAAATGTAGTAGATGCTAATAGTTATATACTTGGTAGAGGAGTTAGATAAGTTAGATGATTGGATAGAAAAGATATCTTCAGGGAATAAAGTCATGGAAGGACTACATGAAGATATTTAGTAAATAAAGAATAAGGCTCGAGAGCATTTTTTGGAAGTAGATAAATACTACAATGCCACTAGTCTTGATAATTTTTAAGTTGAATCAAGGAATGAAATTTCCTCAATACAAATAGTAGCTTAACAATTCAAAATGGCTTTGTCAAAAGATGATGTTAGACAAGCATTCAAAGTGGAAGAGGCATTATTAGAAAAAGATTCTACACTCAATGATTTTGTTGAGGTGAGGATAGAAGTAAGTAACTTTTGGTAAGTAGTTTGAAATAAGTATGATTCATTAGATTTACCAAAGGCTAAGGAAGTAGTAGAGATAATAGAGAAATTCAAAAGAAAGCATCCAGACATCATTTTGGTATAAAGGGGAAGAAAAATGAGATGTTGGCAATCAATTTTTGACAATTAGAATATTTTTTCAATTTTTGGTTCTTGTCACCAAGGTGTTTTTTTTCAAGGTACGCTTTTCTAAGGTGCGCCAAATCAAGAGGTGTAGTGTGCTAGTAGTTAATGGTCAATTATTATTTTGAAGTGTCAAAAATGCATTTGGACTAAAATTTGAGACCAAGCTTGCATTTTGAAAGTTCCAGTGACTCTAAGTTTATCTTATAGCTTATCTCTTCTTATCTTCTCATTCTTTTATTATTTTATGTCATATAAAGGCTCATGCACCCATTAATTGATGAAAACAAGGGCAGAGACCTACTTAGCTTCTTTTAGAGATCAGTTTATATAGAATTAATTAGTTTTTAGCATGAGTTTACATTAAAAGAGCCCTCACACCTAACAAAAAAGGAGGAGATGATTTCTTTTGAATAAATGGATGTAATATGTATTCAAGGCCAAAATTAGGATACAATAATATATGCTATTGGTGCTCATTCTAAGTGTAGTAAATTTGCCAGAGTGTGTTATTTTTTTGTGAATTTTATGTTCATGAATAATAATGGAGATAAAAAATTTATTTTATTGCTATGATTGTGTGATCTTTTAGTTTTGGTGTTTTGCTTATGTTAACAAATTCTAATATTGTGACGAATTGGAGAAAGGATCATCATTGTTCTTGCAGAGCATTTTGTCTCATGTGAGTGCACTTTTTGTGGCCATATGGTTTCATGAATCATGAAACATATTTTAGTTTTTATTAAAGTTCCCTTAGATGATTGCATCAATGGATATGAGGAACTACTGCTCCTAATTCCATTGGTTTCTTGCTAGATCCTTTTGATAATTTAATTCCCAGACATGTTACTTTGGCTTATGTCCATTAGGATTTTCCTTTTCAATAATTTACTTTAATTTCTTGCTACTCTATCTTTGTTATTTTCTTTTCGAACACTTTTTTGAAGTAGGAATTCATATAGTTGCATTGGTTAGAAATTGCATTCATCATAAAATAAAAAATACAAAAAAATATCTTTCTCTGTGGCTACATTTTAGCAAAGTTGTGTAGATTGGTAGGTACCAGAAAAGGCCTCTATGTGAACATTCATATTTATCTTCAATTGAGTTACTTAGCAAGTTGAAAAAAAATCATCCAAAACCTTAGAGTTGGTCATAGATCAGCTTTTCAAGAGGGAGATTCATAAGAATTTCTTTAGTTAGCCTTGTGCAAAATGAACACTCAACAATATACCATAAGAAACATTTTTTATTATCATTATTAAAAATGCATGTCTTCCATATAAAGTCTTTTATCAATCATCATCTTCCATACTAAGGTTGTAATGGGTTCTAAGGGGTCCTTGGACTACTTAGGACCTATAGTGACCCCTTATAATACACTAGGACCACTTAGAACCAATTAGTGATCCCTACAATGGTTAATATACTGTAAGGGGTTCTAATGGATTATATTATGGCTTATGATGATAATTAATGCTCTCTCTCTCTCTCTCTCTCTCTCTCTCTCTCTCTCTCTCTCTCTCTCTCTCTCTCTATCTCTCTCTCTCTCCTATCACAATTAAATATACATGTCAATTTCCAAACCAATCATAGCATAAACATTACAATGAGCAATGATCCTTAAATGATCATGCATAAATGAAGGGATTAAGGATACAATTGATATTCCACTAGGAATAAATTAAAAACCATAAATATATAGAATGATGGCATCAATCACTGGGCTTGACACATGGTTGAACCAACAAGATAATAGATCAAGGAGCCTTTCTAGATGGATCTAGTTGTTCAGACCCTACCTCTTCAAGCAATAGCTCAACCAAAGAAAGGTAAAGGAACAAATGTAATGTCCCATCCAGAGATCCTTGGAACAAGGATTCAACACAAGCCAAGATATTTTATTTTACAAGTATGAATGCACATGAAAACATCATATAGGGATCATAAAGATCACAACAGAAGACTTCACCAATAATCCCAAAAAACAATAGATCTCCAAACATGACAACCTAACTGACATAACCAAACTGAAGAACAAAAACCCAAGACAACATCAAAATAAGAAATCTTTGATTTTTTGAATCATGGAACCACTAGGATTCCTAAAGCATATGCAAAATTCCAAATTGCATTCTTTGACAAACAGTAGAGATGTCCCTTTTTTTTTGTGCGAGAGAATAACAACTAACAATCTCGTGTGATGAAGTACCTCTTCACACGAGAAAGTACACTAAGCCACATGAGGAAACACCATCTCACAAGAGGACATGCTTGTCCCAGCAGCCAAAATACCAAAACTGGTGTGGGGTTTCGCACAAGGATTCACCAAGCCACATGAGGAAACCTAGCACACCGTGCGAACATTTGCATTCTCACATGAGAAAGTACAATTTTGCACAAGGATACAAATCAGTAAGCTAGAAAACATAAAGGTAAGAATCTAATAAATAAATTTCCTCCACATCTGGGAGTACTAAATCCATAGTCGAGGCAAGGACACTCAAAACAATAGCTACAAGAAAGAAACTTCATCTAACCATCTAACATAGTAGTGAAGGAAAATAACTAAAAGAAACATCGCACTATACATAAGCAACATCACAATGTACTAAAATAACAAACTAAGTACATGGTTCCTCCTAGCCATTAATAGCATCATAAGACCATCATGGATCCTAGCCATCCTTGCATGTAACACTCCAAACCATAGACCAAATCGTTGGAGCTATCTTATGAGGACATCACTACTAAAACATGCTACAACATAAGAATAAGTAAATCTAACATGCTATAAGTAAAGCATAAGATAATCCAATAAATCAACCACGTCATCTATCATATGCTAAACATCATATGAATAGGAAACTAGCATGATAAGCCCAAGCAATAGATACTCCAACGAAGCAATTCACATCATCTAATCATATGCTAAACATCATAATATAGGAATGCATCAAATAAATTAGCATTACCTAAACATGATATCCAAGCATTCCAATGAAAGCATAAATCACATGAAATCATACTCTAAAACCCAAAGTATCAAGTGAAAATATCTAGCAATGGTCGCACTAGGACAAAAGACCATATTTTTACACTAGTCCCCAGCAGTGGTGAAGGTAGCTACACCTCCCAACCATGTGGAACCTGTAGGTCCATAGCCAATGTGCTAATGGAGATTATGATCCAACCACAAACACTCACAAAGAACACATACATGGCTAACACTCATGCCAGATAGTATGATGATTGAAACCAAGAACATAGACAATTCAAGTACAACAAGTCTTGGTCAGACACTCAATGGGCTACTATGTAGGGGCTAACATCATGGATATTTGTTTGGCATCAACAAGACCAAGCTAGTTTGGAAGCTACACTCCCTAATGGAAGGTGCACAATCTAGGTCACAATTGTTCCCAATGGAAGGTACTCTCCCCAACATTTTAATTATCTTAAATTTTATTACAACTCACACATTTTCATTTAGTTATCACTTATATTAAACTTCCTCTACCAACCAATGGGAAATAGTCACCAGGTTGCAAGATAGAAGCCCCTCCATGTGCTACCCTACCCTACCCATGCTCATCCAATAATGAGTGCTCGTACGCATGCATATTCCCAACCCAACCCTAATGATCATAACTTTTGGCAAGTCCACAGAAGATTAGACCCACAAGTCACCCAAAAAATGTATGCACGTATACTCATGTGTGATGCAACACCATCATGAAGATCATAACACAAGGATAGGATTAGAACACAAGAAAAATATCAATCAATTGAAAACAACTTAGGAGGATAGGTTCTACACAAATCCCAAGGACAATAAAATCATACATCATGAACTCACTCAATCAACCTCACTCTATGGGTATGGATTTTACACAAATCCCAATGAAACAACAAGACCAAACATTATGAACTCACTCAACCAACCTCAATCTGGGAGTATGGATTCTACATGAATCCTACTGTCCATGAAATAATAACAAAGGGTCCAAACAAAACCATAACACAAGTACAAATCTGATGCAGGAGCATCTAGAGGTATAAGGGCAATCCTATGTCACCCAAAAAAAATGTACTTAGACTTAGTTTCTATTTTATGTCTTTACATTTTTGGATACCCATTTGGCTCAAATAAAGGTTCCAACTCTCATAGTTCAACTATCAGTGCATTTGAAAATCCCGAAAAAATAGGAGCATGCAATTTGACCATCATTTTGGTGACCTAGAAGGTGTGACTTGGCTAGATGAATGTAATCGAGATTTAGAGCATTCCAGAAAAAGAATCAAGTCAAAAGGCCCCACGGTTTGAAAGTTATTGCAGTTTTTCGAGTTTTGGAGACCCCCTAAGAATGCTTCAAAGTCAGGTTTGGGGAATTAAATGACCTCAAAAAGGGTCAAAAAATGGGAGACGAGCAAAGCTTATCCATAGGGCTATAGAGCGCTTCGAGAGCTTTCCGAAAATGTAAACGGTTCGTCAATCGGAGTTACGGTTCAAAAGTTATGCCTCCCAGAAGTTCGGCTACCATTTCTGGATTCTTCTAGAATTGCACCGACTTCTAACGCAGCTTTCGGAACCTTCTATTTTGTCGGTGGATGCCTACTAGCACTTTCTAGAATGTAATCCTAGTCCTTAACCCTCTGGGGTCTATTTAAGGAGATTTCTGGCATTGTAAAAGGCAGTTCAGATTGGAGCTTGAGAGGAGGTGCTAAAAGGAGAAATATTCTCCAGATTTATGCTATTGTAAGCCTGCAGGGCATGTTTTGAAGTTTATTTTCTCTGCATTGTTTGTACTGGCATATTTTCTTAGTTAATATAATTCCCCTTTCTATTGTGTCTATTCTGTTGTTGGGTTGTGTCCCCATTAAGTGGTATCAGAGCGGGTTTTTCTGAAAATGTAAACGATTCGTCAATCAGAGTTACAGTTCAAAAGTTATGCCTCCCGGAAGTTCGGCTACCATTTCTGGATTCTTCTAGAATTGCACCGACTTCTAACGCAGCTTTCGGAACCTTCTATTTTGTCGGTGGATGCCTACTAGCACTTTCTAGAATGTACTCCTAGTCCTTAACCCTCCGGGGTCTATTTAAGGAGATTTCTGGCATTGTAAAAGGCAGTTCGGATTGGAGCTTGAGAGGAGGTGCTAAAAGGAGAAATATTCTCCAGATTTATGCTATTGTAAGCCCGCAGGGCATGTTTTGAAGTTTATTTTCTCTGCACTGTTTGTACTGGCATATTTTCTTAGTTAATATAATTCCCCTTTCTATTGTGTCTATTCTATTGTTGGGTTGTGTCCCCATTAAAATCACTCAACTGAACATAAAGTCAGGAGTATAGATGTGACATGCATCCCAATGCAAACATAAAGTTCAATAATGGTCTGACTAATATCCTATAGATAATCCAAGTCCATGACCAACATCATGCCAAGGAAACTCGAGAAAATTAGGCAGCACACAAACCAAGGCAAAAAAACCTAAAAACTCAAAAACTTTGAAATTAAAACCCATTTGGTCTTAGGGCACACAAGCTACAAAAATTCAATAAAATTTGGGTTTGGAGTTTGCATGAAAAAATGGATAGCATAATGGTGCAAAACCCCAAACCCTCAACCTAAAAAATAGGGAAATGCTCATACCCACCCAACCGGGTAAAACTAGCATACAAAAATAGAGGGGAACACTAGTTCTCAGCCTCCTAAAAATGTCTACCAAAAATAGAAGTAGAAACAGAGCCAAAATAATAAAATAGGATAGTTCTACCTCATAGCTAAAAGGGCAAAATGAGAATCTGAACCATAAAATAAAAAGCTCGTAGAAGTAGCTGAAAATCATAGTAATCAAAGCTCTCCCTAAGCTAGATCCAAAGAGACCATCCTCACGACGATCCCATGCCGTAGCTCCCACAAAAAACAAAATAGTAAATCCTCATGACGAGGATTTTGGGTTTTACTTTCCAACTTTCTAATTCAAAAGTGAGAAGTGACAAATTAAATTCCTTTTTCAATACGTATTCACTTTTCAAGTGAATAATTGATCAAGTCAAATAACCAGCTAACCTAGTTAAACACCAAATCGACCCAAATGAAAGCATGCTATTCCTAGTAATAGGGATTCATGTATGGAAAAGGTACTAGAAATTAAATTCAATAAAATTTAAAGCTCAAAAACTCCAAAATCATAGAATTTCCTAAACAACTTTAACGACAATGCAAACCTCTAAATGCACAAAAATGTTCATAGGTCTCTGAATGCACAGACATGTTCATAGGTCTAATCACAGAATGCAAATGAGTTTGGATTTAATAATCACCAAAAGGATTAATTAAATAATTAAAATAAGCATATGCCGACAATATAGGGATGACATTGATAAATAGTTGAATCACTAACTCCATGTACCACTGCTAGGGATATAAGTCTTGCACACTAAAACACATGATCAAGTGCAATTGCATATAATAACATAACTGAAGCAATAAATGCATTAAATACCTAATTTAACCATTTATTTAATTATACTAAAATAATCCATTTACCTCACTCACATTTGCATAAAGCATAACAATGCAGGAATGAAGTAGATAACCATAGCATTAAATCGATCAGATAACATAATCAGAGATATGTCCAAATATCGGATAGCCAGATATCATCATAAACATAGTCATCTCATAATGGCATTATCATGCAATAGTGTCAACTGAAAAACATAGTATTCTAACATCTATGATACTAAAATCAAAGTATAACATCTAACCCTTAGGTCATCTCAAATGTAAAACATAACATGAGTAACAAGTATCTCTTAGATCAAAATATAACAAAGTAAATATTCACAACACAAAAGCAATGAATCCAACATGGACAATCTATTTCTAATTATTTAAGCATTTAATAATGGTTATTTAAAAAACATAAAAAGGCATTTAAAACACATAAGTGAACATAGTCATAAACATGGATAACCATTACTACAGGAATCTAGTTTAGTGTAGCATGGCAATAGTACACAGTGCAATATCTGCACACATCTCACATTAATCATGGAACAACATCATGATACCACATCGATCCTAGTAACCACTAGCACAAGCCTTAGTGAACCATAAATCACATAATAATCTCATAAATCAGCCATAAGCTTAATCAAAGCAATTGATATAGTAACATAAATGAAATTACCTCAATGGTGTAGACCACTCATGGTTCCAATCATGATCCCTTCTCAAGGAGAGATCAACAAATTTGCATTCATTCGGATGACTTTCAGAAGTCAAATGGGAGAGGCACTACAACAAAGGTCACCATACCAACCAACCTTGCCAAATCACTAGTGAGGTTAGAGATAGTATACAAGCATGAGTGGGAGATTGAGTACTTTGAGACTAAGAGGGTCAAATGAAAGTAAAGAGACAGATCCCCTCGAGTAAGGGAAAAAGAGGAAGAGGCCCAGGTAGAGCCAACTACCAAAGAAGGAGAAACCCAACTTGAGCTAGAACAAGCTCAACTTAAGAAACAATAGGCTCAACTAACACAAGAAGGATTTCCACCACCTCAAGCCCTAATAGAAGAAGCCTCCTTATCAGTGCCCAAAAGATCTAGAATAGAGACAACAGTGGTAGGTGTAAAGAGGAGACTAAAGAAAAAGAGCACTCCATCACCCAGAGTACCAAAAACCATCCTCAAGGTTGAAGATGAGGAGGAAGGGGAGAGAATATAATTTTCCACTTTGATAAGAGGACTTGTCCATCTACTGTGGTTGAAGAAGAGAGGAGAAGAAGTTTGACTCAAAAATCACCTTCTACACCACAAGAACCTATCCAAGTTGAGACCTTAGAAGATGAACAACAAAAGTAGATTCCATAAATGGAAGGTGAGGAAGTAGACATTTTTGACCTCTCATATTTTGATTTCATGCATGTAGGTACTAAGATGGTAGGAGAGAAAATATGGGATACTCCTAGGAATGAGCCATTAGGGGAAGATTGGAATCAATTACCTCTCTACCACAAGGACTTCTTATCATTCCTCCTCCACTAGCACAAGGTATGCCAAAAGTAATGGATCAAAGATCAGTGGCCCCATCTCCTCCAATGGTTGAACCTCAGAGTCAAAATCTAGAGGAAGGAGAATATGTGCAATTACATACCGATGAAGTATCCAAGGAAGGACAAATAGTAGAAGAAAGGTAGAAAACCCCTCCTAATATAAAGGTTGGGTCCCTAGCCAAAAATGACACAAAATCTTACTCTCAAGTTATTCCTCGACACAAGATGACTTCAGAGAGGAGTGATATCAAATAGGAACTTGTATTAGAACCTACCTCTTCAATGTAGTATATGTCACCAATGGGGACAATGCCATCATGGCTTAAGAAAGATGTCATGTTTAGACAAAAGAGGCAAATGGAATTAATAGAAGAAGAAGTTATAGTAGAGTTGATCAAGGCTATTAGGAAACTTGAGCCACCTAAGGGTAATGCTAGAACACTTGTCTTCATAATAAAGAAGTGGGATTAGGACCTTCTAGCACATATCGTCATTCCATCTCCCCATGAAAGCACAAAAGAGTTGATTGCTAAAGATTATCAGATGAAGGAGGTCATACTAGGAAAGCCCACGATGGATAATGCAAAAGTCTTGATTACCATGAGCCTTAAGAAAGTGTTTTACACCTAGAAAAGGATGAGTCAAAGCTTATCATGTTGCAAAAATAGAATGAATTATTGAGGGGATACTTGAATGAAGCGATAGGTCTGATAGACCTTGCAAATCCTAAAATTTCTCTAGGAGTTGCATTAGATAGGAAAGAAATGGGGCCACCAATGGATTCATTTTTGGATGCTTTCTAGAAGTGGCATCACATTTTTTAGGAAAGGGAAGTGCAAATAATACAAGGTAACTTGAACCTTTTGCACAACATCCAAACTAATGTTGAAAAATTGGTCACCATTATAAACCAATATTTTGGGCTGATGGATGAAGTGCATACCTGGGCCAATGATTTTCAAGCACTCAAATCTATAAAATTGAAAAGGTATCAGATGCTAATGGACATATACTTGATAGAGGAGTTAGGTAAGTTAGATGATTGGATAGAAAATATATCTTTAGGGAATAAATTCATGGAAGGGCTACATGAAGATATTCTACAGCTAAAGAATAAGGCTAAAGAGCAATTTTTGGAAACAAATAAATACTACAATGTTGCTAGCCTTGAGATTTTTGAAGATGAATCAAAGAATGAACTTTCCTCAGTACGAATAGTAGTTCAAAAATGTAGGGCTTTATATTAAATGGCTTTGATAGATGATGACATCAGATATGCATTCAAAACAAAAGAGGCATTGTTAGAACTAGATTCTAAGCTTGATGGTTTTGTTGATACAAGGATAGAAGTAAGTAATTGTCAACAAGTAGTTAGAAATAATTACGATTCATTAGATTTATCAAAGGCTAAGGAAGTAGTAGAGATAATAGATAGATTCAAAAGAAAGCACCCACACATCATTTTGGTATAAAGGGGAAGAAAACCAAGATGTTGGAAATTAAGTTTTGACACTTAGGAGAATTTTTTGATTTTTGGGTCCTATGACCAAGGTCTTCTTTTTCAAGGTGCACTTTTCCAAGGTGCACTAAATTAAGAGGTGTGTAGACAATTTTGAAGAATAGGAAGTGTGTCAGTAGTTAACTGCTAGTTGTTATTTTTAAGCATCAGAAATGCATTTGGATTGTAGTTCAAGGCCAACCTTGCATTTTGGAAGTTCCAGTGACTAAGTTTATCTTACAGCTTCTCTCTTCTTATCTTCTCATTCTTTTATTCATTTATGTCATGTAATGGCTCATGCAACCATTAATTGATGAAAACAAGGGTGGACACTTGGTTGGCTTCTTTTAGAGAGTCAGTTTGTATATAATTAATTAGTTTTTAGCATGAGTTTCATTGAAAGAGCTCTCACTCCTAACACAAAAGGAGGAGAAAATTTCTTTTAAATGCATTGATCTAATATGTATTCAAGGCCAAAATTTTGATGCAATAATATATGCTATTGGTGCTTTTATTCTGAGTGTAGTAAAACTTGTAGAGTGTGTTATTTTTTTGTGAATTTTATGTTAATGAATAATAATGGAACTAATGGTTTTATTGTGTTGCTATGATTGTGTGATCTTTTAGTTACGGTTTTTGCCTTATGTTAACAAATTTTGCTATTGTGAAGAATTGGAAAAAGGGTGATCATTGTTCTTGCATAGCATTTTGTCTCATGTGAGCATACTTTTCATGGACATACAGTTTGATAAGTCATGAAACATATTTCATTTTTCATTAAAGTTACCTTAGATGATTGCATGTGGAGTTGAGGAAGCACTTCTCCTAATTTCAATGGCTTCCTACTAGATCCTTTTTTTATAATTTAATTCACAGACGTGTTGTTACTTTGGCTTATGTCCATTTAGAATTTCCTTTTCAACAATTTACTTTAATTTATTGTTACTCTATCTTTGTTATTTTCTTTTCAAACACTTGGTTAAAGTAGGAACTCATATAGTTGCATTGGTTAGAAATTGTATTCATCATAAAATAGAAAATACAAAAATATATCTTTCTTTGTGGTTATGTTTTAGAAAAGTTGTGCATATTGGTAGGTACCAACAAAAGCCTCCTTATGAAAATTCACATTAATCTTCAATTAAATTACCTAGCAGGTTGAAAAAAAACCATCTAGAACCTTAGAGTTGGTCATAGATCAACTTTTCAAGAGAGAGATTCATGAGAATTTCTTCCATTGGCCTTGTGCAAAAATAATTCCCAACAATACACCATAAGAAACTTTTTTTATTATCATTATTAAAAATGCATGTCTTCCATATTAAGGTTTTTATCAATCATCATCTTCCATACTAAGGTTGTAATGAGTTCAAAGTGGTCCTTTGACTACTTAGGACCTATAATGACCCCTTATAATACACTAGGACCACTTAGAACCAATTAGTGATCCCTAGAATTATTAATATACTATAAGAGGTCCTAATGATGATGATTAATGATCTCTCTCTCTCTCTCTCTCTCTCTCTCTCTCTCTCTCTCTCTCTCTCTCTCTCTCTCTCTCTCTCTCTCTCTCTCTCTCTATCTCTCTCTCATGGTTAAACATACATGTCAATTTCCAAATCAACCATAGCATAAACATTACAATGATAACTGATCCTTAAATGATCATGCATAAATGAAGGGATTAAGGTTACAAATGATAGTCCATTGGGAATAAATTAAAAACCATCAAAATATAGAATATTTATTTTAACTCATATGAAGCTGAAACTAATCTCAAACATACTGGAAGTATATACTTAAAATGTAACTTAAGTATAAGAAAGGAAGAGTATATAACTTATACTTAAATGTTACATTTTATCTATGGTCTTGATGTTGAAATTGACTTGGAGGGGCCTCTTGAATTTTACTTTCTTATTTAAATTATTAGTTTTACATTTTTGTATTTATTTAGGAACCTTACATAGGGTGTACACACTATATTGTGCATGTACTATAGGGCATACATACTATAGGGAACACATGCTATGGTTCAAATTTTCCAAGACTAGGGTTTGGTAAATCCTACTCATTACATGCACACACTTTATTGCATTTTTGGGGACCAAACAAGAATGTGTAACCTTTTTGGGACCCCATCTTTTTGAATGTGCTCAAATACACACTCACAACTACTATAAGAAATAAAATTTTGAGACTAATTTTTGACATTGTGTTCCTCTTCCTTGGATGGTTTTGGCTTGTCTAGTGTCTTGATTGTGGTTTTTATCTTCATTCTTAATTTTTGCCTCTTTTTCCTTTATAAAGTTTACTTTATTAAACACTTGAAAACTTTTTTAGTGGTGATGTTCCAACTCCATGCACTTGTTCCTATACTTTGTATTCTTTCATCATTTTTTTGTATTTGTTCTATACCTTGTCATATCTTTGTTATCTCTTATTGAGTGTGTATTTGTTTTATCGTGTTATCTTTCTTCTTCATTGCTTTATTTTCTCTTCACATCAAAAATTCCTTACTCTACAAGTCTCCATGAGCTAGTATCATCAATAATTCCATTCTTTTGGTATCCAAACACCTTCATACACAACCATCCTCTATCGAATAATATTCTATAGTATGTAATCTCTAAGACTTCTTCTACCCACTTCCTCTCAATGGAATAGCTCCATACACCTTCTAGCCAATCTTGTCACTATTAGAGTTTATAAGTGACCAAATCTTTTTTATAGTTACAACAAAACTTCTAGCGCAAGTCTCTTGTCTTGGTGCATACCAAGTACTCTCATCATCTTCTTGATCTGTAACAATTTGATTTGTACATGAAGAACTTACATAAACTTAACACAAAATATAGTAGGCATTTTCTACAATCTCCAGCATGACTTGGCTCAAAGGCTTGTTTCTAGGACTTGAGTTAAGTCATTTTGGAACCTATTGTATATAATATTTTCAAGGATATTCAACAAACCTCCTATGCTTTACAATGACCAAAAAACCACTTCCACATGGGCACTCTCAAACATACATCAAAATTTGGGTACTTGTATTAATTTCCTATTATTTCTTGGAGTGAGAATTCATGAAAATAATACTAAACTATAATCCCAATTATTCCAACCACAAAACAATAGTGGATAACCTTCTACACCTTGCATCTGATTTATATCATGACTTTTTTTAATTCCATGCAACAAGGAATCCAACATTGAACTAGTTATGGATTGTATTAAATTGTCAACTAAATATTCTTAAGGAAAATCATAACCATTTGAAATATAGTTTTTAACAATGTATGATAATCCCTCAAATAGGTATATAAGACCCCTACACATGTCCCCAATGCATTCTCCAATCATGTAAATCCTAGACCCTCTTTGTAATGTATCCAACTTAATTTGTTGTACTATGGTTGTAAACAATCATTAATAACTTTTGTAAATAAAATAATTAAACAAACTACTTTGGTGGAATTTTAAATAACACTAATATGGACCATTTTTTTATTCTCATCAAAATCCAACAATGGAAATATGAGTTATTATTTTTGGGGGAAAACTGGTAAGCTTATGTGGGTTTTTTTACAGTTTGCACAAAAATTAAGATATCTTACTCAAAATTGAGTTAAAATGTGTGAAACCAATACAAAAATAGATTAGATTCAGTGTACTATATTTTCCAATAAACTACATAACAAGATACAAAACATTTAAGGTATACAAATACAAAGAATAATCTAAAACATTAGGCAAATGCACATAAATTAATGTTTTTATTGCCCAATCTTCATTACAATCACCATCACCACTTGGATTATTTGCATAAGGCCTATTTATGCCTATATAATAATCTTCAACCTCCAGATCATGCAAACATAACTTGAAACCATTTTGTAAAAAGTTGGCATTACACTAACAAAATTGTCATGCAACTTTGATGACAAAGTAGCAACTCTTGTCGTAATGACACAAAAACTTCATAAATAACCAAAAATGACTAAAAATGTTCCAAAATAACTTTATTTACATCAAACCTTACAAAAAAATGGTAACTTAAAATGTTGACCCTTGGAGGCATGATAGGATTTTGCAATATCCTACACCATACTCCCAAGAAAAGTAAAATTTTAATTTCATCTAAGATATGATCTACAAGGTAAACACTAAAATGAGTTCATGCAAGGTGAAACCTAAAATGAGAACTTCTAAATTAAATGCTAAAATGATGGAATGTAAGGTAACTTATAAAATGAGGACATGTAAATATGACCAATATCTATTTATTCGACAAGGTAAGGACCCCTAGAGTGTAAACCTTAAGTGATTTTTAATGCCAAATATAAAAGATTATATTGCTAGGCAATGTGTAAATCTGTGAATTGGCCCTAGTTTTGCTCTAAATTATTTGATCTAAAACTTAATTTTACTATTCAATTATGTATAATAGTTTGTAAATTATTCATCTATACTAAGACTAGTAATTGTTTTGGATTAATAAAAATCTATGATACATGGTGTTCTATTTAAGTAAATAGATAGGTGATTGCTTCACTTAGTCTAGCTAACTATGGTTGTGTATTTGGAGAATGCAATGCAAAAATTTACAATTCCATATTTCTATTGATGGACACATCATTTTTAAAAAAATTATACAATTCAATTAAAAAAAAATGGCATTTTCTCTATGTCACAATTTTGATAGTTAATTTTGAATTCTTCAAACACAAATACATACATAGAATAGTATAGATGTTTTCCAATTTTACCAATCAATGTGTATTCAATGAGTTTTACAAGCCACGCAATTTTCATTGGTCAGATTACACATGAAAAAAAAAAATTAACAAAATCTTATCTCATAGTTTGAATTCTTGTCTACTCAAATAGTGATGTCACACTTGAGGGTAAGATTGGGTTTTTACCTTTTTTGGATCTTGACCAAAGAGAATTTCTCCCCAATTGAACTAATTTATTCTGAAGCATATGGTGAGTGATCTTAAGGAGAGATTATTTCACCCCCTATAATGTGATTTTTTAATAGTCAAGAATTATAACATATGGCTTCTATATTAGGATTTTTAGTCAAACTATGGTGCCTGCCCAATTAGATAACAAGCGTGAGACACTACAATCTGTAATTGGTCACATTAGTTCCTTAGGCATATAGGCCCCGTGTGAGTTATCATCAAAACCCATGTGTGATCTTAGTCAAGTGTAATACATTCAAGATTCTACATCACATCTTGTTTCTACACTAGCTCGAAGGTGTTGGTGTGAAATGGTATGGAGGGGGGGTGGTTAATTAGTACAATAGAAAATTTGTAGTTCAAAACTATCGATCAAACTATTCTACGAAACATGAAGAAAATAATTATTGTAATTAAATAAAATGAGTTCATTGATCATTCACAATATATAGAACATAACACCAATATTTTGTATTCATAGAAAACCCTTATTAGAAGGTAAAAACCATAGTGGGGATGATGCCCACAAGCCCTTTACTACAGTTAAAAGGTTTCCCTCTTAGGAGATTAAAAATATCCTATCTAAGGGTTCACCTTATTAGGATATATGTTTATAGTCTAAAGGCATAAGAAGATCTATTAGGATCTACCTTAGTTAGAGGATTTGGAACTCTTTCTAAGAGTCCACCCTATTAAAGGATTTACAATAAAGAGACTAGTTAAGGTCCACCCATTTAAGGGATTTATTGAAATAATTAAGTAAAAATAAGTCGATTGACCTATCTTCAGCACTCCTTTCCTATCAGAACCATTTTTCTCTACTCACTCTATAGCTTTCTTCTACCAAATCTATACTTCTACAAATGCATTCACCTGTTTGTCTCTATGTTCACGATATCTCTTTCACCTCTTCATCTCTATGTTCATGATCTCTCTTTCACCTCTCCCATTCTTTCACTCTCTTTTTCAATCATTATCTTCTATTTTTTACTTGTGCTCACTATTTTTTTCCTTAATTTCATCCCTTCATTCAAATTACATGCTTGTCAACTCATACTTTTTTCTCTTCTCATATCTTTATGTCCTTGACACACTTTTAGTATTTTCCTTTGATTCTTATTAAATCTTCTTATATGATTCCAAGATAATTCAAAATGTATTTGACCTGTGTTGGTACCTTCTCAAATATTCTTTCCATATCTTTATTTCATCTTCTATCCATCAAATTATTATTTCTCTTTTTAATAAAATTCATCATTACTCCTTTCTCTTCAACCATATTGACCATACCAATTATTTCATCATTATTCTATCATATATAAGTGATAAATATATTTTCTAATCATATTTTGGCACACATATTATTATTTACTTTCACCATTATGAATTTCAATCACAAGATTTATCATCATATCATCTTCCCTCACTAGTAAATTTGGACCTATTTTTCAATGTCATTTTTGTTGAAATTTTAACAAATACGCATTGAAAGCCTATGTCACTAAACTATGATTGAAAGTTTGACACATTTGACACGTTTTGATGTAATTGACTAAAATATTCATATAAAATCAGCCTGATATATGTCATCCATTCGTGCCAGACGACTAGTTCAACATGTCAAACTATTGATGCCAATGACAAATGATTCAATAGGTTTGTTATACCATCAATGGAAAATAGAAAAATTGTAACAATGGGTAAAGTTTTCAAAAAAAATTATTGGGTTGCAATATTCCTTCAATGCATTTTGAGAAATAAGAATAAACTTGTTCGAGTGAGAGGGATTCGATGTAACACTTGAAGTTTCATTAGAGGGTATTAGATCTACTAATTTGTTGCTAGAGTTTTGAGAGGTAAAGCAGATAGCATAGAGAAGTAAGAAAAAACTTATTTGAGTGAGAGGGATTTGATTTGACACTCAAAGTTTTATTAGATGGCATTTGATCTATTGATTTAATGCTAGTGTTTTGAGAGGCAAAGCAAATAGCATTAAGAAGTTTTAGAAGAAGTTAAAAATGGTGATTGCAGTGCAGCACCTATGGGTAGCACCAGTGAGCTAAAATTCTTATTGAGCTTTTGAAATCTCAAGATATTTTTCCTAGTGACGGTATGACAGTAGTTGTTGTCATCACCAGTGTGATTCTTAAATAAAGTGTGAATTTTTTGTCTAAGGGTATTCATCCTACTAGCATGTCGGAGGCCTTTCACATAGCCTCTAAGAAGGTCGTCAAGGTTTTAACTATCATGGCTATTCATGTTTAATTGATAGACCATGACTCTTTGGTGAAAAGTGTGTCCACTTCTTTGAATAGTAAGTTTGTCAGCTAGTATTCTACCTTATTGGCCCCACTTGTTGTTGATGTCATCCTAAATGTCATCGACCCTAAGAAGCCTAACATTGTGGATTTGTGAGACATCAAAGTTTTGCAAAAATTGGGTAGGATTTTTGATGATACAAAGATGGTTAAGGGTGTATTGTTTGATAAGAAGGCAAGATAGTTGGCTAGAGTCTCCTCTAGGATTGAGAATGCAAAGATTGGCATAATAAAATTCTATATTTTTCCTCCCAAGATGGACATTAAGCAGAAAATTATGGTCTTTGATTACATAATGATGGATAGGATTTTGAAGGAGGAGAGGAATTATATTTTGGGTATGATAAAGAAGATCAAATCCATTGGATGCAACGTGTTATTGATCCAAAAGAATATTCTATGAGATGTCGTCACTAATCTTTCACTACATTATCTATCCAAGGAAAAGATTTTGGTGGTCACGGATGTGGAAAGGGATGAAATCGAGTTCATTACCAAGATGTTGAATTGTTTACCCATTACTAATATTGAACACTTTAGGGAGGAGAATTTGGGGCTAAAAATGGATGTTTTTAATAATTTAGACAATGCATTTTGATCGATGAGGCTAAAAATGGATGTCTTTAATAATTTAAATTTATTATTTTGAATTGTTGGTCTCAATTTGCTAAACTTATTCTTATCATGTGTATTATTTGTAATGTTCATTGTATATTATCTTTTAAACAAAATGAGAAATTATTCTTTGCCAAACCATTGTGGAGCTCAAGGTGAAAATAACTTGAAAAATATAACTTGATAACAAAAATAGAATCCAATGTCATATAAATGTACTAAGCACGAGATCAATTTGGCACCACTTGCCAAAAATTCATTACAAAATTTTCAATGCAATATACCTTAGTTGTTTATTTTCTTCCTCTATAGAACTTTACAGACAATTACAACTACAAAGACAAGGACTGAAAAAGAAAGGATTAAGCACACAAGAATGCTTTCAAACAAGAGAATAAATAATTATCATCCATTACAACTAGTATGATGTTGTTTCCTTCACTATGAATAGATACAAGTGAACTAAATGGTACTCTTTCCAAGTGGAATAAATAAAAATAAATAAATACAAATAAAAATAAATAAATGCAAGTAGATAAATATAAATAAATAAAGGTTGTTAGCTAGGAACTACCTTATTAGCCCCGTTTTTTGTTGACATCATCCTAAATGTTGTCAACCCTAGAAAGCCTAACATTGTGGATTTGAGGGACATCAAAGTTTTGTGAAAATTGGGTGGGATTTTTTATGATAAAAAGATGGTTAAGGGTTTATTGTTTGATAAGAAGGCAAGCCATATGGTTGGAGGCCCCACTAGGATTGAGAATGCAAAGATTGGCATTATACAATTCTAGATTTCACCTCCCAAAATGGAAATTGAGCAGAACATTGCGGTCTCTGATTATACAATGATGGATAGGATTTTGAAGGAGAGGAATTATATTTTGGGTATGAAAACGAAGATCAAAGCCACTGGATGCAATGTGCTATTGATCCAAAAGAATATTCTACAAGATGTCATCACTGATCTTTTGCTACATTATTTGTCCAAGGCAAATATTATGGTGGTCAAGGATGTGGAAATGGATGAAATCAAGTTCATTTCAAGTGAATTAAATGGTACTCATTCCAAGTGGAATAAATTCAAATAAATAAATACAAATACAAATAAATAAATTCAAATAAAAACATACATGGTTAAGTGCAACCTAATGTTGTCCAAAGCATTTGCACACTGGAGGCATACTCTGCCTACATACCTATATACACGAGATCAAGACCCTTGAACTACTCACTCTAACGAATATGTAGCTTTGGTTTCTAATTGTTTTGATGTAGTTGTATTCATATAACCACTGGTGATCTTTACTCACCTAATACAGCTCTTTGCCATCATTCACCCACTCAGGTGAATCTGATGGTTTTCTATAATTATAATCATGCAATACCCTAGTGCAACTTTTTTTTTTTAGTTTATAGTTAATGTAAGGTTAACATATATACATCCTAACTCACTCCTTATACAGTCAAGTTTAAAATCTTGTGACAATAATCAATGGGTCTAAATAGACCAGTCAAGTTAATACTAGCTAGGAATAGTTGATTGTTTATTTTATTGTACCTAATCTAATGAAAAAAATTCTACAAGAATTTGAAATCAACCCAACTAATTGGAAACTACACCAATTGAACTAGGTTATGGCTTATCACTTAGTATGGGTTGTGTGAGTTTTATTGTTTTATTATTTGGATTTTGGAATATTTATGCAACTGGAACAATTTTCTATTGTGTTAATATTTAATAAACAACTTTAAAAATATATCTCTCTCTCTCTCTCTATATATATATATATAAACACCAATTCCATGTCCATGAGCTTGTGATGATATGATTATGATATTTGTGTTGTACATAACAATCAATTTGAAAATTTCTATCGTTGCCTCTGATATGATTCTATTATCATTGTCATAAAATATGCTTTTGAAACTTTCTATATATGACTCTGATATTTGTGTTGCTCCCCATTGATAATGCCTTTGATTTAATGTCTCATTTTATTAAAACATGGGAAATAGGTACAAATAACTTACAAAACTCAATTGCAGTAGACTTCTTTCCCTAAAGTCTCAAATAACACTTAAAACTGATAGTGATTGATATAAGAAAAATAGTCCACTTTTAAATGATTGTTCTTCTGTTATACAATTGATATGATATATGAGAACAATGACACTACTATCTCTGAACTAATTTTTTTATGGGTGCTATAACTAGTTACTACATTTTTCCATTCATCCTTGAACTAATTTTTTTGTGTAACATTTTTTTTTTTTGTTAAAAGCTAGACTAACCAAGCCCCTGAATTAAAAGATCATCTCATAAAAACTATGGAGGAGTTCTTTGGTCAAAATATTTTGAACAAAGCCCAACTTCTAAAAAAAGCTTGCAAACATCTATAGATTGTGAGAAACCAATACAGAAGGGCTCTAAAGCTCAACCCAAAGTACAAGCATCCTCCTATGGTACCATAGCTGGCATAAAATGAAATCATTGAAGATGCAAAAGAGAAGAGACTAAGGGATAAAGGAATTAACCCATCACCTGGAAAAATAGGTATGTGTCTCATAAACTTTAGTATCTCATCTATTCCATCCTTCGAAGAGAATCTTCAACATCTCATGAATGCATACCAACCTTTAAACACATGTGCACACCATAACTAGGCCTCTGTCACATGTGTTTTCAAGAATGTTGATTCATTATTTTTTCTTGCAACAACAGCAACTCTTCACAAGGAGAAATGGTTATGATTCAAACCCATAATATAACTATCAAGACAACCAAGAAATAATTAACACCTTCCCTAATCCCAGTACAGTGAGAATCATATAATCAATATATTCTTCATTCTAAATTTGCACAGTATTTATCATCTAATAGTGAGCAATGAGGCCTTTTTCCATTACATGTTATTTATAAGAAGGTTAGTGCATTATTTTAAAACAAGTGTCATGATGAACATATGCAAATATAAGGATTTGGAGACTTTTGGAGTTGGAAAATATTGTGGTGACAGAAATGCCTATCCTAGAACTTGTCCAACATCACAAGGAGGTTATTGATCATGTTTATGCCTTTTCACATGACCTGTAATCATGTTTGAGGAACATTAGCTTACAACATAGAGTGCTAATGTAATACACAATTTAAATTTTTCTTTCAATCTAGAAGTGTAAGATTCATATCATTATTTTGATCAAACACAAAAGGATGAAGTTGTAAGGTCAAGAGTTGTGACCTATAAATTTATTATCTTCAACCTAGTATGGGGTTGGAATAGTACTGTACAGATTTGGAATGAAATAGCAATCCTTTTGGTGGGATAATCCTTACTCGTACTGATTTGGTCTTCATCCCACCATAACATATACAAACATACATATATACATACATACATATACATACATACATATATACATACATAAATAAATATACATACATACATATATATACACATACATACATACATCTGTATATGCAATTTTATCACCTCATTTAACTAACTTTACTTTCAAATGAAATTTTAGGAACTAAAATATTGGAATCATACAAAGGAATCGTGGAGGAAAGTCAAATAGGTAAGCAAATGAATATACATCTTTGTGATTCCCAATACAAATATTTATCATGAAGAGGGCTCATTAATGGAAGATGGAAACACAATAACCAAATTGAAATAGAGAGAAGAATGGAGACAGACCAAGACAATGTTGGAAAAGAAGCAATGATAGATATGCAAAGCATAAAGAGGATGACGGTACTCTTGTGGTTCAATGCATAGTTGAGGAAGCATCCAAATTAGAACTAATCTCTATAGTCTAGTAGGTTCAATCAATTAAAACTTTTGGATATAATGAAGATCCAAAATAAAGTCACAAATGAATATTAAAAGGAGTAAGATATCCAAGTCCATCTGCACCTACAAAACCAGTATCAAGTGTATCCCAATACCAAGTATATTTTAGATGTTTGTGAGGTCTTGTATCCTAAGTTTATCATGAATACCATGAAAGCATAGACTCATTTTATTATCATTTTATACCATCAAGAGAACTTTTTTGGTTCAGTAAACACTTAAAATCTTAGATGCCTAGGTCTTTACAGAATCCAATCAAGGGCCAAAATATTTTTTCCCATTGCTTTGTTCAAGGTTTTAAGCCCTTTTAAAATCCTTGCTTACCTTAATAAAAAATTGTGGTAAATCCTAAATCCAAGAGTCCATCCAATCTCTGGAAAGATAAAAATTACACTATTGAAAATTGGGTCTAGTTCAAAATGGAAATAATATCCATAAATAATGTGTTTCTAAACTAAAAATCATGTATGGTAAAAACAACATTTGTTTTTCTGAAGAAGAATATTTTGGAATAGGATCATGAGCTAAGTCAAGTCAACTGGTGAGACATTGAATCCTTGTAATATCTTGATAGATAGCACCTCAAATTTCATGTTTCCAATAGGCCCTTCCAATGGTTGTACATACATATCCATTACCAGGGTATCAATGCGTCCATGGAAGATTCCTCACTAACACTCTCACTAGGAGATCAAGGAAAAGAAATAGCATAATGTCCACAAGTCTCCCAATTTTTTTCTAGGGTTATACATTCAGATTAATTGAGAAATTTGTTCAAAATTGGGCAATATGAACAATGTTTGAATCGCCATAATTGATGGCCAAAGTAAAAATTACCTTGAATCCTTAACCTAATATTAAGCAAGTTGCAAACAGAAATTACCTTGAACCCTTACAACGAAAATAAAAAGTACCTTCAACCATTTTGTTGAAATTAAATAAACAAATAGAAGAGGAGAGACCTTACCTTGAAAGAAAGTTCCAAATAGAAGAGGATACAGATAATGCAAATGAATACATCAAGGTTACCTTGATGGCATTGAAAATCTTTTAATTGGTCACACCTGAAGCCTCTCGCCTGCACTTTGTCATGTGATATGAAATAAAGTTTCACTTTTTTTTTGTTTATATCCCCAAAAATGTTGAAATTTAAATGCCAATCTTAACTATCATCACAATTTTGACATTGTCAAGATCAAATTTTTAAAAAATGAATTTGACAAGTCAAATTGGCCTACCGTCGAAAGTTAACTTCAAAAATTACCCCCAAATGTACCAATGCCTTGTTATACATATAAAATAATATTATTATTATTATCATTAATTAATTTATATTTACAATTATATATATATATTCTAATTTTCTTAAACATTTTAAAATCCATCATTATATCATCTTAGATAATAATAATTATATATATATATATATATATTTGTTTTTATTAACATTATTACTATTATTATTATCATATTTGATTCTTAAATTATTTCTAATCTCTTTCTTTTTCTACTTTCCAAGATTCCTACTTTACACACACACACAAACACACCATTCATGTTGTTTTTATCTTTATTTTTATTTTCATGAGTAAGTTTGTTTCCTTATTTTTCACTTAGTTCTTCTCATATTTAGATTTATCTTTTTATTTTTCTGCCTATACCTATGATCCTTCCTTTATTCACCTTGCTGCCAAACCTCAAACTCTCCTCGACTGTTATGCACCCACAACAACCACCCCCCCCCCCCCCCCCACTTTTTCCACCTCTTTTATCCACCCTAGGTGTGAAATCTTACCACATTTCTCCTTTAGCTCTTTCATCTTGATGATGGATCACAAAGTGTGATCTAAAATGTTGATACAAAAATTATCACACAATCTGCCTAGAAATAATACGGCAAAGATCATTCCTTTAGTTTTGTACTTCCTTGTGATTATTACCAACAATCTTCCTTTGACTTGTAATTTTTCCTTACTTTACCAATCGTGATTAAGTTTTTTCAATCACATCAATTGCTTCAATCACTAGGTTCCCCTGAATGACAACCTATAACCTATTTGGCTTGTTTGTGAATCCAACCAATATTATCTTGTTAATTTTGAATTCTACCAATATCTCCCTTTGGAATTGATGGAAAAACCTTGATACATTGCAACTTTATCAACTTTCTTTCTATTCTCACCCTTTCTATTAGCTTCTTTTAGCATTATTGCTCCCCCTCTATGGGTATTCTCCCCCTTAGATCACAATCTCATACTTCTCCTCTTATTGTCATCAATAACAAAGGCATTTCACAATTTGTCAAATATTTCTTTGAATTATGTCTTGTCTCTCTTCATTTATGTCTCTAAGGATTCCTTCAAGTATGATAGGTTGACTAGTTGTTCATGCAAATCTCTTGCCAATTTATCCATTGAATCCAATGTACACATATCAAGTGGACTTAGTAGTTCTTCTATATTTCTAACACTTCATTGTATTTTCTCCAATGTATATGCTAAATAGGGTTGTAGCTCCAATATTTTATTCATCCATTTCCTTCCTTTTTCTTGCATTTGTTTTATTTTTAGAGTGACCACTTTTACCTTGGAGTGGTATTCTGGTGCTAATCTTGACACTAAATAAAATTGTTTATTCAATAAACCTATCTCCTTCTACACTATATATTTTCATTTCTCCAAATCATCTTGATTTGGAGATACACCTTTCAAACATCTCTTTTGGGAGTAAAACTCAAGAGGCTTCAATAATAGACATTTTCAACCAAATTAATGAGCTGAAAAATATCAAAATGCTTCACATATTTACTCATAACTTTTACAAATGACATGATACAACAAATTCCTTTTATGATATGTATTTTGGATGAGTTAAACATGTTTTCCCAAATTTATAGCTCAATGATAATTGGAATAAAAGTTATTAAACTTTTCCTAAAACTGCTAACTCTAGGACAGATCCAGACTTGCAGTCAGCAAATCGGCCATAACTTCTGTAAAACTTAATATAATTTGATCAAACCAAAACCAAATGAATGATAACTCAAATACCTTTATGAAAATATAATTTATAGGTCTATATATTTTCATATTAATTTTTTTCCAATACAAATAAGGTCATATTTCTAGAAATTTTACACAGAAATTTTTTATAAAACTCACAAATACAACCTTCTCTTTATTCCACTTCTTCTTTCAGCTTCTCCAGCCATTAAATTCTGAAAATTATGACCAATACATCATATTTTAAAGGCTTTTCAAGTTTTATAACTAATTAATTACCCCTCATGACCATTCACCTTCTCTCTTACATCAACTTTTTCATATTGTCACATTTATAACAATATTTTATTACATATTTGACAAATTTTGTACTTTTCTACAAATGACCTCTAAACTTTATAAAACCCCTTCTAACATATCAAAATATACTATACATGAAATTTTATGATATTTTATGACATTTTTCCCTTCCATGAGTTTATTTATATAATTTGACCATATTAGACAACTTTGACAACCTATTACAAATGGCTTCATTTAGCCTTACACATTGACTCAAATAGAATCAAAATACATTTGAAAGATCATGATGAGTAATTAAATGTCCTCAATGCTAATGGAGCCTCTTATTTTTCCTTTTTTTTAATGGGTGCTACTACACCATACTTCCAAGGACAAAAAATCCAAGCCCCTTGAATTGTCCTTCCTCTTTTTTGTCTTCTAATTCTTTGATATTTGTTAGTTGTACTCTTGCCAAGTACCCAAGTCAATTTTCATATCTTCAAAAACCTCTTCCACATAATAATTCAAATAGAACTCCTATTAGCTTGCAATAAATGGATTAGAAAAAATAAATGGGACCTCATTATATATCAATTCATCAATTTGGTTCACTATTGGAACCTTTGCATCATTTTTTTCAATGTCTTTATGCTGCAATATCTCCATGCTTGGAGACAAATTCATTAGTATTTGAGCCTTCTCTATCCTCTTGGCCACATCATGAGCCTTCTTTCTTGTTGCAATTATTGACATTTTGATAGGCCATACCACCTTCTTTGTTAACTTCAAATTTCACCTCTTGGCTCCATCAAGAACCATCACATCCATCTCTTTTCCATCTTTGTGAACCTTTTCATCACAAGGCTCATCAACGACTTCCACTTCAACCTCTTTCCTATCTTAAAGAACTTTTTCATCATAAGGTTTGTCAATAATTATACGTTGCAAACTTTTTACATCAACATCAATTTTCTCACTTTGTCCTTTCAATGGACAACTCTTCTCTTCATTAGTAACCAAAATCTTTATTCCATCTTCACATAACTTTGTATCCTCAATGAATGGTTGCTCCAAATAATTATTTTCCTTTTCTATATTTGTCTTCAATTCCTATCTTAGTATCTCTAAATTTTCTTCCCCTTTTTTAAGTTCCTTCATTAGGAATCTTATTTTCTCTTCTATTTCTTGATTCATTCTAGCTTCCTCTTCTCTTTTCTTTTTTTCCTCTTCCTCTCTTTTCTTTGCCGCTTCCTTATTCTTTTTCTGAAAATCCCAATATGAAACCCATGCATCTAATAGTATCCTCTTATCATGAGATAAATCTCCTCTTGTGACCATTTTCTCCTATCTAGGTTCTCTCCACTCAACCTAGTCTTTTGGCCACTCTACAGGTTCTCTCCTCAAGCTATCACAACCTAGAAAATCTCACAAACTCACCTTTGCCTAGAACTTTTTTTGAGCTTTGATACTAAAAATTATGTAGAGTTACACCTTTTCAAAACTTCTTTTGGGAGTAAAACTCAAGAGGCTTCAATAATAGACATTTTCAACCAAATTAATGAGCTAGAAAATCTCAAAATGCTTCACATATTTACTCATAACTTTTACAAATGACATGATATAGAAAATTCATTTTATGATATGTATTTTTGAAGAGTTAAACATATTTTTCCCAATTTATAGCTCAAAATGATAACTAGAATAAAAGTTATTAAACTTTTCCTAAAACTACTAACTCTAGGACAGATTCAAATTGGCCATAACTTCTGCAAAACTTAATATAATTTGGTCAAACCAAAACCAAATGAAAGATAAATAAAATAAATTTCTAAAAATATAAGTTAGAGGTTTTTATATTTTTATATGAATTTTTACCTATGGAAACAACAGTCAAATTTATGGAAATTTTACATAGAAAATTTTCATAAAACTCACAAATACAACCTTCTTTTTATTCCACTTCTTCTTTTAGCTTCTCCAGCCATTAAATTCTGAAAATCATGACCAATAAATATATTTTAAAGACTTATCAAGTTATATAACTAATTAATTACCCCTCATTACCATTCACCTTCTCTCTTACATCAACTTTTTCATATTGTCACATTTATGACAATATTGTATTACATATTTGACAACTTTTGTACTTTTCTACAAATGACCTCTAAACTTTATAAAACCCATACTAACATATCAAAATAGACTATAAATTAAATTTTATGACCTTTTATGACATTTTTCCCTTCCATGAGTTTATTTATATAATTTGACCATATTAGACAACTTTGACAACCTATTACAAATGGCTTTATTTAGCCTTACACATTGACTCAAATAGATTCAAAATACATTTGAAAGATCATGATGAGTAATTAAATGTGTTCAATACTCATGGAGCCTCTTATTTTTTATTTTTTTTAATGGGTGCTACTGCACCACATCTACAAATTTTGACGATTTTGATGCTTTGATTATCATTTGTCTAACTTCCTTTAATATTGTCTTTGCTTTACTAACTTCAAATAATGTAATGTTTTCTCTATAGTGTCCATCAGCTTCTCTTTTTTCTTCCCCTCAAAATTATCTTTTTCCACCCTTAGCATTTTTGTCCCTAACTCTAACACTTGCTTTGCAATTTCTTTAATCAATGTGTAATTCTGATCATTGATGGTCTGGTATTAACCCTACAAGAATGTCTCTTGTTGTTTCCATTATCTTAGATTCCTTCTTCTTGACCTTGAACCTATCCCTTGTTTCCTTTCTTTTCAGCTTCTTAGAATTCTCACATAGCTCATTAGGTTTCATCTTTTTCTTCTTCTTCATCCATGACAACCTTGACAATAGATCTGCTCCTTTTCCTTTCACTTATAGTACTAAAACTTAGTTGTATTTGTTAGAAATTTTTTCATTGTTCCCCTTGGGACTCATGAAAAGGGCTTAATTTCCTCATGTGTAATATAAGTTGAGTGGTTGTATTAGGAATTGATAGATCGATCTTTTGGTGAAATGGCAACCCCACTCTAACAAGTGGTATCAGAGCTTGGTCACACTTTTGAATCCTCAGACCCTTGGGTAATGTTGAGGGGGAGATTGTCAAAAAAAAATTTTAGTGCTTCCCTTTGGATTTTTGAAAATGGTTCAACTACCTCCTATGTACTATAAGTTGAGTGGTTGTATCAAGCATTGATAGATTGCTCTTTTGGTGCAACGGAAACCCCACTCTAACAGTATCTTCCTTGTCACCAATTCTTCTATAGTCATTACATTTTTGTGACACTGATTAGATTGGTTGAGCTTTTATTGTATGATAAATTTCCTTTTAGGTTGTGTCTTCTATTATTATTGTATCATCACCAATTTTTTCTTCCTCATATTTGACCTATTCTTGCCGAGATGTATCATTCTTCACTTGTTCAATAACTTCTTATGGAATGAAAGATTGAGGTAGGATCAGTTTATCCAACCCACTATAACTAATTTTTTCCATTTCCTTTATTTCTTCATTAATATCTTCTTATGTAGCTATTATCTCTTTCCATCTTTATATAGTTTAGTCATGTACACTCTAAGCATCTCCAATCATTATTCTTGTTGCTCTATTTCTAATATTGAAATCTTCTTTATTAGCTTCAATGAATATCTCAATTTCCTCTTTACTCAATTCAGAGGTTACCTCCATAAGTTCTCATTTCCATCATCTCTCTATTTAGTTCCAATGTGGATCTCCCTCTTCCATCAACTAACTTGTAGATCTCTTTGGGTATTATCCCATAAATTTCACTTGGTGTCTTATGAAAATCATGCATATGATTGACAACTGCTTCATCTATCTTTTTATTTTTCTTTTCATCATAGAGTTTATATTTTTCTTCTATATCATTCAATATTTCATTGTTTATTATGTCTTTCACAACAGAATCTGCAAGGGTATACTTAATTTTACTACTTCCCTTGCCTTCTTCAGGTTCATCTTCCTCAACTGCCTTTGCACCCATCTCTTCTTTCTTGTGCAGTTCATCCTCTTCTATATTCACCTCTTTCTTATCCACCTTTTTAAATTTCCTTGTTCATGGGATTCCATGTCTCTTTTCTTTACCTTTATTTTGATAAGTTCTTTCAATTGAGCGTGTATCTTTCTCTTTTTTTTTTTCCACCAATCAACACAATAGGATTTTTTTTTCCTCATATTCTTCAATCATTATAGTTGGTGTGTTGGATATTGTACTTCAAAACTTTTTTGATAACATGTTCATCATTATTTGAGATTTTCTTTGAATAACCAATTTCTTTAATTCAATTTAGATTTTAGAGAATGCTTCTTCATATTTTCCAAATATTTGAATTGTGACATCTATAGATCTGGATAACAATCCATTAGCATGCATTCTAATTATGTCTTCATCTGCTTCATAACATATTGATGGTAACTAAAACATTGTAGGTTGAACTTCTTGTATTATACTTGTACCAATGTCAACCAAAAAATGTATATCTTCATCAACTATGTGTGTAGGAATTATTCCCCTCCTATGCATTCTTGACTAAAATATTTTAAAATAGCCCCACATACTATTATTAAATTTTTCTCCTAAATCCTTAATGAGTTTATTTATTTTTACTACTAGAGGTTTTTCCTTGGACCATTGAACTATGCCTTCCCTAGAAAGAATTTTGCAGATAGAAAAATATACATACCAAGATGGCTCCAAACCTAAATGGTTGCCTCTTATCTCTATTGATCTTGTCCTTGTTGGTGAAAAGTTGACTCCTTTACATCACACTTATATCATAAACTAAATCTTCTTTAACCATTTTGAATATTGGATGAATTACTCCACTAGGTATAGTGTTCAATCTACTTGATTGATAGATTTTGTAGCGAATCACCATTGATGAAAACCTCACCTCTATATCTTCAATACTACTAACCTTCATAGCTCTAGAATCATATTTGGCCTTTTTTTTTTCAAGAAACCAAGCTTCCACCAATTTTTTACAACCCAATAACTTCATGGATGATTTCCTTAGTTATCACATTTTGCCTCTCTATCCACATAATTTCCTCATGTAGCCTTCTCAATACATATTTGACCCAATCATGTTGGAATTTGTTAGGAATATCCACTGTGCATTTGAAACCTTTTGTTTCCAAATGTTTGTGTACATTCTTTAACATGTTGTTTGCACATAATTTCTCATGCATTTTATTGATTTATTTCACTCCTATCTCTTCAATTTTTCAATGAATGTAGGATCAAACATCTTCTATTAATAATATACCAATTGGTATCGAAGATAGGGAACCTATCGTGTCAATTTCACTTTCCCTCATTTGACGCAACTCAAATTTTGATTGTGGCTTCTTAACAACATCAATTAGAATTTTGCTATCAACTTTGTGCTTCATTTTTTTTCTTATATTTCAAAATTATAGCCTTCTGACCATTCACAATAATATTTCTAATTTCACTAGTTCATGTCTCTACAATTGAATCTTTCTCGTGCTTTTTTTAGATTCATGCCAAATATAGCAAAAATCATGACATTTGTAATAGATAGATTCTCAAGAGTGTTTCTAGATAGAAATGTGAAGAATGATCACTAAATTTTCCCTTATTTATGATTGAAAATAGTTGTTGCACCTTTCCTAATGGCTATCAATATTGTTCATCAAATAAAGCTATTAGTTGTTATAACCTCTATCTAATAACGGTTAAAGTGTCCACCTTTTAATTCTATCACTTCATATTCTCTCAACATTTATTCATTTTCATCATATAACTTCTTTCTATGTAATTTTTAAATGACTATCCATACCTTTTGGGCATCGGTTAAAGCAATTCTTTTAAGTACTCCCTCTAAGTCTAGTATTGACTTAGTTTGATGAAGAGTCCACCACACCTGAAGTTGATGGATGATGATTCTATGTCTTGGCCTCTTCCTTATTATCTTATTTCTTTTTCCAAATCTTGTTCATCTCAGTCCTCATTACTTGGGCACTTCAACAAATTTCTCTCCTTTGTTCTCCTTTGACTAGTTGGATGAATGCTTGTTCATCCTACAGTCTTTTGTCAAATGACTAATCTTGTGACACACAAAAAATACCATACTAGTTGACCTCCAAAGTCCTACATTTCCTATCATTGTTATCATTTTATAATTGATTTTCATATGTTCATAATTTTTATAAACCAAACATGTGACATCAAATTATCATTCTCTAGCCAATGTGATCACCAATTTAACTAAGGATCAAGGAACCTTTTTTTATCCTTCAACCTTTATCTTTATGACCATAATTGTTGCATGTATAATAGTAGCCATAAATTCTAATTCCACTTGAATTTCTTCTTATGCTAGATCTACTTTCATAAGTTATGTGACCATACTTTCCACAATTGTATCAATAGCCATTAAATACTTGAGGCTTAGTAATTACCAGTCTACTTTGACAAACATTAATAGTATGCCCAACTTTTCCACAATTGAAACAAGTAGGTTTAGTTGGTTTCTTACCATTCATTCTAGATTGTACCTTTGAGTCCTATAAAGGTATCCTCTGGCTTTGATGATTCTCCAACTTCAAATTTTACATTAGCAATGTAACCCAAACCAATTGTATCCTTATGATTCCTTTGATTATTCAACTATTCATCAAGCTTCTTTGTACTTTCACTATACCTTTTTTAGCATTTTATTATTTTCCTTTTCTATTCATTCTTTATGTTTTCAACTTCATTCCTTATCTTTTCATTATCATTCGTAACTTTTTATTTGTCATCAATGGTGACCTATTTTTGTCTTTTTACTAGTGCTAATTCTTGCTTGATCTGATTGAGTTCTACTTCATTTTCCTTCAATACATCTTCTTCTATCTTCTTTTCATATTCAACGTGTTTTCTTGCATCTTCTAAAACTCTCTTTTCTCCAATATTTTTACATATACTAACATCTTTTCTTCAAATTCTCTTTCTAAATTCTTGAATTTCTTCTTGAGATTTTCATTTTTATCCATTAACTCTTCTATGACGTTCTCATATTCTTCAAATGAGACACCTTCAGATAGTTTCTTAATTTGTTCAATGTAGCCCTAACTCTCATTAAACCTTTATGTCAACTCTCTTCTTATTTTCAATGATTTTCTCAACTTTCCTTATAGTTCATGCACCATGTTAGGTTGTTGCTTAATCTCTTTCCCATACCTATATCCATCCACCTTCAGTCTTCTCTTCCTCTAGTTGTTAGGATACTCTTCTTTGAGGACCTATGCTCTAATACCAATTATTGGTATGAAATGCTACTAGAAGGGGAGGTAAATTAGTACAATAGGAAAATACTAATTCAAAACTACCGATCAAAATATTCTACCAAATATCAACCAAATAAATGTTGTAATGAAATAGACTTGGTTCACTGATCACTCACAAAATATGCACATGTATTTTGGTTATGTGGAAAACCCCTGTTATAAGGTAAATTGCAGTGGGGATGATTTCCAAATCCCTTCATTTCAATTAAAAGATTTCTCAATTAGGAGCTTACAAATACCCTTTCCAAGGGTTCACCTTATTAGGAGTATTTACAATGTTAGGAGCACAAGAAGATTTGTTAGGATCTCCCTCAATTAGAGGATTTAGAAATCCTTCTAAGAGTCCACCCAATTGAAGGATTTACAATAAAGATAATAGTTAAGATCTGCCCATTAAGAGATTGCCCTTATTTCAAAACTATTAGATAACAATAAGTTGATTGACCTTTCTTTAGCACTCCTTGCCTATCAAATCCATTTTTCTCATCTTGTTCTACAATTTTCCTCTGCTTCTACAAATGCATTCACCTTTTTGTCTATGTGCTCCTATCCTCTCTTTCACCTCTCTTGCTCTTCCACTCTCTTTTTCATCAGTCATCTTATCTTCTTTTTTTTTTACTTACACTCATTATTTTATCTCTTAATCTCATCCCTTCATTCAAATTACATGCTTTTTGTGCTCATGCCTTGTTCTTTTCTCATATCTCCATGGCCTTGACACACTTTCAATCTTTGCTTTGATCTTTATAAAATCTTCTTGTGTGATTCCCAAGATAAATCAAACTTTGTTTGACTTGTTGAGGTACCTTTTTCGATTCCTTTTCACTTGTCTTGCATCCATCCTCTAATTTTCAAATTACTATTTCTATTTTCAATAAATTCATCATTACTCATTTCTCTTTGACTGTATTAACCATACCAATAATTTAATCATTCTTTTATCACATGTGACTAATAAGGATATTGTCTAATCATACTCTAACACATAGATTATTCTTTACCTTTCACCATTATGACTTTCTATCACAATCTTGTTCATTATGTTATCTTCCCTTATGATCAATCCTTTAGTTTCGTACTTCCTCATGAGTATTACTAACAGTCTTCCTTTGACTTATCATTTTTCTTTACTTTATTGATCATGACTAAGTGTCACTGACCATGTTGGTTGCTTCTATCACTGGTTTTCCATCAATGAAAACATGTCACATATTTGGCTTGTCTAGTGAAGCCAGTCAATCTTCTTTTGTCAATGTCAAAAGCCAAAAGAAGGATTTTTAATTTTGAGGTAATCTTCTAGGGTGATGAAATGCCCAAACACACCTCTCTAATAAAAGAAAAAGGGGTCTACTATCAGAGTGTGCAAGTGCACCAAGAATGCAAGACATGTCTAATTAATTGAACTATGCCCCAAAATGATGTTACCTTTACACAACAAAGAGACAAAAAAAAAATTAAATTAAATTATAGCTCAAACAAAATGTGAATTATAAGACAAGCAAACCATGTTTCCTCATCACAGGCTACAAATCATATATCAGTATCCAAGAATTCTAGATCAAGAATTCACAATTCATATTCATGAATATTAGGGCTTGTTTATTTGATGGAATTTGATTGGAATTAGGATTGTCAAATTTCTAAATTGATATTTTTTATGTTTGTGTTCAAAATATGAAACTAGAATAGGGATTTTCTCATTTACCCTCAAAACTAACTTTTGAATCTTCCATTTAAATAAATAGAATTGAAAATCAATCCCAATTCCACTTAAATGGAAATCAGCGTAAAGAAAAAATTATAATATTTTGAAATCGCATTATCATTTCCACACTTGGAATAAAGAAAACATTGATTTGTCTTGTTTCACAAGAAATAGAAATGACACATGTTATTTACAGTGTGGTGGCCTCTATTCTGAAATGGCCAAAACTAAATAAAATTATTCAAGTCCATTATCTATCCTTTCACCAATGTGCATTTTGTAAAAATGATTCCATGAGTTCTCGCCATATGATTTTGGTTAATATTTTCATCTTGAATATTTTGGTAAATTAGTTGTTGTAATTGCTTTCATTTGGTGAGGTAGAGGATTTAGAAACTTTAAAACAAGTGCTACCTAAGGGTGTAAAGAAGTATTATATGGTCATGCTCATTCTATGTAGGAATTCTTAAAAACCCTCATGGAGAATGAATGTAAATTGATAACAATAATCAAGTGACATAACCTCTAGTCAATGTGCATACAAAAATGTTTGAGCAACAACACCATCATAGGGAATGGGATAACATGAAGATGGAATACCATAGAAAGCATGATGACATGATATCATCTCATAGCTTGCTAATATGTGTTAGAGTGTGGTCGGGCCATGGGTCCCTTTTAACCTAACCTCCTCTATTTTTTTAACTCGTCGCCTTTTAATAAATAGGTAAGTAACACCCAATTTGTAGGACTGATCATGTATAAAATATATTAAATATTTATGTAAAAATTAAAAATTATATAATTATTATAATATTTATTTTGTTTTTTTAGATTTTAAAGAACATTGCTCCCATTTTTTAATGTGTACCATTTTTTTAAGTAAATATATATAAACATTTAAAATAAAAATATTTAAATAAAATAAAATAATCTTTAATTCAAAATATAATAACTAATTTTTTAATTACATTATAAAATGGTTTATTTAATAATTCAGATTATTTTTAAATTTTTGAATAAATAAATATATATATATATATATATATATATATATTAAAATAAAATTATAATATTTGACTAAAAACTACTTAGAATTTTGTTATTTAAACTATCAATTGTTTAAAATGGTAATTTTTTTCTATATCTAAAAATATGTGAAAAAACTAAAAAATCTCAAAATAAAAAACTTGATACACTGTAATTTTTTATCCCCTTCTTTATATTCTTTCTCCTTCCCCTCCCCCTATTCAAACATTTAAATACATAATTAAAATAATTTTATATAGAATAAAAATGTTTTTAATAAATGATACTATAAAAATATTAAATTTTGTATTATTCTATATAACAAAGATAGTTAATTAATATAAAAATAAGTCAATAAATAATTATATGTATTATTGAATCTAAATATTTTTTACATAATTTATATATAGAACATAAAGAATATTATTATACAAATTATAATTATCTATAAATATATAATGTATTACAAATACATATATAATATTGTCTACTTTAAATTATAACATATAAAATCCTTATCAATTATATAAATAATTCAATTAATCAATAAATAAATATAAATAATGTAATAAACAATTTATGACTTAATATAAATAAAATTTTACTTATTTATTTATGTAAATAATATAATATTACTATCAATGGAAGTCAAATTTAAAAATGTTTTATATTGAATAAGGGGAGATTAATAAAAATATTAAAATGTGTAGAGTAAAGACTTCTGAAGAGTAGATGGAACTTATTAAGGCACATGTGGATGGGAATGGGAATGGGAATTGGAACGGTAAAAGAGGAAATATTAAATAGATCAAGCTAAGAGCGATGAAGTTAAAAGTGGGATGGACAACCTAACCATGCTCAAAGTCAAAGTTTTGAATGTGTTGGTTAAGCCCGGGCATAATTTTGTATTGAAATAATTAACAATTTGTTGATCTTCATTAGCTAAATCTTTTTTAAAGCCATAGATCAAAGGCATCAATGGAGTGGAAGCTCATGAACCATTTGATACAATGTCAAGATGTAATGGTTGCAAGAATGACGTTGGCTCACAATGAATAAACTCATTGTAATAGTTTTGGAGCTCCATGACAAGGAGTGAAAGTACATGAAAAATATTGAACCAAGAGTCGAAGTAGCAAGTATAAGGAATGGATGTGCTCTTAAAAATTGCCTATTCTGAAATTCAAATAAAAGCATGTGAAGGTGAGTGGTCTAGACAGACATATTACACAAGAATCATTTTCTGAATCAACTTCAAAGGCATCAAGGATTCATCTAGATATGAAGGGTCCATTCGAACATAAGAAATATGTAGGAAGTATAATTTACAAAAATACAAGATGGATATTTAATTGTAGAAGGATGAGAAACTTTCAAATTAGAGTTGGATTGTATTCACTTCAAGACCAAGTTCTTCATGATGATAAGAAGATGTGATGTTTGATCCAAAATTGAATGATGACTTGTTTCTTCTTCCAAAGTATAACGAATCTCAAGTTATATGTTTTTAAAATTGACCTATGTCATCCATTGTAACTAAAGTTAGTTTTGGGTTCAATGTTTTTAAAAGTTCAGTAAATCTTAACTTATTTGAAAATGAATGGTTATTCTAAGTAGTAAGTAGGGTAGTTATTCTAAGTTGTCTCAAATGACTACCAAGTAGTTACCCTAGTTAGTTATCAAGAGGTACTTAAGTAATTAAAAATTGGTTATCAAGAAGAGCCTATATATATGAGGTCATCTTTAATGTAAAAGAAAGGGGAAACTTTTTGACAAAGGGGAAACTATGGAGAATTTCTTTTGGATCTACATCATGTATAGGAATACTTTTGAATTTGTATATTTTCAAAAGAATAAAGATGGATGTATTTAGTCATATGTCTTGAATGTATCCATCAATTATTATTGCTTACTTATTATATGTGAATTTTTTATTCTCCTCTTTAATGGTGAAACTCCATAGTCTTTTCATTCTATGTAATTGATTTGATGAAACACATTCATCTCTTGGTCACTGACATAAATGTTTTAAAATGTCTTATCTTTTCGTATGTCAAGGTTTGAAATTATTATTTTATCATCATTATATTGTATGTGAACTCTCCCTTTTTATTCATTATATATTAGGAATCTCAAGTAGGATTCTTATGTATACTTTTGGGGTTCATCTTAACCGTTATCTTTAGTTTAGTTTTATGTCCTTTTTGTGATTTTAGGTGGAAAGTGCATATAAATGAAAATACAAATATCATACAAGGAAGCTTACCCTCTCAAATTAAAAATAAGGTTGAATTTTGATAATTATTAAGCTCCAACCTATCCAAATTTTGGCGTGGTTGGCACTACTCCTAGGCAAATGGGGTCATTTTCAAGGAAGCATTCGCAATGACAAATCTGTTTACCAATAGTTTTTGGTGACTCTGCTAGAGATAAAAAAGGCCAGCATACATTAATCCTCATAAATTTGAAGGAACCTTCCTAGGAGTGAAGTTTGGTGACTTTGTTTGAAATATTGAATGTTGGTGACTCTATCTGAAGGTTTGAATTTACAATAATGGTTTGGTATAAAGGAAAATTTGAACGTGATAGTGACACTGACATTGATGAGGAATAATTTTCACATTAGAAGAAAAAGAGTCTTAATTAACCCATACAAGTTGAATTCTTGAAAATTTTCTATGGAGATAGGAGGCTAGATCCTCAAATGTTTCATCCCCACTTGCTTCAAATTTTTCAAAATATTGAAGAAGAAGATGGAAAGGATTATGAGTTTATTTTTGTTGATCATGAAACCTTATCAGAAAAAGATTCATTGTTTAAAGATAAAGAAGACTCTGTTAATAAGTGTCTTCCATCTAAATTAGTGATGGGTAATGATAACAAAGAAAAGAGTCAATTTCTTAAACCTAGTTCTCAACAAAACCAAACTCTTGATGATCCTAAACAAGTTAGTTTCTTAAAGAGTTTCTATGGTGGATGAAATCTAGATCCTGAAATGCTTCATTGTTATCTCCTCAAAACATTGATAAATATTGAAGCAATAGATGAAAGAGAAAACCAATTCTTTTCAAAAGATCATTTGATTGAATCACCAAAAAACAATGATAATTTTCCTTCTTCGACATTATTTCTTCAAGGAAATCAAGGTGAGAATCATATTCTTATTGATAGATTATCTTGTGAGATTTTTTTTGAAAGGGATTCATTGGAAGGTGCATGTATCAAACAATATGGGTTCAAATATTCTCATGCTAATGTATCAAAAGAACAAAATCAACAACAAGTGATTGAGGTTCAATAAGAAATTTGTGTTGCATCTTTTCATAAGTATCACAAGGATCTTCGAAAAAAGAAGGAACCATCCACCAATCTAAAAATAAGGAGCTTGAAGAAGAAACATCAAAGTCTTTCCAGACATTTGTGTAGCCATAGATTGGAGAGAATGGTGGCGAAAAAATGTTAAAAGATGAATTCCATGTTATTTTAATCCCAACTTGGTGTTTGGAGGCTCCAAATGATGACTTCATATGTGGAGAAGTTCTTCCTATTTATCCTTCACTAATCATTATAGATGACAACTCTAGTGGCAAAGTCAATTTTGTAGAATCTATTGCACAATCTTCTACCACTATCACTAATGAAAAAAAAACCTCAAGTAAAATCTTATAGATATCATCCTTAGCCCCCAAAAATGGAGGTCTTTACATTCAAATATATTGATAAATTTTCAGCGAATGATATGATTGACATAAGAATAAAAGATCAACTCCAAGAGAAAGAGTATTTCATCAAGATCCTTCTTGTTATCCTTATTTTTATGGATTCTCCAAATTGTGCTTTTCAACTTCATCATCTTCAATTAGGGGTAAAAGTAGAAAATTGTGTCACACTTTACAACAACCTGTTAGCATAATTGAATTTGAGTATTTCTAACAAAAACTTTATTTTGGTCAAACATATGGTCTAGCTAAGCTAGTTATGTGTCTGAACTTTTCCAGTTGAAAATATCTATTATTTGAGCATATTTTGTTTCAATTTAGGTCCAACTATCAAGAACAATATATTTATTTTAGAAAAGTAATGCTTCAACAAATCTCGCTCTCTTTTTTTATCGATAAGAGGACAAAGCCAAGATTAGTTATTGGTATTATTATGTGTTGTGATTAATTATTATTATTCATTAAACTTGAGTATATTTAAACCCAAGACCTCCCAAATAAGAAGCTCACAGTTTACCATTGTGTTGTAGGCTCTTTCCTCAACAAATCATATTCTTTTTCATGATATTTAAAAAAATAAAAACATATTCTTTTAGATCTATAAGTAATATTTCATAAAAATATATCTTTGAATATATATACACATATATGTATGTATATATAAATAGAAATAAATGTATCCAACATGTGTGTGTGTGTGTGTGTGTGTGTGTGTATGTATATGTATATGTATATGTATATGTATATGTATATGTATATGTATATATGTATACATACATATATATACATATATGTATGTATGTATGTACATAGATATATATATCTAACATATATGTGTATATATATGTATATATACATATTGTTGAGTTGTCATTTTGCACGATGCTTAATGGCAAGAATCCTTTCGAACTCCTCTCTTGAAAAGCTAACCCAAGGATCAACTCCAAGGTTTTGGGTGATCTTGCAACCTACTAGAATCTGCTCAATTGAAGATAAATGTCAATGCTCACAAAGAGGCCTTTGCTGGTTCTAAAATGATTCGGATAAGAGGTATGATTTGCTTGCTGTCTCAAAAATAATATATTTTTGTATTTTTATGTTTTTATGATGAATTCTATCTAACAATACAACAATATGAATTCCTAAATTAACCAAGGGGTTAGTAAAGCAAATAATGAAAACAGGGAAACAAGAAATTTAAGCAAATAACATGAAAAGTAAATCCTAATGGACATAAGCTATGGAGACAATGCATCTACAAGTTAAGCTTTTGAAAAGATTGGTAAGTAAACAATGAAAATAGGAGTGGCACTTCCTTAATTTCACTGATGTAATCGTCGATGGGAATTCAGTAACCGTAAGATGTTTCACTTGTCATCAAATTGCAAGGCCATGAAAAGTGCGCTCATGTGAGACAAAAAGTTATGTAGGAACAATATAATGATCTCTTCTCGAAATAAGTACATCAGCAAAATTTGTAGACCCATATAAAACACCAGAATTAAAAGATCGCACAACCAAAATAATGCAATAAAACTATTGGCTTAATTGCATCCCATGAACATACACTCATAAAATATAACACATTCAAGAAAGAATTACTATACTCCAAATGTGAAAACCAAAAACATATATTATTGCATCAGAATAATGGTGGTCTTAAATACATATTACATTCTTGTATTTATAAGAAATATTCTCCTCAATTTGTGTTGAGAGTGAGAGATATCTTTATGTAACCATATGCTTCTAAACTAATAAAACAAATCTAATTATGTACAAACTAACTATCTAACTGTGCTAAGTAGGACTCCATCCATATTTATATCATTAATTGGATGCATGAGCCTTTACATGTCATAAAAAAAATTAGAAAGCATGAGAAAACATGAAAGAGAAAGCGTTTAGCTAATGTAGAGGTGTCTGGAAGTGCCAAAAAATAGGAGCTCCTTCTTCACTAGGCATCTATAGGAGTTAAACTACTGTCAGAATGTATTTCTGATGCATGGAAAGCTCTAAATTTAGAACTAGAAGTTAACTTTTAGCACACCTCTAAATTCCTAAAAATCTTCTAGAACACTACTAAAAAAGTGCACCTACGCACCTAGCACACTAGCACAGCATCACACCTCAGAAGCAGGTTCTAAAAATTACAAAATTTTGCCAAGTGTCAAAATTGAAATTCTAGCTTCTAGGTTTTGTTCCCCTTTATACCAAAGCTATGTCTAGGTATTTTCCCTTGAATTTCTTGATTATCTTAGTGACTTGAGTTGCATCTAGAAAATCTAAGGCTTTATATTTATCTTTTACCTTCTACCTATAGTTTCCAACCTCAATACGAGTCTCTACAAAATCTCCTAATTTCACATCCAGATCTAGCAATGCTTCTTTGTTCTAAATCATTGCCTAATGTCATCATCATTAACAGCTTCCTTGAAAGTTTTTCAAAATTTCTGAACTACTACCTCTATTGGTACTAACTTCTCCTGAGTATCATCCTCAATAATGTCTAAACATGCATCACTATAATGCTTCTCAACTTCCAAAATTTTCTCTTGGGCTTGATCCTTGAGCCTATGAATCTTTGCATGTAATGTGTCTCCATTACTTTATTTCCATCTGCAATATTTTTAATCCAATCATCAATCTTGTCTAATTTCTCAGCTGTATATACATCCATTAACATCTAATACCTTTTTCCTTTGATAGATTGAAGTGCTTGCAAATCCTTACCCCAGGTATGTACTTCATCCATCAGACCAAAATCTTGATTCAAAATGGCTACTAGCCTATCCGCATTATCTTGCATAATGTGTAATAGCTTCAAGTTGCCTTGTATAATCTATATGTCCTTCTCCTCAAAACTTTCTCGTTATTGCTGACAAGCTCTCAAAAATGGGTCCAAATGTATCGCACCCTTACCTCTTCTCTTGATTGTTACATTCAAGGTTTCCTCAAGGTTTTTGGGGTCCAAGGGACCAACAACTTCGCTTAGATATCCCTTTAGGATTTTATTTTGTCACCGAAGTGTTATTAATTCCACCTCATCTTGTTCCAAGCTCATGAACACTTCTTTGATCCCTGTTGTAACCATTAGCTTAGTAGTATCCAAGGTAGGCTTCCCAAGCATGACCTCCTTGATCTAATAATCCCTCAGAGTCAATTCTTCAACATTTGAATGCGAAGGAGGGATAGCCATGTCAGCAAATAAGTCTTGCCTCTAATCACTCATGATAAAGGCTAATGCATGTGCATCCTTTGGTGGCGACTCAAGTTTCATCAGCACTTCAATCAATTCCATTTTATCCTCCTCTTCAATGGTGAATTGTTGCCTCTTATTTCTTATCACTTCCTTTCTCATACATCTCAGGATATGTTCCATCGGAGACTTTCCTTTTAAGGATGAAGGAGTCTACTCAACTATACCCTTTCCTTTATCTCCCCTTTTTCAAGTCCTCTCCTTTTGCATGAGATTTGTACCAAGAGTCTTTATGTCTGTAGAGTCTACAGTCCTTACCTCAGTGTCTTGGGAAGTTTACTAAGGCTATTCACTTATTTTCCCTTCTTCTGACACTTCCACGGTAGATGTTTATTGTGGCTCTTCCTTTTGGTCTATTTGGACTTGTTCTACTTATGTGCCTAGAGGAAGAGGGGTAGTTGATCCCTTATCTACACAAAATTTGATTTGTACTGGGGATGATGGCACTACCTTGGGTCCTTGTGGTTCAAGTGGATACTGACTCCAATCCTCCTGTTTGAGGTTGATTGGTTGGAATATCTCTTATCTTATCCCCAACCAATTTGGTACCCACAAGCATGAAATCAAAATCTGACATCTAAAAGACAGCAGTACCCTCCACATCCTACTCATATGTCTATTGTTGTATTTCATCTTCTGAGGTTGTAGTCTGGATGGGTTCCTGAGGGATAGATGGTGGTGTGATTATGGAGCTTTTTCTCCTTTCTAACTCTGTAGCTCTTGCAAGTCAAGTCCTTTAGTTCAAAGGAATATTTTCTTCTTCATCCTCATCATGCTCTTCTTTCGCTTCTCCAGGGATTGGTTCGGGGACTAAATGGAAAGGGATCACTCTCCTAATTACCTTTTTCCTCCTCTTTATCAGAGTCTTAATCTGTCTTCTTTTAGGCACAGAGGGGGAGGCTTGTTCTATTTTTTGAGGTAGAAATACCTGTTGCACTTTAGTTTTTGCTTCCCCTTGGTCTTGTTCATCTGGCAGCACTTGGGGATCCTCTGGGGCTTGTGCAACTTCAACATTCTTTAGCCCTTGTACATTTTCCTCTCCCTATTGTGTAGGTGCCTGAGTTGCTTCTTCTTCTAGCTCAGCCCATTAAGGAGAAGTTCTCTTCCTCTTTCCTTTACCCTTTTATTCCCTATAATATCCAACTGATATATCTAGTTGGTGTACTGTCTCGAGTCTCATTGGTGACTGGGCTGTGAATGTAGGCACTGTAACCTTAGCTCCTTAGCCTTTAGATGGGTAGGCTTGAGCATGGAAGACCACCATTTGAGGAATTGAATCAAGTTTGAAAGGTCTTTTGATCCAATCCTTCATTAATTTGATGATGTGCCTTGCCCTATGGTTAATGTCCAAGTTTTCTTTTTCAATCTTGACATTCATAATAGGCCTATCACCAATCTTGTCCCTATTGAACAATGGATTGAGAACATCCTTTGTATCTTGTTGCAAAATCTTCAATGGAATCTTCATCTTCAAAGAATTCTCTACTAGATACAAAGTCATCCTACAATAATCCCTTATGCAGACATCGTAGTCATATGTTGCATTCATCCAATGATCTTCAACCACATCTTCATGTTGGAATATCTTGCCAGCTAGATATTGGACTCTTTTGATATTATAAAAATAGGGCCAAGGATAATTATATTCTTCTAAGGGATATTGATCCCATTCACACTCAAAAGACAGAATGTCTTTTCTCTAATCCACACTAAAAGGTCCTATAGTAATAGGCCATATCCAACATAATTTATGTTGCTTTCTAACTCTATCATATGCAAACAAGAGTTGTCAAGAAATCTCCAAGAGAATAAGTCTATCACTGGGATACCTAGGGATTTTTTTAGGGTTGAGAGTTGTACGCACTATCCTCAAATATGTAAATGTTTAGAACTGGATGTAGTAGGCTCCAACCTTTGATATCTTAACAGCTGCCTCTTTTGACATCTTCTTTGCATAATCCCTCTCTATGAACTAGATTATTGTGAATATGAAAGCATCATTTACAATCCTATATTCCTTTCTTTGCTCCAAAAGCTTCTTCTTTACTAGCTAAGGATATATAATGTAGGGTCATGCATTTGCCTCTTGCATGTTATCCTTCTTATAGAACCCAAGGTAATCTATCACCCTTGCGGCTAATAAGTACACCAAGTATGATGTCATGTAAAACCTTTTGTTATTCTCTACTACCACCAACTGCTCACCCAAGTTCTCACTAAGAATGGAGGCCCAATCAATCGGCATCTTTGTCATCATGATAATCTTAATGAAATTGAACATCCATATGTTCAAATGTCCCGAAGTGGGAAAACCCATGACTTTTCTCAAGAGAATGATTGAATATCCAATATCTTCCTTCATGTAGCCCTGTGTCATGTCAACTTTACCTACTTTCCACCCTAGAGGAGTCTTCTCAATGAGGTATGATGATTGTATGATCTAAGAAGCTTTGTCGATGTGTTCCCTATACCATCTCTTAGCTTGGTGATAAGTCAATCTAATAAATTGATTCGCCCTTGGAAGATGGAATACCTTCTCTATATTGTTGGGTCAGAGATCCAGGACAATCTCTCCAATTATGCTCTTGACAACCCTTTCTTTAGGAAACATAATTCTTTGCTAGTGTCATGATTAACTCTGAAGACTGCACTAACACTGGGTGTAATGCTACACTAACAAGACCTAATCGGATCAATGAAAAAATCATCAGAGACCTTTCTATTGGTTTTTTGCATAGTGTCAAGAATGCTCCCAAATTAGTGTGAGCTAATTCATTATCTCAGATCTCTAAATGATCATCCTAGAATCATGACTTTTTAGGAATGCCTTGAAACTTGAATACCACGGGCTTTGGGGCTATCTTTGCTACAAGGGAGGATGATGAAGAAGCCATTAAATCTACACAAAATGACATCCATTAGTTCTAATTTGAAGTAAGATTAATTAATGACACCCTAGTACTTGACATGAACAAAAGCTAAAAAACCAAGTTGCTTGAAAATCATTAGAAAACCTTATTTATGACCCTCATTTGCAAAAAAGGGTGCACCTGTCACACCTGATAGGTATGCCTAGTGCACCATTTAGAAAAGTTTTACTACATAGGGTGTACAGCAACACACCTCATGAGGTGTGTTGATGCACACCCAAATGGAAACTTAGGCACAAATGCGGGATTTTAATCCTCTAAGGTGCATTGCAGCGTACCTTATTAGGTGTGCTACGACACACCTAAATTTGGAAGATGAAGCCTTTTTTTTTTTTTAAAAGTTTTAAGTGACTTAGGATTTGAAGTGAAGGAGGTGTGCATCAGTGCACCTAGTTAGGTGTGCTAATGCACACCTTCTCTTGTATTTAATGTTTGTTTTGTTTTGTGATGTGCAGGGTGCTAGGTGGGGAGGATGCACACTTCAACTATTGCAGGATTGTGGTATGATGTATCTCAAAGAACAAAAGAAAATATGTGAGGAGAGAGGGGGAACCCCCTAGGTTATATAGCCCCATGCACCTTTGGTGTTGTGCAGGTGTGCATCACAAAGGGATGATGACCTTTCTTTGTGATTTGGCACACTAGCGCATCTGATGAGGTGTAGTGGTGCACCTTTCTTTTGCCAAAAAGATATTCTTCCTCTAAAACTCTAATTTTCAATATCTAGGTTTTCCAATTAAGACTCGCACTTGACTAGAAATAGAAGATAAAACCCTAAAAAGGCTCAAACCCTAGGCTAGGGATTTAAAAAAGCTAACAAAATAAAGTAGGGGGTCCTAATTTCTAGGTGAAATGGGGTGTACATTAGTTAGGTGTGCTAATGTGCACCTTCTCTTGTATTTAATGTTTGTTTTCTTTTGTGATGTGCAGGTTACTAGGTGGGGAGGATGCACACCTCAACTGGTGTGGGGGTGCGACGTGACAAAGCTTGGAGAACAAAAGAAAATATGTGAGGAGAGAGGGGAAACACCCAAGTTATATAACCCCATGCACCTTTGGTGATATGTAGGTGTGCATCAAAAAGGGATGATGCCCTTTCTTTGTGATTAGACACACTAGTGCATCTGATGAGGTGTGCTAGTGTGCCTTTCTTTTTTCCAAAAAGGTCTTGTTCCTCCAAAACTCTGATATTTGATATCTAGGTTTTCTAGTCATGACTTATACTTGACTAGAAATAGAAGATAAAACCCTAAAAAGACTCAAACCCTGGACAAGGTATCCAAAAAAGCTAACAAAATAAAGCAAGAGGTCCTCATTTCTACGTGAAATTGGGTGTGTGTTGTGAAACCACAACACACACATACATACATATATTTACATATACATAAATATATATATATATATATATATATGTATATATATATATATATATATGTATATATATATATATATATATATATATATATATATATATATATGTATATATATATATATATATGTATATACATATATTTATATATACATAGATATATATACACACACACACATACATACATATATATATATATAGGTATGTACATATATACATATATATAAACACATATATATTGTTGGAAATATAGGAAGAGTGACTAAGAGGGGGGGGATGAATTAGTTACCACAAAATAAATCCCAGATCCCTTAGATGTCAATACAAATCAAAACTCTGATTAAACTGAACTTTGTTGTAACTCAGCAAATACACAAGCACTCGGTTTACACTAACAAATGTTGTAATTTGGTAAACACTGAAATAACTCAGAAAATGCTTATCATGAAAATATTAATATATTATATGTGATTGATCTTACTTTACCTAAGTTTCATTCACATAAAAGAGATAGCATGAACACAATTGACACCAAGATTTAACGTGGAAACTCAATTTGGGAAAAACCACCAATTGCAACTAATTACTAATTTTCACTCTTCTAAAGTGAGCCCTATTAGGAGAAAACCCTGTTAAAGATTTCAAAAACACTATTAGGTGTGACCCTGATAGAGGATTTAATCACCCTGTTAGGAGTGGCCTTGTTAGAGGTCTTTAGACACTTCAATAGAAATGCCACCTTGTTAGAGTATTTACAAGTAGCTATTAAGCCAACTCTATTAAGAGATTTAGATCACTACTACAATGGTTAGAGAGTAACAATGAAATGACCTAATTCCTAATGCAACTGAATTACTGATTATGAATCTCAATTCTGCCTTGTATACTTGATCCTTCCTGATCAAATGTATCTTTGCAGCTCACCAAGGATATTTTGCTTATCCTTTTAATTTGCTTCCTCTAAGTATTGTTAAATCTTCAATTATGTTCCACACATTCAACCCTCAATTTGACCTTATATTTATATCTTACACATTGTCAAGTTGGCTTGAATACAACATAGAATAATTAATATTCATCTTCTCAGTCAGCTAGAACCAACAAATAATTTAATTGAACTCAATATGCCAAAATAAGAAAATCCTTCATTAGTCAACCCTACTGGATAGATACTTGTAAGAATTTGGCTTAGGCCAGAATTCACCCAAGAACTAAAGAACTCAACACAAGCACACAATAAACCAAAATAGATAGAGTATGATCAGAATGACGATATTCATTCAATAACTAGTTGAGAGTACACTAGGAGTGCCTGAATATAAAGGCCTCAAGAGAGCTTCTAGAATGCATAGAAGTCAGCATCATGATATGTCATACAACCAGGCACATGTCCACCAAATATGGGTTATCCTCCATTGAGCACAGGATTAAGTGCGATGATGTGAGGATAAGCTTACAATGGTGTAGCACACAAATCAATGGTATAGACAACATGTGCTAAATGAGGAGTGCAGATAACTGTGTTGTCATCATGACAACTCAATGAATGATGCATACTCCTGTGTTGTAGACACCATGTGCATAATTAGAGTTGTGTAACTCAATGAGAGTACACAAAATCCTAAGTGACTCACCTAAAATAATAATTAAATAATTAAATAATGCATTAACCTAAGTAAACTTAAGTAAGTGTAATAAGTAAATACTTATTTACACAAACAATACTAACTCAAAGAAATTTTCTTGTGTTAATTAAGTGAACTCTATCAACACTACATATTCACAAAGTTCCTTTGCTAACCAAGTGAGCAACATTTCCTTCATTAATTGAGTGAGCTTGGTTAACACTCAACTTCTATAAACTTTACTTTGTCACCTGAGTGAACTCAGTAGACATTGTCTTCTGAACTATTAAAACTTTGGAGTGCTCAGTAGACATAGGAAACTATCTTTAATGTCTGAGTGATCTCGGCATACAATAATTGGCAATGATATGAAATTTTGTGTAAAATCAAAGACAATACATAATTAATCAATTATTACCAAAAATATCCCTCTTTGGCATTGATGGCAACATAACATGTTATAATGCAATGAAATTTTAGACCAAGAATAAAATAAGGAACATATCCTTAGTTTCATTTTGATTCTCATCCATGAGAACTCCCTCTATTAATGTGAACTCATTCTGCATTCAGTTTCTCCCTCTGTTAGTAAAACTCTATCTTCAACATCTTCTTCTAATAGCAATCTCTATCTTTGATATCATACCAAGTTCATCTCCTTCTTTGACATTTCTTTTTCTTTATCTTTATAAAAAATTCTATGAGATATGACAGTAAACTTCTCCCTCTTTGGCATCTCATGCCAAAGACAATGTTCAGTGAATATCAATGTATCTCATGTACTGATTCATTTTTAATGTGCCTTTATCAACAATGCATCAACTAACTAATCTTCAACATGCTCTGGTTGATGCATCACTAAACTTCATTTAGTGAGCTTCAGATAGGGGAATGACCCCTAAATTACATCTTAGATACTGAAATGCATCCTTAGGTAATGATCTAGTGAATATATATTTAATTTATTCTTTAGTATTCACATTTTCCATTAGTACCTCTTTATCTTGTACCAATTCTCTCAAAAAATGATATTGTATATAAATGTGGTTTGTTTTGGTATGCATCACAGGATTCTTTGATATGTTAATTGCACTAGTATTATCATAGAAGATAACCATTGGATCCTTGATTTCTATCTTCATACCTTCCAATAGTTGCTTGAACCAAACAATATTTGAACAATGCTACTGCCACATATTATTCCTCTATTTTGGACTAAGAAATACAATTTTATTTATTTCTTGTCCAAGACACTAGTCTTTTACCAAGAAAGGATGCTCCACCACTGGTGTTCTTTCTGTCATCAATACATCATGCCCAATCAGCATCTCTGAATACTTTCAAATGAAAATTGCCTCCTTTTATGTGCCATAACCTATAGTCTTCAGTACCTTTTAGATATCTCATGATTCTCTTGATTTCCATCATGTGATTTTCTTTGGGATTTGATGAGAATCTTGCCACCATACCAACTACTAATGCAATATCAGGCCTTGTGTGCACTACATACTGCAATTTTCCAATCATTGATTTGTATGTGGTATGATCTACCTCCTTGAAATCATCATTTTTAGAGAGCTTATGTCTAGTAGATATAGGAGTTCCAACTAGTATTGAATCTTCCATTCCAAACTTTTTTAGTATCTCCTTGATATATTTAGATTGAGTAATGTAGATACCATCTTTCTTCTGCTAGATCTGCAATCCAACAAAAAAATTTATCTCCCCAAACATAGACATCTCAAATTCTTTACTCATTTCTTCTAAGAATTCTTTACACAAGTCATCATTTCCTATAAATAAAGTGTCATCCACAAATATTTCGGCCAACACAATCTTCTTGTCAGGTCCTTTGATGTAAAGACTATTGTTATCATTTGTTGTTTGAAAACCAATCTTTATCAAGTAGTTATGAAGTCTTTCATACCAAGCTCTGGGAGCTTGTTTGAGACCATACAATGTTTTTTGTAATTTGCAGACCATGTCTTTTTTGCTAGGATCTACAAAACCTTCAAGTTTCTCTATGTAGACTTCTTCATCAAGAATTCTATTCAAGAATATAGATTTTACATCCATTTGATAAACTTTAAATCCTCTATATGCTGCATATGCTAGTAAAGTTCTAGTGCCTTGCAATAGGAGAAAATTTTCACTATAATCAATACCTTCTTTTTGAGAATAATCTTTACAAACTAACCTTGATGTATTTCTTGAATCTTCTCCATCTTCATTTAGCTTATTTCTAAAAACTCACTTTGTGCCAATTACATTTTTATCCTTGGGTCTTGGAACAAGAGTCCAAGTCTTATTCTTCTCTATCTTTTCTATTTCTTCATTCATGCTTCCGATCCAACTTTCATTATCCAAAGCATCTTTAACATTTCTAGGTTCAAATTCAACAAGCAAAAATGTACCTATCAATTTGTTTCTTGTCATTGTTCCATCTAACTTGTCTCCAATGATCTAATTAGGTGCATGATGCTTTTTGACATATCTTAGAGTTTTTTCTACTGATCTCTTCATCATCTTCTATTCCAAGCTCAGATCCCACTTTCTGTGACTCGGGTCCATCAGACTCAGTTTGCTCTTGCAATATCTTGGTAGCTTCTAACTATGACTTGGGTCCTTCAAACTATGACTCAAGTTGCATTGGTTACAACTCGGTACTTTTGGAGATTTTGGGGACTCAGGAGGTGAAGCTTTCTAACTTCCAAATAGATTTGGCAATTGTATTGCATAAAAATGTAATAAACAAAATAAACATTAAGAAACTAACATCTATTCCTACATGATAATGCAAACCTCAAAATATGCAAGATAACATGTAAACAAAGATAACATGAAATCACAATGACTCAAACTACTAATGCAAACCTCATGAAATCATCAAGTGTAGATGATTTCATTGTTGTGGGATGTGGTTGCTCACAAATCCAGCAGCATAACAATGAGGTAGATAATGCTTCCTACAAATGAGGAGAGAGCTCTCCTTTTATAGGAAAAGAGGTGCAATGAACGGCTAAGATTGAATGCAAGATGGAAGGCTAGGATCTCTCAGGATCAATGAGGTGTCCATGAGGTGGAGGCCAAGTAGACTCCATGTGGATTAGGGTTTTGACCATTGAAAGGGGGAAAGATGCTCACACGTGTGTGAGCAACCTTTGATGTGACATGTCTATGACATGTGTAAGAGGGTTGGAGGCTCAAGGTTTCTCACACATGTGTGAGACACCTTGGTTCACATGTGAAGGGGGACAAAGGTGTAAGAGATGTAAGAGTCACATATCACATGTGACTAGGGTTTGCTAATCCTTTGATTAGGATTGTGCAAATGATTAATAATGAGATTAGATGAGGAACTAGGATTAATTAGTGGATAAGTGGTTTGACCTAGGTTAGAAGGATGGGTTAGGTTAAGAAAGTGAGCTTGGGTGAGGGTTAAAGTTAGGAGCCATGTGCTCAAATAGGATTAAATTTAATATTTAATTCCAAGTGGGATTAGGAAAGGAATTAATTAAGTAAATGAAGTACTTAATTAAAGTGAATGGGTTATGATTTAAATAAACCTTAGTTTATTTAAATAAAGGAAAGGTGAACATAATTAAATAAATGTAAAATTTATTTAATTAAAGGTAAGGGAATTAAATAAATAATAAATATTTATTTAATTGGTCAAGACACGTGATTTGGACAAATTTAGGTGTCTACAGCAATGTATCAGGTTCATAATATACAAGCCTTTTGTAGTCCTCAGGTTCTTTGTTTCTTTCCTCTTCACTCTTTTTTGCACTTGTCAATTCTCACATGTGCACTTTCTATGATTTTATGAGTAGACAAATTCAAACATTTGTATGCTTTACTTTTGCAGGAGTATCCTAAGAATATGCCTTCATCACCTTTGATATCAAATTTACCTTTCCTGGATTCTTTAAAAATATAATATTTTCTACCAAATACTTTTAAGTAACTTACATTAGGTTTCTAGTCATACCATAGTTCATAAGGAGTTTTATTTGAGTCTTTCTTCAACTATACTTTGTTCAAGGTATGCACTACAACACTGATTGCTTCCTTCCATTATTTGATTGCAACATTCTTTTCTATCATTAATGTTCTTGCACAAATCCATGATGAATTTTCTCCTTCTTTCAGCTATGCCATTTTGGTATGGTGTATTGGGGGCTGATACATGTCTCTTAATTCATTTTTTAATGCAAAATTCATTGAACTCATTGGAAATGAATTCACCACCTCTATCTGATCTCAAACATTTCAAATTCTTTTCAGTTTCTTTCTCTTCTCTTGTCAGATACCACTTAAATTTTTGAAATGCTTCATACTTTTCTTTGAAATACATTACAGTCATCATTCTAGAATAATCATCAACAAAAAGAATGAAAAACATATCTTCACTGTAACTCTCTATTCCAATAGGTCCACATAAGTCTGTATGTAAAATTTCTAATACTTTTTCAGAATGATAGTTCTTACTTTTAAAACTAGTTTTTCCCATCTTACTAATTTGACAATTTTTATATAGACCCATATCAAGTTTCCTCAAGCTAGGAATACCTCTTACTCTTTTTTTTTTTGCTTATCTTGACTAAATTATAAAAGTTCACATGACATAATCTTTTGTGCCATAACCAACTTTCTTCTACTTGAGCAATAAAACATAAACTTTCACTAAGATCTACGTAGAATAGATTACCTTTTTTTGTTTGCTAGATCGAACCAGATTACATTTTCCATTCAGTTGTTTGGACCTTTCGTTGATGAATTCTACCTCGAATCCAATGTTATTCAACTATGCCACACTTAGTAGATTATGCTTTAGTCCTTCAACCCAATAAGCATTGTCACATCTAAGTTCATTGGTTAATGAGATACAACCTTTTCCCTTTATGCAACAAGGTTCATTGTTTCAAAATCTCACACTACCACCATCATAATGTTCCATGTGTTACAATTTTGTTTTATCACTAGTCATATGATGTGAGCAACCACCATCTATAATCCATGTATCATTTTTGCTAACATGAGAGATTAGTGCCATTTTATCTCCTTCCTCATCAGATTCATCTTTTATAGCAATATATACCATTTCATCTTCACTGTTATCAGAATATTTAGCCATAAAACAAGATTTCTTACATTTATCCTTGTAGTTCTTGAATTCCTTCTTTCCTTTGAACTTTTAACTTTTCTTTTCATCTTTGTCTTCTTTGTTTGGGCACCTTACAACAATGTGTCCAACTTCTTCACAAGAAAATTAAATTAGAGTAATCTTACCTTTGAACTTTCCTCTTCCTTTGGAATATTTCCTTGCAAGTAGGGTTTCAACAACTTTGTTGCCCGGTTATAAAATTGTTTCAATTTTATAAGCCTTGGTTAATTTTTGAAACTTGCCTGGTTTTAAGCTTTAAATTGGCCATTTTATCTCTGAGTTTTTGTGAGTCTCTAAATCTTCATGTCTCCAACTTGTTCCCAGCTCCACACAGCACTTGAAATTTATAAAATCTGGCTTCTAAGCTCCAACTTATCACAGGTTAATGTTGTGACCCAAAATATGTATTTTCAAGTCTATCATTAACCATTAACCTCTCAAGAGGTTAATGATAACTTTCAAAATGTGCATTTTGGAGTAGGTTAATTAACCTCTCCAAAAATATATTTTTCTTAACCTCTCAAAAGGTTAATGATAACTTTAAAAATATGCATTTTGGAGTAGGTTAATTAACCTCTCCAAAAACATGTATCCATTAACCTCTTTGAGACAGTTATTAACCTTTGGAGTTTATCTCTCTCACCATTAACTTTTGAGTCCCGAATACACTCTTTGACATAATCGCTAACTGGTTGGTTATTAAAAGAAGCCAAATGCATCTCAAGAGAGAGGAAGCCTATAATAGTAAAAGGAAACAATAAGAGTATGTTGTTGGAGCCATATCATAGACTGAAGCTTCATCTCAGAGCTTGCTCAGGTTTTTGAATAAGAAAGGCTGTGAGTATAATAGCTCGAGTTTTGTGGAAGCATGGCCACTATCAAACAAAAGAGATCCTTTATTCACCACCAGGAAAGAAGAAACAAAGATATAAAATAACTAGAACTTTTTAGTTGGTTGCAATAACCCATCAATACAAAGTGCAAGTCATTTCCTTCATAAAGTGTAGAGAAGGATCTTCTGAAAGAAACAATAAACTTGCAAGAAGTTCCATGCCACTTCATACACCCCATTGTCAACCCATGACTCCATCATATTCAAATTATTCTTAATCTGTGGCTTTCCTTCACAATGGGAAATGTTTCAACATTTTGTAAGGCCACGGCATAAATTAATTTAGACAAACTTTTCTTTTTCCTCATGTGAGCATTGGTATAGTCATACCGCTAGTATTATATCACCCAGCCTCACACTAGGGATTTGAAATATTGATGTGGCTTAAAAAGTGGCACATATCTGCAAATCTATTTTATATATATGGACAAGCCACAGCATATATACCAGCTACCAACTTTGCAAGAAATATGGACTGTGGTGTTAACTCGAGTGCTTTGCCCTCCCCACATGAGCAATTGATGTGCTCATGCCGCCACCACTGAGCCTAGGGAATACACAAATCCATCACCAACCTCACACCAAGGATATGAAGCATGGAGATGGCTAAGTCAATGGCTCCCATTGCATAGATATTCATGAATGCAATCACTTCAAGGGCACATAGCAAGGTTTATAAAGGGATTTTGAGCGGAGGTGAAATGATGGCTATAAAAAGGGCTAATCAGGCATCTTTGAAAGACATAAAACAATTCAAGAATGAGATAGAATTGTTATCATGAGTACATCATAGAAATATTGTGGGATTGCTTATATTTTTCTTTGAGAAAGATGAACAGATGCTTGTGTATGAATATATACCAAATGGAACTCTTAGAAAGTATCCATGGTCAAACTGGTATTTGATTGTATTGGAAAAGAATGATTCTGATAGCATTGGGGGTTGCCAAGGGTTTAAACTATCTCCATGAGTTTGCGAATCCACCCATAATTCATAGAGATGTGAAGTTCGCTAATATATTGTTGGATGAAAGGTTGGTTGCCAAGGTTGCAAATTTTGGTATTTCTAAAGTTGTTTCAGATGGCGGTGTTCTTTTTGGAGGTCAAAGCCATATAAAAACTCAAGTAAAAGGAATAATGGGCTACTTGGATTCAGAGTACTACGTGGCACTACAACTTATAGAGAAGAGTGATGTCTATAGTTTCGATGTCGTATTGCTTGAACTTATTACAACACATTCCCCAATTGAAAGGGGTAAAAACTTGGTTCAAGAGGTCAAAATGATCATGGAATTACAAAGAAGTGGAGGTTTTCAACATGAATTAATAGATCCAATTTTAAAGCAGTCTATGCACTTAGTAGGCTTTGAAAGTCTTCTGAATTTTGCCTTGTGTTGTGTAGAGGAACTACCAGAAAAATGACCCAACATGGATATAATGGTGAAGGAACTAGAATCTATTGTAGAGAATGAGAAGCTTATTAACTCTATTTCTACCTAGATTTGATGAGAAAAGGTCAATGTGATGCATGTTTAGCCAATATATTATGATGTTGACTATTGCAGCTACTCAATTCAATCAGGGAAAAACCAACAAGTCAAGAACAATTTTCTGGAATGCAGGGATATGATGAGACTGTCAAGTTATGGAAAGTGTTTGACAAAATGCAAGAGCGGGATACTATGTTGTGGAACACCTTGCTCTCAGGTTATGCATATAATGACCATATGCAGGAGGTAATGAGAATCTTTTATAGAATACCCCAACCAAGTTTGTTCTTGTGGAACATATTGGTCGATGGATTTGGAGAGAATGGACAGGTTGAAGAAGCTCTGAATTTTTTTCAGAAGATGCCAAAATGATGCATGGTATCATGGAATGCAATCATTATAGGGAAAGTTGTTCATGGGTTTGAGAAGGAAGCCTTAGATCCCTTTGAAAAGATGAAATCTATAAACATGAAATCAAATCATATCACATTCATTGGAGTTCTTTCAGCTTACTGCCATGCAGGGTTTGTGGATGAGGGTTGGAAGTACTTCAATTCTATGAACGAATACTATAATGTGACTCCTGCAATAGAACACTACTATTGCATGGTTGATCTCTTTGGCCATGTTGGTCATTTGTACGAGGCATACAACTTGATTACTGATATGCCAGTAAAGCCTAATGCTATCGTATGGGCATCTTTGTTGGTTGTTGGCTTCTTGTAGAATTTGTTCCAATATAGAATTAGGAGAACATGTGGCAGAATTCTTGTTTGAATCAGATACTAAAAGTCCAAGGCATTATGTTCTTTTGTCCAACATATATGCAATGGCTGACAGGTGGATATGATAATGGCTCATCAAAATCAGTCTCAAAGGATTGAAAATCCTATAACCTATATCAATGGGAAGACAAGGTTGTAGTATCACTATTAAGACTATAGTTAGTGCATGAACAATTAATGTTGTAAATGATTGTTTCTTTGTCAAACTTGGTGATGATCATGAACAAGAGTCTGTATCAAATAACTCAACAAATCAATGATTTTACCATCTGAAGACATGGTCCAAGGCATAATTTTCAATTAGTGATCTTTTTCATTCAAGGTTAATTTTGTGAAGGTTAATTAACCTCACCCAAATTACATATTTGGGGGGTAGTTACTAACCACAGAAAGGTGGTTATTAACCTTTGTGTCTATATAAGGACATCTTTTGGCTTTGTAAAGGGACCTTTTGGCTTTGGAAAAAGGGAGCACTATGCTAAAATTTTGATTAGGAGTTGATATTTGGAAAGTATGTACAAATTTTATCTTTGTAATCAGAAATTCCTCTTAGGTTCTTGGTGCAAGAAAATAAAGGAACGTGCAGTTTGAGTTCTCTTCTTTTGAATCTAAATTGTTAGGAATGTTGATTCTCTTTGTAGTGAGCATTCTCACGGTATGGTGTAGATGTTTATGAATCTGTAGATCTTGAGTGTTGTTATTAGCGGTTTTAATTTAGTAGTTCAGGAAAGCCTTGGAGTCATGTGTTGCATTTGTCATCATGAGCTTTCTCACCTTTTAGTTTTAGATTCTTTATTTGAAAAACTTCAAAATTATATCATACAAGGGAGCTGCCACTCTAAATGCAGATGAAGGCTGCATATCAAGGGCCTATCCAACTATTGTGAATGGTTTTCCACACACTCCGTTGGGCATATTCTACTGTGACAAATCTATTTACCAATAGATTTTTGGTGACTCCACTGGGGAGACTGAATGAGAAAGATTGACAGTCGCCTGTAATGAAGCAAAATGGTGCTACCACATGAGAACATTTTTCCAGTTCTCCAACCAAACCTTGGCTTCCAAGACACCCAGGAGGATATTATTTCAGACTTGAACACTCTAGCCTAGAGGTGCAGACGAAGTGCTCAACAATACCATCTGGTGAATCAAGTTCTTGAAGAAGAAGAAGAGTTCAGAGAAATCTTGCAGAGAGCTCCTATTGGTCATAATGTTGTAGTCATTGAAAGAATAGTAGTTATCCCAAGAAGAAATAGGCAAAATATTGGTCACATCCAAAACCAAGTGAACAATAATCAATAACATGGTTGATAAAAGGTACATTCCCTAGAATGAAGGTTGGCAACTCTATTTTAAAGATTGATTATCAGCAACTCTATTTGAAGGTGGTAATTCAAAGTCATGGTTTGGTACAAGGGAAAAGTTGAAAGTGACAGTGATAGTGGTGGTCAAAAAGGTGTCCCCATGCTTGCACCTATTACTCATCAAAGTCATACTTCCATTGATCCCAATCAAGTTGAATTTTTAAGAAGCTTCTATGGAAATGCATGCCTAGATCCTAACAAAGTACATCCTTCTTTACTTCAAACGTTGCGAGAACTTGAGAAAGAAGACCCATGCAAGAATTATTTTCTTGATAAGAAAACATCACCTGATCCAAATGTTAGAAAGGATTCATCTAAATCTTCTTACATGAAAGAAGACAAAGGTTCTATGTCTAATCTAGGAGATGATCGAGAAATGGTGCCTATAGAAGAAAAAGGGTCTAGTAATGTATCAAGGCTTGAATGTGAAGATTTCCAAATCCAAGAGAAATTATTCAATCATCTCAATCCTAATGAGAAAGAAAGAGAAATATCAAAACCTCAAGAAACTACACAACAAATGATTGAAGATGAGGAAAATGTGGATCAAGGTGAATTTCATACTGCTTTTATTGCAACATGGTGCCTAGATGCTTCAGATGACGACTTCCTATGTGGAGAAAATCTTCCAAATCATCCTTCGATGACCATTCGTGATGATGAATCTATTGATGATATCAATACTTTAGATGTCATGGAACAATTAGAAATCACTACCATCGATGGAGATAAAAGCAGCCATGAACTTCTACAAATATCTACTTTCCCGAAGGAAATGGAAAGCTTTACTTTTGATGACATCGATGAATTTGTGATTAAAAGATTGGTTGATGAAAAAGATAAAAATCAGCTTCTAAGAAAAGAAGATGAACCATATAGCCTTAATTCTTTATCATGCACATTTCATGAAAGATGTCTTGGGAAAGAAATGATGATTCAAAAGGACATAGATGTCATTGAACGTATTGAAAATGAAAGCTATATGGAGACAAGTTCTTTTAGTCTAATGGGAATGCAATTAAAATCCTATGGATCATTCAAAGTTCAAGGAAATCCTCTTTTTGAGTCTTTTCATTAAATAGGAAATTCTATGCTAAAGAAATTCTATGAGAAGAATAACCATGATGAAGAAAGTAATGAGTTAGCAGGGGATCTCATGGAGGAATCCAATGAAGAAAACTCTTATGACGTATTTACTCCAAGATTGTGCTCAAAATCTTAGGATGGTAAATTTCTCTATGAAGGTAATGTTTACTTAAATCCTTTATACATAGAGAAAGGAATTTTTGTTGATGATTCTCAAATAGGTGTTCAAGGACAAGGTCCAATGGCTACAACTCCACATATTGCTTTGCATCATAGATCGTATGAAGGCAATCCAATATGAGGTTTGATATCTTTGAGTCTTAATCCCTAGAAGGATCTTCAAAAGGAGAATTTTTATATTAATGGAAGGGAAATTGAAGTTATGATCAACCATGTTGATGATGGTATCAATGTAACTCAAGAAAAATTGAGGATTCAGGATGATCTTTTGGAAGATAAAGAAGAAGAAATGGATCATGGAAACATTCAACCTAACACAGATGTGCATCTAAGTTGGAATAATATTATAGAAGATTCAAATAGGCTTTGTACCTCTTCTTCACTCTCTGATTGATTGGCTTTCAATTTCTTACCCCTTTTCTTGAGTAAAATCTTGGCTTCAAATGAATACTCAATACCTTTTGAACTAGGAACATAGTTATCATAGTTATCCAATTCAAAAGTTGTCAATCTTCCAACCAGAGCATTCAATGTTATTTTTTAATTTGGATCACTTCTCATCTCTTGAATAGCAGACACTCTAATTGCATAGATAGGAAGAAGGGTTCTGAGTGCCTTTCTTACAATTGTTATTTCATCAATGTCTCCTCAATATGATTTTATTTTGCTCACACTTGCTTTAATTAGCTCAACATATTTTGCAATGTTTTCATCTTCTCTCATCTTCATCTAATCAATTTTTTCTCTAAGACTTTTAGCGTTGGCTCTTCTTACATTATCATCTCCTCCATAGATGGCTTTCAGTTTGATCCACATATCATAAGTTGTAGTGCAACTTTTGACTTATCAAATTCAACATAATTAAGATTAGATGCAATTTCAATCATCATGATGTTATGATTTTTCTTTTCAGCAATTTCTTCAACTGATAATGTTCCAGTAGGAGTCTTGTATTCACTATCAAGATATTTTCTTCTTGAATCACTATTAGTTTCCAAATGTAACCTCATAAGTCCTTGCCATGCTGCAAAGTTGTCTCTATTCAACTTAGGAATCTCTCTTCTGTAAGACATCCTAATCTTGACATTAGGTCCTTGAAAACTTCTCTACAAGCACCAAAAGCTCTAATACCACTTGTTGGAAATATAATAGTAACTGAGAGGGGAGGGGTGAATCAGTTATCACAAAATAAATCCTAGATCCCTTAGATATCAAATCAAAAATCTGATTAAGCTGAACTCTGTTGTAACTTAACAAATATATAGGGTCTCAGTTTACCTAACAAATGTTGTAATTCAGTAAACATTGAAAAAACTTAACAAATACTTATCATGAAAATCTTAATATATTATTTGTGATTGATCTTACTTTAACTTAGTTTCCTACACATAAAAGAGATAGCATGGACACAATTGACACCAAGGTTTAACGTGGAAATCCAATTTGGAAAAAAACACCGATTGAACTAGTTACTAATTTTCACTCTTCTAAAGTGAACCCTGTTAGGAGCCAACCCAATTAAAGGTTAGAAAACACACTAGTAGATGTGACCCTATTAGTGGATTTAATCACCCTATTAGGAGTGGCCTTGTTAGAGTTCTTTAGACACTTCAATAGAAATGTCACCTTTTTAGAGGATTTATAAATAGCTATTAAGACAACTCAGTTAAGAGATTTAGATCACTACTACAATGGTTGGAGAGTAACAATGAATTGACCTTATTTTTTATGCAACTAAATTGTTGATCACATATCTCAATTTTGGCTTGTATACTCAATCCTTCCTAATTGAATATATCTTTGCAACTCACCAAGGATATTCTTCTTATCCTTTTAATTTTCTTCCTCTAAGCATCATTAAATCTTCAGTTATGTTCCACACATTTAATCCTCAACTTGACCTTATATTTATATCTTACACATTGCCAATTCACCTTGAATACAACTTAGAATAATTAATATTCATCTTCTTAGTCGGCTAGAACCAACAAACGATTCAATTGAACTCAATATGCCAAAATAAGAAAATCCTTTGTTAGCCAACCCTACTTGGTAGATACTAACTCAAAGTGATTTTCCTATGTTAACCAAGAGAACTTGATCAACACTACATATTCGCAAAGTTCCTTTGGTAATCAAGTGAGCTCAGTTAACATTGGTTCCATCCAATATTTCCTTCATTAACCTAGTGAGCTCGTTTAACACTCAAATTCTATAAACTTTACTTTGTCGCTCAAGTGAACTCGGTAGACATTGTCTTCTAAACTAGGGAAATTTTGGAGTCCTTGGTAGACACAAGAAACTATCTTTAATTCTCAAGTGATCTTGGCATACACTGACTAGCAATGATATGAAATTTTGTGTAACATCAAAGACAATACACAATTAATCAATTGTTACCAACAATATATATGTATATATGTGTGTAAATATAAATATGCATATATACATATTATATATATATATATATATATGTATGTATGTATGTATGTATGTATGTATGTATGTATGTATGTATGTATGTATGTGTGTATGTGTGTGTGTGTAAATATACATATATATATATATATATGTATACATATACTTGCATATATGTGTATATGTATATATGTATATTGGTAAAAGGATTATGTTGATTTATATTAATAATTTAAATTACAATCTTGGTTTACCCTTTTTAGAGTGTAAGCACTAGGGGAAAAAGATCAAGGAAGAAAAGCCCCCATCTAGTTCAGAAAAAAGTTGTCCTATTTTCATGTAGATATAGTTGCCTTGGTGAGGACTTTGGAAAGGCATCCCTTTCCTTAGATTATCTCAACAATTGACTCATCAAGTCTTTTGATTAGGATTTCAAAATTACATGTGCCTCTTATTTTGGGTGAGGTCTTTTGGTAAGCATATCTATTGGAATATTTAGGCAAGATAGGGTGCTAAGAGGGAGAATGAATTAGTATCCTCCAAAAAAATTATCACAATACTTTTTAAATGAAAATAACATAATTAATTCAATATTTATAAACTGTAAACACATAAGCTCATGAAACATAATGCATAACATAATCATTTGGTATCACATAAACCCTTGGTTAGAGGGAAAATTATAGTGGGCATGGTACCCACAAATCCATCACTACTACAATAAGAAGGTGCCTTGTTAGCGCTACAATGTTTTGTCACTTCAGGTGACTTACTTAGTTAGGACTATAAATAAGACCTGTAAGGATCTACCTTTTTCAAGGATTTTTCTGTTGAAAATAATTGTTCAACTGTGTATTGTCTTTGATGTTACACAAAATGTCAAGCCTTATTGAGAAATTCAATGCCTATCAAGCTCACTTAGGTGATGAAGACAATTTCCTGTGTATACCGAGTGTTCATATGATAGCCAAGTTTAGAGTTAGTATCTACCAAGATCACTCGAGCTCTGAAGGAAATCCAGTGTTAACTGAGTTTACTTGGTTAACAAAGGGAAGTTGGCATGGAAGTAGTGTTAACCAAGCTCACTCAGTTACCAAAGGAAATTTAGTTCAAGATGCAGTGTTAAACAAGTTCACTTAATTACCAAAGGAAAAGTCTTTTTTGTGTTAGTGTTGACCGATTTGGATTGACTATTGAAGAATTTTCATGTATCAACATATTGAGTCTGTTGTATTATTTTGTTAGTTCATGCCAACTCAAGGGTTGATTATGGAATGTTTAAAGCTATATTCAAGCTAACTTGACAAAGTAAGTCATATAAGTATAAGGTCAAGTTGAGAATTGAAAGAGAGAATATGTGGAAGAGAAGAAGAAGAATAAAGGAAGCAAATTAGAAGGATAGCAGAGCATCCAATTTAACTAAGATGTAAAGAATATTTTGATCAAGGAGGATCAACTAATCAAGCCATAACATATATTTGAAATTAGCAAAGCTAGTTGTATCAGCAATCAAGTCAAGTCATTATTACTCTCTAATAATTGTAGTAGTGAATCAAATCTCCTAAAAAAATTAGCTTAATAGCTATTTGAAAAATCCTCTAACTGTATATGCTACTTTAGTATGTTAGAAACACTAAATTAAAACAATCAAAAGCATTTGCATACTAATTTAACATAACTTCATGAGAGACAAAGTGAAGTCCTCAAATGAGAATATGAGCCATGGATAGGCTCTCTCAATGAGGATGATCACTTAATGTAGAGGTGTGTCTAATAACTAAGATGGTTTGATTATGTATGTATGCTCAAATGCTCAAATGGGCTTCAATGGAGGATTTTTGATAGATTTTGGTGAATGGATTTGATGTAAAAATGGCTTCTCAAAATGGCATTATGGCTTTACTTTCTAGATTGTGTTAAAATGGCTTGGGAGAGGATTCCTTAAATAGGCAAAGGGCTTGAGGGATCAAGGGCTAGGATGCAAGGATGGGAGAAAGCTTATGGAAGGTTTAGATTGAATGAGAGGAAAGCACATGGATTGTGCTTGCTTACAGCCAATCAGGGAGTGACACATGTCACAGGGTCATTGGTTAGAGCAAGAGGGGTTGAGGGGTCAACAAAGGAGACTCAAAGCTCATAAAGACCCTCATAATGGCTTGTAAGAGCAATGAATGGGCTTGTAAGAGTCATTTATGGCTTTGTGGGCTTCATAAAGTTTTATGGTTGGGATATTTGTGAGAGAGTTGAGATATTTGACTTGGGTTGGATTAAGAAAGTCTTAATCTTGACTTAGGAATGTGCAAATGAGTAAGGCTTGGATTAGGCTTGGGTTAAGATTAGATTAGGCTTGTTAGAGATGGGCAAGTGGATGGCATTTAATGAGGGTGGGTGAAGGAGGAGATATTTGGTGGCTTTGGCTTGGGTTAGCAAGTCTTAACCCATGTTTAGGGAATATGACAAGGTTAGGGGGGGGATTATGATTAGGGTCAAAAATAAGGATTGACATCTTCTAGAAGAGTCTAGGCTTTGGATGAGGATGAAGACTTTCTAGAAGAGTCTAGAACTTCCTAGGATGAGGATAAAAAAGGTTTTTTAGAAAATAAATAAAGTTTTATTTATTTCAAGGGTTTTGATTGAGGAGATATTTATTAAAACATTTTTAATAAACATGAGGATTAATATTTAATCTTAATTAAATATTTTGAGTTGGGATTAGAGGTAGGAAATGATGGGATTAGCCTTTAATTGAAATTAAAGATAGATTTGAAGATTTTGGAAGAGGTTAGTGGTCTTAGGAAAATTGGCCAAGTTTTGGGCAAAAAATAAATTAAATATTTATTTTGGGATTTTTGGTCAATTTATTAATTAAATAATTAATAAATAAGGAAAATAATGTTTAAATAAGATTTAAACATTTTTGGGAGGGATTTCTTAATTAAATATTTTTAATTAAGACAAAGGGATTTAATGGCATAAAAATTAATTAATTAATTAATTAAATAAATAATTAATAAATGATGATGTCATCAACAACTTTTTTCAAAAAATAAAAATACTTTATTTTCTAAAGGATTTTAGGTGCCTACATTTTTCCCCTTTTTGATGTGATGCCGCAAGTGGCATGGCATCAAAGATAAGAAAATAAGATGCCCAAGGCTAGAGCAGAAGAGGAGAGAATGGACAGCGAGATGCCCCCTCAAGAAGGTGGTGGGAAGAGAAAGTGAGGCTCGAAAGCTTCTTGAAAATTCAAGAATCTGAGATGAGCAAAGAGACTCAGATTGGCAAAGAGAAGGGGCTGAATTAGCTCAAACTCTCACTACGGGAGAATGATAAAGGGTTATCAGATGCACAAGAGGAAGCAAGCTTAAGACTTTCAGGATTAGGTAAAGGATGAAGGAGCAGAGCGCTATAAAAAGGAATCCAGGATTGGGAGAAGGATGAGGGGATTAAAAAGCTGATGCAACAGGATTTCAAAGAGTCAGATTGGCAGAAGATGTTTTTTGGAGATCCCTAGGACTAGGATTGTGGATCTCGAAAGATAAGGCTTGGTGGATTGATTGGATTGGTGGATCCCTAAGACTAAGATTGTGGATCCCTAAGGCTAAAAGTGAAGATTGATTCAAAGAGATATTGATGCACAAGCTAGGCTAGGAGAGACGAATGCTGGATATGGATGGGGGATAATGGAGATGAAGAAAATTCATTGAAGCTTATTTGAGTAGGGGGATACTTCAAAGAGAAGTACCACCATGTAGTTGAGCACTAGATTTGCTATAGGACTGTTGGTTAATTGCCAAGGTTACCAAGAACATCAAGGCCATGTCACCAACCATCCAGAGGACTGACGAACTGACTCAAAAAAAAACATGCAAAGATTGCCCCAGCATCCCTAAAGGAAGCAGTGTGGAACTGACATTGGGTAACCCACAAACAGAAAAGAAAAACAAATGAAAGACCTAATCAAGACCTTACACTCAGATTGCCCCAGTCGTAGTATACCATGATATGGAAGATCGTGGCAACCTTGAGGAGGGAACAAAAGGATTGCTTGGAAAAGATATTTCAAGACCCAAAAGGGAAGATTCCAAATCAAAAGAAAGCAAAAATCCAAAAGAGAACCATTTGCCAATGAGATGGGTAGGACGAGGTACTAACAAACCAAGATCAGACATGAGGAAAGCTATATCCTACAAGGATCTATCAAAGAGTACCTAAACTGATAGATCTGGATGAGTGATGCATCTGGCAAGCTGAACTAAGAAGGATAACACTTTGGTGACAGGAGATCTAGCTAAAGGATGCATTTGAATAGCTAACCAAGGGTTGTGCAATGTGTGCAAGATGCTGATCAAGGAGGAACTGACACGAAAGTTGGATAGATAAAATGGTACTAAGCTAAAGAGGATGTACAAGTTGATGGACCAAGATATGTTATAAATTTAAAAGGTTGTTCATGTTGTGGTTTTGTAAGATGGAAATGTTTGTGAAGGGTGGGATGTCTGTAATAGTTGATAGGTAGATAGGTAGATGGTTTGTGAAAAGCTTAAGTGAAAATGGGGTTCTTTGTGTGCATGTGATAGGATACAAACTAGGATACAAGATTTGGTATATAATACAAGCTAGAATATGGTACAAGCTTTGGACAAGATTTGGATATACAAGCTATGATACAAGGGATGATACAAGATTTACAAGTTGGGGTACAAGATTTACAAGCTGAGGTACAAGATTTACAAGCTGTACAGGAGGTATTTACAAGCTTCATTAGATGTTGGATATTTGGTTGGAACACCAAGGGAACAAGCAGGTGTTTTATGGGATGGTGGGTGAATGGATAAGGGATAGGATAGTGATAGATAATGAATTAGTCTTAGTACACAAGGCACTTGAATTACTAGGTTTTCACCAAGGTACCTATCCAACACGCTTGAATTGCCAATTTTTCACCATTGGACGCTTATTTCTCTTTACTATTTTTTTGTATTTTTTAAAAGCTGGGTATACCAAGGATCTTCAAGCATAAAACTTCTTGAGATGAATGATGTTAGTAGGATCATTCAAGAGTTCTCCTTCTGGTGTAGATAGTTGATATGCTCCAGAGCCAAAGGATGCAGTGACAACATAAGGACCAAACCAGGTAAGTTCAAACTTGCCTTTCTTTTCTCGATCAGCTTGGACTTTCATATTTTCTTTGAGGACCATGTCGCCCGGCTGAAAGTGTCATGGAAGTACCTTCTTGTTGAAATTCCTTTTGAGATGAGTTTGATAGACTGTGAGATGATCATAGGCTTGTTGTCGCTTCTCGTCTAAGAGATCTAGCTAGGTGAGTCTGGCTACTCTGTATTCTTCATTTGATATTTGCCCTTCCAAAGATATGCGCAAGGAGGGAAGTTCAACCTCTATGGGTAGTACTCCTTCGGCACCATAGACTAGGGATTATGGAGTTGTGCCTATAGATGTACGAAAGGAGGTTCAATAGGCCCATAGGGCTGAATTGATTTGTAGGTGCCAATCGCAGCCGGAATCATTGACAACTTTCTTTAGGATTTTGATGAGATTTTTTCTAGTTGCCTCTACCTAGCCTTTACCTTGTGGGAAATATGGGCTAGAAAAGTGGTGATGGATGTAGAGGGAAGTGCATAATTCTTCCATGTTGAGATTTTCAAAGTTACCTTCGTGGTCGGTGAAGATGGTGGATGGGATGCCAAAGTGGCAAACAATGTGGTACAAGATGAACTTGGAGACCTGAACTCCTGTAGCTGAGACTAGGGGGACTTCTTCCACCCACTTAGTGAAATAGTCTGTAGCTGTTATTATCCATTTATGTCCATCAGATGAGAGAGGTGTGATAGTTCCAACTAGATCAAGGCCCCAACAAGTGAAAGGCCAAGCTGGTGCAATAGGCTGTAGATCTTGTGCTGGAGCGTGCACAAGATTTGTGTGCTACTGACATGGGAGACATTTTCTAACAAAGTCATAGGAGTCTTCTTCAATGGTAGGCCAATAGTAGCCTGCTCTAAGGATTTTTCATGCTAGGACAATACCACTCATGTGGGCACTGCAAAGTCTGGAGTGTACTTCTTTTAACACCATCGCGGCCTCATTTTGGTCTAAACACCCAGAGAGAGTATTGTGATAACCTCAACAATATAGGGTATTGGCTATGATGACATAGCGGGATGATTTTTTGATAAGGTTCTGGCGTTGGGTATGTGTGAGGTGAGGAGAGATGATACCATCTTTAAGGTAAGCGTGAATCTCATGGTACCAAGGGGATTGGGGACCAACCAAGATACAAACACGGTTTGAATCCTCATTCACATAGGCGGGTGTGAGGAGTTGCTCGACTAAAAATTCATACTGTGTAGCCACTTGAGGAATTTCCAAGAGTGAGCCAATAGTAGCCATAGCGTCTACTGCTTTGTTCTGCATTCGAGGCACTTGTGTAAACTGAAGCTTTGTAAAATGTTGGGTTAGTTGATCAACTAACTCTTTGTAGGATAATAGCTTTTCATCTTTGGTTTGATATTCATTTAGGGCTTGCTTGATGATGATTTGAGAATCACCAAAGCTTTGTAACTCAGTGATGTTCCATTCTGTAGCTATCTTTAATCCTGCTATGAGAGCCTCATATTCAGCTATATTGTTAGTGCTAGGGAATTATAGCTTGAAGGCCTTTGGAATGTAATCTCCTTGAGGTGTGACCAACAATATTCCTGCCCCTAATCCATGAGATGTATATGAGCCATCAAAATAAAGTTTCCATGGGGGTTGTTCTTCAATTAGATAGATATGCTCATCTAGAAATTTTGTGATTAAAGGATATGCATCTATTAGAGGTGCATTAGCTAGGTGATTTTCTATAGCTTGCCCTTTGATTACCTTTCTGTCGACATACTAGATGTCAAATTCACTAAGGAGCATAACCCATTTGGCCAAACGGCTTGTAAGTGTTGTTCTGGAGAGCATATACTTGAGAGGGTCTATCTTGGAGACTATTTGGATGGTATGACTTAGCATGTAGTGGCGAAGCTTTTGAGTTAAGAAAACAACTGCCAAACAAGCTTTTTCCATAGGAGTATAATTGAGTTCATAATCAACTAGGGTTCTACTGATGTAGTAGATGGCTCTTTCTCTGTCGTAGTCATCGAGCTATGCTAGAAGTGCCCCTAGAGTAGTAGGTGTTGTTGATATGTACAAGATCAAGGGACGACCAGGAACTAGTGGAACCAAGATAGGGGGATTGGCGAGATACTACTTGAGTTGATCGAAGCCACATTGACATAAAGGATCCCACTTGAAGTTTTCATCCTTCTTCAGTAAATGTGTAAATGGCGTACACTTATCTGCAAGTTGGGAGATGAAGCGCCGAATGGATTGAAGCTTTCCCTGAAGAGAGTCGCAGTGTCTGGGGAGGAGGCATGTCTAAGATAGCCTTGACCTTCTTGGGGTTGATCTCTATACCTCATTTAGAAACTATAAAGCCTAGAAGCCTGCCAGATGTGACCCCAAAAACACATTTCTTGGGATTCAGCATGAGATGATATTTGGCTAACCTATCAAAGACTTTCTCCAGGTCAACAAGATGATCCATGAAGGTGTGAGATTTAACCAAGATATCATCCACATAATCCTCCAAAACGCTATGGATAAGATCATGGAAAATGGTTGTCATAGCTCTTTGATAGGTAGCCCCAACATTCTTTAGGCCAAAAGGTATCATGTTGTAACAAAAGGTTCCCCAAGGGGTAGTGAATGTTGTCTTATGCTGATCCTTTTCTGCAATCTTGATTTGATTGTACCCAAAAAATCCATCCATGAGGGACAAAATTTCATGTCCAGCTGTAAGATCTACAATCATATCTATGTTGGGCAAGGGAAAATCATCTTTTGGACAAGCTTTTTTAAGATCTCTGAAATTAGTGCAAATTCTGATGTCACCGAAAGGTTTAGTGACAGGGACCATGTTGGAGATCCACTCTAAGTAGTCAATAGGTCAGATAACCTTGGCAGCTAACATTCTTTCTAATTTAGCTTTGACCAGTAATGCCACCTTGGGGTGCATTTTTCTAAGCTTTTGTCTAACGGGCTTGATCTTTGGATTGACTGCAAGATGATGAACTACAAGCTTTGGATCTAGCCCTGGCATGTCCTTATATAACCATGCAAATCGGCTAATGTTCTCTCTTAAGACCTCAAAGAGGAGATCAGCTTGGTCTTGTGATAGGGATGCAGCAATGTGAACAAGTTTGGGGATCTTTGAAGAACCGATGTTGTCTTCTCTAGTATCCTCAATTAGAATAGAAGACACCTCTGGTTGATTATCTTGAGGAGGCAATGCTAAATCCTCATGTTCTACTTGTGACTCTGGATTTTCTTGCTGAGAGGCTCTCTTCGTTGCCTTCACTAGTCCCAGATTCACCCTAGTTCCAGTTTTGGGTGTATTAGAACTAGGTTGGAGATTTTGTCCAAAATACTCCTTGGGATCTAGCTTATAGATATATGTTGAGTCTGGCCTTGTTTGCTTGTGAGGTGTTTCAGCTCCCATGAATCTCAGAAGTGCTTCCTCTGATGTGAACTCATCAATGTGTATGACGCTTGGTTGGTCTCAATCTATGAGTTGTGGATGGGCAAGTGGTAGGTCAATGAAATGGATGGATAGTTCTTGGAGAACAGAGTCTCCGAGGAAGATTTGGTTTGGGATATCATCGTAGGCTCTCTTTTCAACTTCCTCAAGAATGTCTTCGATTTCGACAAGGTCATGGTGAACGTTCAAAAAAGCATGACCATTCTCATTGGTGCCCCTAGTTGTGGGTATGCCAAAGCCAAGACCTGACTTTGTTTCCCACTTGTGTGCTTCGATGGGGCACTGCATGCTTCTTTCCTCTGGTCCTAGACCACCACCTTGATAGTTCCATTTGTCAGTGATGAGCTTATGTTCTTGGGAATACTTCTGGCTAAAGTGATCAAGGCGTGCTTGACTTCTTGGAGGTGCATCCTTATGTAACCAATTGTTGATAGCTGGAGTGAGCTCCTCATGAAGAGGGATTTTTGAGGATACAAAGGTTGTTGGGCCAAACTGTTTGTATCGAGGAGGTGGAATCTCCTTAGCTTTGTGATATGTCGGTTGTCCATGGGCATGTGGATCGCTGGGAGTACCCCGATAGCAAATGCATCTGACAGACTATACTCTCCACCGCCTTTGTTATTGATCTTCACGGTAGATAGGGTGGAGGCGAGGATGGTCTATGGGTCATTACAAGTGTGGGATGAGTTGGCGATGGCTATGCCGATATCAATTCCAGGGAAATGATTTGCATATGAAGCTTCAACTGCATTGCAGTAAGCAAAGGGTTCTAGATCAGCATGGATGGTTACCTCAGTGCCCTGATGCAAAAATTTGATGCACTAATGGTAAGTGGATGGAACAGCTTTCATGGCATGCATCCATGAGCAGTCGAGGAGGATGTTAAATGGTAGGTTTAGATCAATAACATGGCAGAGTGTTTCTTGGATGACTGGCCCAACCTTGATTGGCAACAAAATAGTTCCTTATGTGGTTCTTTCCAATTTTTCATAAGCTTTGATGGTGATAACCTCACTGATGATATCTGCCTCAGTATACCCAGCTTGTTTTATGAATTTTAGGGTACAAATATTCAAGGCTGATCCATTATTTATCATTACTCTTTTTACGGCAAAATTGGATACCATGATGGCTATGCGAAGTGGAAGGGTGTGATCTGGGTCGACCACAGGTATGTCGATGGGTTTGAATGATAGGGCACATGAGGATGAAAGGTGTCCAACAAGATTATGAAAATCATTTGCATTAATATCTGAAGGGACACAGGACTCTATGAGAGCACTATCAAGGATGCTTTTGTATATAAGACTGGTGCGGAGAAGGTCTAAAATGGAGATTTGGGCTGGCATGTTCCCAAGGTGTTCCAAGATATTGTACTGGATTTTTGATAGAGCTGATGGTGCTGGTGAAACGGGTGGACCTGCGATGTTAAATTGTGCTCTTTCAGTGATGATTGCACACTCATTGTTTGGTCCTTGGATATTGATAACATTGGCAGAAGCCTCCTTTTCAAATATACAACCAATGAGGCTACCATAGTCTATGTAGGATGAAGTGTGGTCATTGTTCTTCCCATGTTGTTGTTTTGGCTGGCGGTTGTTGGTGTTGTTGTTGTTGGTTTGGATAGGTGCTTTTCTAGGATTTTGGTTGTTGTGAGAAGGAAAAGCATTTTGATAGATCTGTAAGCCTACATTAGGAGAGGTTTGGGCACCAACGGTGATTTCTTTCCGATCAATGAGGTCCTACACATAATCTTTCAATTTCATGCATCTGAGGGTAGTGTGACCTTTTACCCTATGAAATTTGCAATACTCATTATCTTTGTACAATGCAGCTTTGGATTGGCCTGGGTCAATTTGCTGGGTAGGAGGAAATTTGATGAGGTTTTCCTTAGTCAATTTCTCAAAAATGACATCCAATGGCTTACCAAGGGGTGTATAATTTCTAGGTGCAGGTTGGAATCTGGGCTTTTGCCCTGCAGCTACATTGATGGCATTAGCTTGATTGCTAGATCCTTGGAAGTTGGGTCTTGGATTGTGGTTTTGATAGCTTTGGTTATTTTGTTGTTGGTAGTTGATAGCTTGTTTATTGTTTGGTTGATATGGTGGGTTGGACTAGTTTTGGGAAGGACCAACAATATTCACATGTCTGGTGTCAGTGACGTCATTTGTTGCAACATGCTTGTTTTTGTTCCAATACCTAGACTTGTCATTGGAATGTGATTGATTTTGGTTGGCTTCCTTGTAAATCTTGACCACACCATCTTTAATGAGTCTATGCTCAAGGATCATTCCTTTCTCTTTGATATCTTTGTAGGTCTGCAAAGAGTTCATGGTCATGTGGTGAGCCAATCTGGGGTGGGCATTATCAATAAACATTTTCACCAAATGGTGTTCTGGCAAGGTGCAAGATATATGAGTGGTAAGGGTTTGCCATCTTTGCAGATATTCGGGAAGGCTTTCTCCACCTTTTTTCTTAGTGTGTACAAGATCAACTACTGATAGCTCTGTTTCAACAAGATGGGCATATTGGGCTACAAATGCCTCAGATAATTTAGCAAAATTTTTAATTATGCCATAGGGAATTCTATAAAACCATTCAAGATGGTCTGGCCAAGCTTTTGGGAAAGAGATGCAAGAGGAAGACATCATCATATGCCACTTCTTAGCAGTGCGTGTAAAATTCTTTGATATGTGTGACAGGGTCTCCTCTTCCTCTAAATTTGTCAAATTTGGGTGTCTAAAAATGCTTGGGAAATGGTGTCATGGTAATGGCTCTATCAAATGGGTAAGGACACACATTCTCAAACTTGAAGGTTTTTGGATCATTTCCCTCCTAGATGTTCTTCAAAGCTGTCTTCATGGCTTCCCATTTTGAATTAATGGGTGATGGTTGGGGTGCCCCCAATGTAGGAGTGCCCTGAGGTAGGTATGTGCTAGATGGGGCAATGGAATATGGATGGCTTTAAGGTATTGGCTAGTAGGGATTGTACATGGCTTGGGCAACTGAATGGTGGATGATGGGTTGCTGAGGTGGAGGTCGCACATATTGCTGCATGTGTTGCGAGGCTTGCTGCTGGTATGGAATTTGGGATAGGGATTGAGGAACATAAGCTGGATGTGGGATAAATAGATTGCTTTATGGAGGTAAGGTATAAGATGGTTGTGAAGCTTGGGGGAAGGATCGAGGAGCTTGTGGAACTTGACTTTGGATTTGAGGAGTTTGACCAATATATGTGGGTTGCACCCCCATTTGGGAAGGTATCTACATGGAAAAAGAGGCCAAGTAATTGGTGGTTGGTGGGGGTGGATTTCCTCCTAGAAGTGGCATAGAAAAATAGTTGGTGATAGGAGGTAATGGATTAGTTGGTGGTGGAGGTGGTGGGAATTGAAAGCTTGGGAATGGAACTGATGGGGTTTGATAGCTTGGCGGCTGGATTTGAAAGCTTGGTAGAGTGGTGGCAGGAGCTTGGGTCACTTGAGAGCTTGACAGAACATTGGTAGTAGCTTGTGGGGTTTGATAGCTTTGTGGGGTGAGGGTAGTAGCTTGTGGATTTGTGGTTGATGGTACTGAGCTCCAAGGACCTAGTGGAAATGATGGAATTGTGCTCTGAGCTAAGGTGAACAAGCTGGGGGTGATGAAAGGTTGATTACTTGGCCCCATGGGTGGCATCCCTGTTGTGTATTGCTAAGGTTTGCCAAAGATGCTAGCACTAATTTGGGAGATGGGTGGATTTGGAAGCTTGGGTTGAAGAGCAGCAACAGCAATAGTGAAGGGGGTTAATGATGAGGTGTTTTGGGCAAAGATAGTTTGGAGTGGCGAGGTATGAACCAAGGGTGGAGTTGCGGTGGCTGGATTGGGTTGCAGAATTGAGATTTCAACTTGGGTGGAGGATGGTATGTTTGGGTCTGTTGGATCAAAAGGATTGGCTTGAGGCTCTTCTTTTGGCACATATTGAGGATAATCTGAATCATAAGAGCCTATGGATGGTGGCAGCTGCCCAAACAACGGGTGAGATAGATCTGATAAGGGAGGAGGTCTTCCAAAATTGAAGGCTCCTATATTGTTCCTTCGAAAGTTAGCCATGATTATTTCTTTGTTCTTGTCTATAATGGCGTTCACCAATACTGCATTTCCTGGTTGGTTCATGAAAGCTTCAATGTCAATAGGTGATGGTATAGTGTTCTTTGGGCTGAAGGATGGTTGAGTGCTCAAGGGGAGAGATGTTGTTTGATCCAAATGATAGGGCTCCATTGTTTCCTTCTTCTTCTTGGCTAAGAAAGTGATGGGTGGCATGAAAATGTTCCTAGGGATGAGATGCAACAATGCTGATGGATGCAAAGGGGGAAGGCTTTTCTATGCAAATGATTTCCTAGGTTGAGGCAAAGCTATATGACAAACCTAAGGAGGATTGGGTTGGGGATTCTAACTTCAAAGATGTGTCACCAAATCATGAAAGGTCTACTTTCCTATGTGCAAGCTTGGTGGTGATTGTGTCAACTTAAGGATAGACTAATGATCCTATAGGAAGAACACGAGATTGACCACTTGTGGATCCCAACCTTTAGCTCAAGGTGATGAGGGATGACAAGTCACAAAGCTAGATTACCCCAGACAATGCTCTATCAAAGGGATAACCTTGGTGAGGCTGGTGGATTTGCAAGATGGTAGGAATGGTAGAATTTTTGCAAGGTGACAACAATTTTGAAGGCTTGGATGTGAAGTTTAGGCTTTTGGGATGCTAGCTAGGTTTGAGGGGATTGGTTTGGTTCTAAGGAAAAGATCTAAATGAGATGGGTGAGCTAAAATTCTTAAGGGGATGACCAAGGGTGGTTGGCTTACCTACAAGGATGACTCTAAAGTGGAGCTTATGCAAGAAGATGTGGAGGAACAAGGGGGCCTAATCATAGAAATCATGCCTAGTTGGTAAGGCATAAGCAGGGTTAACTCCTGGATGCTTGCTAGATTTGATAGTGCAATCTAACTAGGCATCTTGAAGGGCTTCGTCGGCAGCTTTTTCTTCTGCTTTGTGGAGTTTGGCAATTCGAGGGCTTGGTGTTACTTCCTTTTTCTTAGCTACAATTTCTTGGTATGCCTGAGATGGCTTGAGTTTGGCTTTATGAAACTTCTGTTTGGGTTTGGGTTGTTCTGACATAAATTCCTAAATCTGCTTGGCTTAGAGAGATTTTGGTTGTTTTGCTTCAACTCGTTCAACTTCTAGAACAAGTAGTGACTATGATAAGTATGCCCTAAGCTAAGATTGACCAAGTTTGGCAAACATTCATTCAACAAGTAAAAGATCAAGCAATAGATAGGAACAACCAGATAGAAGTTTGTGATTTTCAGAATGTGATACTTGTGCCAAGGAGTGTGTATGTTTTACAAATGTTTCGATTAGTCACTTCAAACACATTAACATCCTAGATGATTGTCTACAAGGCTGACAGTTGGTTTAACTAGGGAGTCCTCGATATACCCAAGGTACGTGAGGCCCAAATCCATAGATGAAAATAAAAAGATGTCAGACAGCCGAGAGGAGCAGTAACCCACTTCTCCTCTTTCACTTCTCAAGGGTATAAAGTTCCTTGAGGCTTAGCCCGAGTGACAAAATCTTGATCCCAAGAGAGGTGTCTTTAGATTCACCTCCCGATCTTTATACTCCGCCAGAACGCTGGAGTTGAGGTCATCCCAAGGGGTGATGAAATCCCCAAGCAAGCCTCCTAAAATTTAAACAAGATTTTGGATCCTAATCTTATGCACCCAAGATGGCCTTGAAAGACGACAAGGGGAGAGAAGACTTGGATGATCTTGGGCTAAAAGACAGAATTCTTTTCCAACTGACACTTAAGTTTTTCTGATCTAGACCTTGCAAACACACATGTTTAGGATGCAAATGTTCAATTCCAACTTGAAGTGTTAACAAAAGTAAAATCGATCGAAGAATGAATACACCAAGAAGATTTAGGGTCAACAAAAGTAAACTCACACACCCAAAGGCCCTCCACATCAAGTATCAATTGATTTTTCTTTAAGGCATTCAAGAGTTGGTGTGATTTTATTTTAAGCCCAAAAAGAAAGATGTGTAAAACTCAATTTCAAGCGCACACCCGGAGGCCCTCCACATCAAGATTTGTTCAATTATTATGCCCAAATGAAGTGTTAGCAAGACTAATGCTCATTTAAGAAATTTTCCAACTTAGAAAACCACTAAAAACCCAAGTGAGTGGAGTTTGATTTGTGTGGAGCACTTAACACCCTCTTAGGTAGACTCATCCCCATAGATGGCACTGAGATTGCAACCAATGGTTAAATTGATGGGTGATTAAAGAGGGTGAGTCCAACTAAAAACTCACTCAAAGCGTCTTTAATTAGTTTTTGTAACTTAGGAAATTTCTAAAATGTGGATTCTTTTTATGCCCCAAAAGATGAAGTGTGAGATATTGTAATGATTAATTGACCTTTTGCATTCAAGATTGAATTTGTTATTTTAATTGTGCATTCATAAATTTAAAAAAACTTGATTTTAATCCATGGCACTCAAGAGTGATTTTAGCAACATGCATTCAAAGACAAGTGATTAAATATTCAAGTTTTTTCCTTTGAGCATTCAAGATTGAGATTTTGTGTGTTGTTTTAAGAACTTTGAAGTGCTTTGTTTTAACCTTAGATCATTCAAGATTGTTTTTGACTCAAAAGTGAAAATGACTTCTTTGGACTTTGGTTTTCATTCAAGATTTTGTGTTCTAGATTGCATGTTTTAAGCCCAAAAATGATATTCCTAGATTGTTTTGATGCATGAAAAACCTAAGAAACATTCAAAATTTTGCAACAAGACATTTGTTTGGAACAAATAACAAAGCTTTTAGGACAATTTTGGCAACCATTTAGGACTCTTAGTTTTCATAAGATTTTTAAAAGAACTTTAAAATATTTGCAAATGAGGTTCATTTTATCCTTGATTGATGCTTTGAGTTTGATTTAGATTTTAGTGTGCACTTAGTGTTGATTTTGAACCTTTTGAAATGGAAACTTGAAGTTCTTTTTAAATTTCCAAAAATGAAGTGTTCCTAACTTTGCATGAATGCATCTAAAACCTTGATGTTGCAAGGATGCAAATGATTGGATTGGTTTAGTTTCACTTGTTAAAAAATTTATTTATTTTTTTGCAAATTTTTAGTTTTTAATGGATTTAAGTATGATTTGGGAGTTCATTTTAAGCACTAAAAAGAAGTGTGTATGATTTTGCTTCCTTAAAAAAAATGGCCAAGATCTCCCACAAGAAGAAGAAGAAGAAGTAGATGGAATAAGAAGAATATATACAAGAAGGGGAAGAAGAAATCCAAGTGCTTTGTCCACCTATAAGCTTGAAAAATATGCAAACACTATGAGATAGACTATGAGTTCCTTTGTCTTCTTCATGCTCATGTGGACCTACAAAACCAATTTATACAATCCTACCAATCACAAAAGCAAGCAAAATTAACCAAAATCAAAAAATGACATACAAAACTTGACTAAAAAAGCTAATGAAGATGACCCATGCGGAGTCCCACCGAGCGTGCCAAAATGTATATGCTACTTTAGTATGTTAGAAACACTAAATTAAAACAATCAAAAGCATTTGCATACTAATTTAACATAACTTCATGAGAGACAAAGTGAAATCTTCAAATGAGAATATGAGCCTAGGATAGGCTCTCTCAATGAGGATGATCACTTGATGTAGAGGTGTGTCTAATAACTAAGATGGCTTGATTATGTATGTATGCTCAAATGCTCAAATGGGCTTCAATGGAGGATTTTTGATAGATTTTGGTGAATGGATTTGATGTAAAAATGGCTTCTCAAAATGGCATTATGGCTTTACTTCCTAGATTGTGATAAAATGGCTTGGGAGAGAATTTCTTAAATAGGAAAAGGGCTTGAGGGATCAAGGGCTAGGATGCAAGGATGGGAGAAAGCTTATGAAAGGTTTAGTTTGAATGAGAGGAGAGCACATGGATTGTGCTTCCTTACAGCCAATCAAGGAGTGACACATGTCACAGGGTCATTGGTTAGAGCAAGAGGGGTTGAGGGGTCAATAAAGGAAGCTCAAAGCTCATAAAGACCCTCATAATGGCTTTTAAGAGCAATGAATGGGCTTGTAAGAGTCATTTATGGCTTTGTGGGCTTCATAAAGTTTTATGGTTGGGATATTTGTGAGAGAGTTGAGATATTTGACTTGGGTTGGATTAAGAAAGTCTTAAGCTTGACTTAGGAATGTGCAAATGATTAAGTCTTGGATTAGGCTTGGGTTAAGAATAGATTAGGCTTGTTAGAGATGGGCAAGTGGATGGCATTTAATGAGGGTGGGTGAAGGAGGAGATATTTGGTGGCTTTGGCTTGGGTTAGCAAGTCTTAACCCATGTTTAGGGAATGTGACAAGGTTAGGGGAGGGATTAGGATTAGGGTCAAAAATAAGGATTGACATCTTCTAGAAGAGTCTAGGCTTTGGGTGAGGATGAAGACTTTCTAGAAGAGTCTAGAACTTCCTAGGATGAGGATAAAAAAGGTTTTTTAGAAAATAAATAAAATTTTATATATTTCAAGGGTTTTGGTTGAGGAGATATTTATTAAAACATTTTTAATAAACATAAGGATTAATATTTAATCTTAATTAAATATTTTGAGTTGGGATTAGAGGTAGGAAATGATGGGATTAGCCTTTAATTGAAATTAAAGAAAGATTAGAAGATTTTGGAAGAGGTTAGTGGTCTTACGAAAATTGGCCAACTTTTGGGCAAAAAATTAATTAAATATTTATTTTGAGATTTTTGGTCAATTTATTAATTAAATAATTAATAAATAAAGAAAATAATGTTTAAATAAGATTTAAACATTTTTGGGAGGGATTTCTTAATTAAATATTTTTAATTAAGACAAGGGGATTTAATGGCATAAAAATAAATTAATTAATTAATTAATTAATGATTATGTCATCAGGGACTTTTTTCAGAAAATAAAAATACTTTATTGTCTAAAGGATTTTAGGTGTCTACACTAACAACATGGCATTTCTAGATTGAAGTGTCTGAAGACCTCTAACAAGGCCACTCCTAATAGTCTGATTTAACTCCTTTAATAGGGTCACACCTAATAGTGTGTTTTGTAACCTTTAACAGGTTTGGCTCCTAACAAGGCTCAATTCAAAAGAGTGAAAAATAGTAACTAGTTGCAATTCGTGGTTTTCCAAAATTGGGTTTCCATGTCAAATCTTGATGTCTCATGTGTTCATGTTATTTGATTTATGTTTCTGCAATTAAGTTAATTAAGGTTAATCAAATTAATATCATAAGATCTACATGTTCAGTGTTAACCAAGTAATAGTGTGTATATTCAGTATTAAATAGGTGTTTACTGAGTGACAGTCATTCTTAGTGTAAATTGAGTGATTTTGCACTAACTGAGTTACAGCAATGTATTCAGTTTTAGCAAAGTTTTGGTTTTGGTTTTGTATTGACATCTTAAGGGACTTGGATTTTTTTTTGTGGTAACTGATTCACCCCTCCCCTCTCAGTTACTCCTCTTACATTACAAACATTTACAACACTCTTCAAGTGTGTCCTCTATTAAGATATTTATATACAAGATTGTTAAGTCTATCTTTTTCAAGGATTTAGAAAACTACTCCAGTGATTAAAAATTAGTAGCAAATGATCTTTATAGCAGAAACTCACTTTTCCTGATTAGATCCCTCTTCTAATCAGTAGTTATCACCTTCTATGATAGATCTACATTTTTTATCTATGCTTTCCTTATCTCTAATATTTGTTCTTTGTACTAAACTCTGATCTCCCTTTCTTGCTTCAACACTTAATGAAGGATTTGAGCAATACAAATCCACAAAATTTGAAGTTCACTTGCCTCTTCTTTGTCTTTGAAAAATATGCAAAATTATATTGTTAGGCTAAAAGAATAAAATGAAATTTACAATTGGTCATTCCTTATAGAAGGAGAACATAAAACCTAAAAGGGTGAAAATAACCCTTTACTCTAAAAGCACCACCTCCCCCCCCCCCCCCCACTTAAGATGAGCAATAATGCAACTACAAACAATGTAGGAAAAGCACGAAAACTACAATGTTGAAAGCAAACTTGGGTCCCAAAAATTAGGCTTGATGAGGTACCCAATCACATCTAGATCTCTATGAAATGGAGAAATAGGGAAAATCACATGGGAAAAACCCTACTCCAAAAAGAGATATAAGAAGCTAAAAAGAAAGAAAAGAAGGAAGGACTCATAACTGAGACCCCCCAAGGACAACTTCCTTCACCCCAAGCATAGAACACAATTGAAGATACCATGGGGATGCAAAAGTTTTAGTGAATATGTCTACAACTTGCTGATGTAAAACCCCAACCTTGCTTCCAAACCCCAAGCTCTCTCAGGGCTACCTTAGGTCATTCACTAGAGCCACTAGGCTTCTTCACACCCTATGCTTACTAGGACCTTTCTCTAGAGATGTTAATCCTTTAGTTGGGGGCATACCAACAAAGTCACATCAAATTTCTTACTAGCTAGCTCTAGTCCACTACTAACCCTCAAGTCCATCTATAACCAAAGGGTGCTAATTCTTCATCTAGGGTTTTTTAGACTCATTCTAACATCCATGACCATAAAAAATTCTAATTTCATATGTGCATTCAATCTACTAGGGAAAATACACCAAATTGCTCCAAAAAGGCTACTAGGAATTAGCCCTCTTAAATAGATGGCAACAAGATTTCTTGGAAAAATTCTTAACAACCCTACAAAAAAATTACATTTATTGATACCCTTTATAGATTAGTTCAAGATTCTATGATTTTTCAACCCCCAAACTATTTGTACAACCAAAGTGTAATTTTAGGCCAAAACATAGGGTTTCAAGTGCTTTATCACTATTGTGATGGAAAACCACCTTAGAAAATGTTTGAAGACCTATAATTTGGACTAAAGCAAGGTTAGACCTTCTCCTTAATTTTTGTGTGCCCAGATTGAGGTATTTGCATGCTCAATCCCCTCCATAGCTCATTTTTCCAACTGTGATTCCTAGCCAAGTTGCATTTGGCTTGCCTAGGGCATCACTTTAAAAATGTCTACCATGCTTCCCATGGGCTCTCCTTTGTTGTACATAATTTAAAAGGAGTCTAGTTCCAAATTTCAAGAGGCCATACATTTTATATAGTGGGAAATGGCCCTAAGACTCCATTTTTTGTTGATTGCCTAGTTTAGAACAACAACCTACTAACTTACAAAATAATGTATTTGAACACACAAAACTCTCTGTAATAACACAAAAGCTATAAATAGAAATGAAGGAAAACCACCACCAACACTTTCAACTTAGAAAAACCTAATTTTGATTCATACAAAGCATGAAAAAACACTCAAAGCAACAAACTGTTGTAATAAATAAAAATGTTGATTACATTTGTAAACTATCATTTCTCCTTCTTCCAACCTCTTGAAAAGGTTGAGTTCAACCTTATATAGGCTTGGAATGGAAGTTTCCAACTAATTTAAGTTTTTTAAGGTCTCCCACAAAGAATTTTCTCTTTTTGCATAAAAGTTGCAAAAGTTGTCAATGGCAACTTTGCAAGAAAAGAGCAATTTTTGCAGTTTTGCGAATTGTCTACCCAAACTTGCTCTACTTGCTACCAAACTTTCCAAAAGGCTAAAGATGGATCTAAAACACCTAATAAGGACCCTAAAACATTTTCTTTCTCTATTTGGACCTCAAAACCCAAAAATTCTCTATTGAGCCAAATGAGCAATTTTGAGCAATTAGGAGCAATATTGCATTGTGGAGCTTTTCTAACCTATCTAACCTCACCTTAGGACCAATTTGATCATATTATTAGACTATTGATTTCATTAGCATCACTACAAGCCAAAAATAAGGAAATACCTAGGTTTCACACTTAGCCTGCCTAGGTGCTCCTGCACCATACTCCCCCCCCCAAGGGAAAGTCAAGTAGCTCCAACTTAAAGAAGGTCGAAAGGAATTCCCAACTTCTTAAACTCAGTCTCATCCAACCAAGTAGCCTCTAAATTAGGTTTTCCCTTCCATTTGATAAGGTTCTCAAAGTACACCTTATGCATAGTTACCTTTGTGGGACTTATTTCCAATACCTTCTCTACTTCCAATTTGATGAACTGAGGTGTTGCAGTAGGGTCCACATCTTCATGAACATCTACAATAGTTAGAGACACAACACCCTTGAAAGCTACCAAATCTTGAACATTAAAGATTGGTGATATGCCTAGATCATGATGTTAATCCACCTTGTAAGCATTTGCTCCATACCTTTCCAAAATTTTGCATGTTCCTATCCTCTTCATTTGTAATTTGGTGGGAACAACATTTTGGAGTCTTTATTTGTTCAAATGCATCATGACATGGCCACCAACAGCAAATTTCATATCTTTCCTTTTTTTGTCTAATTTAGCCTTGAGTTTTTGAGTGTTCTCTTGGATAGTTTGCCTAACTTGGTCTTGAATCTCCTTCATAGTTTGAACAAAGTCTTTAGCTTGTCCACTCCTCTTATCCAAGTCTTCAAGAGTCCTTAACTCACACACACCTCTAGGATGCATGCCATAAACCACTTCAAAAGGGCTTTTACCGGTTGTTCTATTCTTGCTATCATTATATGCATATTTAGCCTTTGAAATCACCATATCCCAAGACTGGCCATACTCCTTTGTAAGGCACCTCAAGAGGTTTCCTAAGGTCTAGTTAACATAATTACTTTGACCATAAATTTTAGGATGGTAAGTTGAACCAAAAGACATGTTAGTACCAAGCTTCTTCGATAGAGTTTGCCAAAAATGACTCATAAATTTCACATCTCTATCTAAAACAATACTCATAGGAAGTCCATGAATTCTAACCACCTCCTTAAAGAACAAATGAGAAATATGACTAGCATCATTAGTAGTTCTACAAGGAATTAAATGTGCCATTTTGCTTAAACCTATCCACCACAACAAAAATACTATCAAATCCTTGCTTGGTTTTGGGTAAACCAATAATGAAATCCATACTTACACAATCCCATGGATGGTTAAGAATTTGTAAAGGCTAGTAAATACCTGCATTACTCACACCTCCTTTTTTTTTCATGCATATGATACATTACTCCACATACTTGGTAACATCTTTGACAAGTCTAGGCCAAAAGTAGAATCTTTGTACAAGTTCCAAAGTTTTTCTCATTCTGAAATGGCCACTTAAGTTGCCATTGTGTTTCACTTGAATGAGATTCTCCCTTATATATCCCTTGGGAACACACAACTAATTACCCTTGAAGAGTAACCCATTTTTCAAAGTATATTTTGAAAAATTGCTATAAAAATGGTTATCAAAATCTAAACATATCTTATATGCTTCACCAAAATCTTCATCATCTTTGTAAAGATGTTTGAATCCTTCTATTCCCATGCTATGGAGCTTCACTTCTTGGACTATCATGACCCTTCTACTAAGTAAATCTACCACTTTGTTAGGCTTCCCTTTCTTGTGCTCGATGGTGAAAGTGAAAGCTTGCAAGTATTCCATCCATTTCAAGTTCCTATTGCTTAATTTTTCTTAGGTATTTATGTAACTAAGGGCTTGGTTGTCAGTAAACACCACAAACTCCTTAGGTAACAAATAATGCCTCCACTTCCTAAGACATTTCACTAAGGCATACAACTCAAAGTCATAAGATGAATACTTCTTTTTGGATTCATCAAGTTTTTCATTGTAAAAAGCTACGGGCCTACCCTCTTGACTCAAAACACCACCTATGGCTAAACCACTCACATCACATTCTAAGGTGAACAATTTCTCAAAGCTAGACAATTGCAATATAGGCTAGGTAGTTACTTGTTTCTTCAACAACTCAAAGGATTTTTCAGCCACTAGGGTCCACTTAAACTTGGTTTTGATCCCTCCTTTGATAGTATCTAGCAAAGGTGCACAAATCCCACTAAAGTTTCTAACGAACTTCCTATAGAATTGTGAAAAAACATGAAAACTTCTTACCTTGGTGGCTGTAGTAGGTGTTGTCCAACTCAAGATAGCAACAACTTTCTCTTTTTCCATCTTCAAAGAACCATTGGATATGACAAAACCCAAATACACCAGCTCTTGCTTAAAAAATTCACACTTCTCAAGATTAATAGCCAATTTCTCTTCATGAAGCCTCTTTAGGACTACCTCCACATGCTTGAGATGTTCTTTTTTTGTCTTGCTATAGATGAGAATATCATCTGGGTACACCACCACAAATCTTTCAGTGAATTCCTTAAGTACTTCATTCATGAGTCTCATGAAGGTACTTGGAGCATTTGAGAGACCAAATGGCATTACAAGCCACTCATAAAGACCATAATTGGTCTTGAATGTTGTTTTCCATTCATCTCCCTCCTTAATCCTAATTTGGTGATACCCACTTTCAAGTCCAACTTTGTGAAGTACATAGCACCACCTAGACAATCCATTAGGTCTTCAATCCAAGGTATGGGAAGCCTATACCTAATTGTGATCCAGTTTATTGCTCTTGAATCAATACAAAGCCTCCATTTCCCTCCCTTCTTTGCTTCCAACACCATAGGAACCACGCATGGGCTTATGCTCTTTTGAATTAGGCCTTGATCCAACAACTCTTGAACTTGTCTTGCAACTTCCAAATTCTGATCTGGGGTGAGCTTATAGGCTACTTTTTTGGGAAATGAAGAACCTAGAACAAAGTCAATTTGATGGCTAATGACTCTCCTTGGAGGTAAGGTAGAGAGGTTACCATCACTTACAATATCTTTGTACTTATCAAGCAAGGTTTGCATTTCAATAAGCAAAGGATTTTTTTTCTAATTTTTCCTCTTCTTTGGACTTCAAGATGACAGCAAATCCCTAATTTTTAGTTTTTTAAGTTCCCTTAAGAACTCCTCACCACACAACAACACCTTAGGAACCTTTTCTTATGTTCCCTCTTCTTATAGTAAAGACTAAATTTTAAAGGTCTTACCTCCTTTCTTGAATGAAATGGAATTCGTCCTACCATCATAAACCATATCCCTATCAAATTTCCAAGGCCTACCTAGCAAAAGAAGGAAAGCATCCATAAGCAAGATATCACACAATAATTTTTCCTTGTAACTAGCTATGGAAAAATCCAACCAAGCTTACTCATTAACCAAGATAATTTGCCCCTTATTTAACCAAGTGACCTTGTAGGGATTCTCATGAGGTATCATTGTCAATTTTAATTTAGTAATAGCCTCTTCAAAGATGGCATTATCAATGGATCCTAAGTCCACTACCACCTTGCATACTTTGCCTAGAATCTTTCACTTGATTCTAAACAATGCCCTTCTTTTTTTGGGTTCATTATGGGAAAGTTGTTTGATTAACACCCTTCTAAACATCAAACTCTCTCCTTTTTTAGACTTGAGATGATCTACATTAGCATCCTTATTGTTTGAACAATCCTCTTTTACAAATGCCACTCTCTTGCTTGGATTTGAAGAAGAAGTCTTCTCAGGACACCTATAAGTAGGGTGTCCAAGCTAGTCGCAATTGTAGAACTTCATACTTGTAAAATAAGAATATGTTCTTCCTACTCCTCTTCCTCTTTGTGAGGTTTCATTTGGTTGCTCATTGGTCTTACTATCAGCTTGACCTTTTGGTTCATCACCTCTTCCTTGGTAACCTCTCATTTTTCCTCTTTGGCTTTTACCCTTGCTTCTAAAATTTGAATCATTTATCTTCTTTTGCTTCTCTTCTACCTTCAAGGCTAGTTGATGACACCTTTGGACTGTGGTAGGAGTCCACAAGCTAAGTTCTTCTTGGATACTCCACTTCAAACCACTTAGGTATCTAGAAATTTTGATTCGTTCCTACTCTTGCTTCTTAGATCTCAATAATAATCTCTAATATTATTTTGTATAGGAAGCCACATCCATGTCTTTTTGTTTTAGTCCTTGCCTTCTTTGGTGGAGCTAAACCTCAAAGCCTTCCGGTAGAAAGTTTTCTTGAATCTTCTTCACCATAGCTTTCCAATTTGCAATGGGTGCCTTATCCATCATAAACCTCTCACCTTGGCCATATTTCCAACAAGTGAGTGTTGTTCTTCTAAGTCTAGAGGTTTCCAACTTCACCTTCTGAACCTTTGTTACCCCTTCACACTCAAAATGGTTCTTCTTGCCTTCAATCCAATCCAAGACAGCATCTAAGTCCATCTTTCCTATAAATAGAGGTATTCCTTCCAAAGCTTTGCCACTTAGTTCTTTGATGGCTTTTAAGAAGGGCTCTTCTTGCAAGATAGGATCAAGTTTAGGTATAATGTCTTCCTCTACTACCTTTTTACCCTTCCCATCTTCTTCTTCATCTCTTTTCTTGGTTGTCTCTGCAACTGCATCTAGTTTTTGATTCACCTCTTCTAGTGCTTCTTCAAGAAGCCAATTTCTTTGCCTTTATCCATTAGCCTCTTTGGCTAATTCAAAATTAGTCACCATCATGGATTCACCTACTAATTATGTAGCTTCAAACATCCACTACCTTTTCCCAAATCTTTAACCTGGCTCTAATACCACTCCGATGGAAAACCCCAACCTTGCTTCCAAACCCCAAGCTCTCTTAGGGCTACCTTAGGTCATTCACTACACCTACTAGGGATTCTTCACACCCTATGCTTACTAAAACCTTGCTCAAGAGATCCTAATCCTTCAGTTGGGAGCACACCAACAAAGTAACATCAAATTTCTTACTAGCCGGCTCCAGTCCACTACTAACCCTCAAGTCCATCTATAGCCCAAGGGTGCTAGTTCTTCATCTAGGGTTTTTTTAGACTTCTTATAACATCCATGACCCTAAAAAATTCTGATTTCAAAGGTGCATTCAATCTACTAGGAAAAATACATCAAATTGCTCCAAAAAGGCTACTAGGAATTAGCCCTCCTAAATAGCTAGCAACAAGATTTCTTGGAAAACTTCTTAACAACCCTACAAAAAAATTACATTTATGGATACCCTTTTTAGAGTACTTTAAGATTCTATGATTTCTCGAGCCCCAAACTATATATACAACAAAAGTACAATTTTAGGCCAAAAATGAGGGTTTCAAGTGCTTTATCATTGTTGTGATGGAAAACTGCCTTGGAAAATGTTCCAAGACCTCTTCTTTGGATTAAAGCAAGGCTATACCTTATCCTTACTTGATGTGTGGCTAGATTGAGGTATTTACATGCTCAATCCTCTCCATAGCTCATTTTTCCAACAATGATTACTAGCCAAGTTGCATTTGGTTTGCCTAGGGCATCACTTTAAAAATGTTTTTCATGCTAACCATGGCCTCTCCTTTTCTATACATAATTTAAAATGATTCTAGTTCCAAATCCCAAGAGGCCATACATTTTATATAGTGGTAAATGGCCCTAAGACTCCATTTTTTGTTGGTTGCCAAGTTTAGAACAGCAACGTACTAACTTACAAAATACTTTATTTGAACACACAAAACTCTCTGTAACAACACAAAAGCTAAAAATAGAAATGAAATAAAATCACCACTAACACTTCCAACTTACAAAAACCTAATTTTGATCTGTACAAAGCATGAAAAAAAACACTCAAAGCAAGAAACGATTGTAATAAATAAAAATGTTGATTACAATCCGTAAACTATCATTTCTCCTTCTTCCAACCTCTTAAAAAGGTTGAGTTCAACCTTATATAGGCTTGGCATGGACGTTTCCAACTAATTTAATTGGTTGAAGGTCTCCCACAAATAATTTTCTTTGTTTTCATAAAAGTTGCAAAAGTTGTCAATGACAACTTTGCAAGAAATGAGCAATTTTTGCAATTTTGCAAATTGTCTACCCAAACTTCTTCTACTTGCTACAAAACTTTCCAAAAGGCTTAATATGGATCCAAAAAACCTAATAAGGACCCCAAAAAACTTTCCTTCCCTATTTGGCCCTCAGAACCCAAAAATTCTCTATTAAGCCAAATGTGCAATTTTGAACAATTAGGAGCAATATTGCATTGTGGGGCTCTTCTAACCTATCTAACCTCACCTTAGGACCAATTTGGTCCTATTATTAGACTAGTGATGTGGATAGAATTTCTACAAGACAAAAATAAGGAAATACCTAGGTTTCACACTTAGCCTGCTTAGGTGCTCTTGCACCACTTGCTCAGCAGTGGGAATGTACTCCAAGCTAAGATGACCATCCTGAATCAAATGCCTGATGAAGTGCATGTAAAGCTCAATGTTATTGATCCTTTGATGCTCAATTTAGTTGTGGGAAATTTGTATAGAAATCTAATTGTCACACCAAATAAAGGTGGAACTATTAGAAGGAAATTCAAACTTTGTCATCAATTATCAAAGCCATAAAACCTTCTGACTAGCTAGCACAGTTGACTTGTACTCTACCTCTATAGATGATAATATGTGAGCATGTTTCTTGAAAGACCATTTGATAGGACCATAACCAAGACATAAAAAAAATCTAGAAGTAGACTTGTAATCATCAATATCACCAGCCCAATCTGAGTCTGTGTGCCAACAATGTGAGGATCTCTTGATGTGTAGTGAATGTCATAACATGTCTTACCTTGGATGTACCTCAGGATACATTTGGAAGCTTTCTAATGACTCTCATGTGGATCATGTGAGAATGTAGAGACTAGTCCAAACACAAAGGAAATATTTGGACATGTATGTGTGTCAAGTACAACAAACAACCCACAAGCTGTCTGTATAAAGTGGAATCCACTGGAGGAGTAGTGCACATGTGTTAGGTACAACAAACTACCCACAAGTTATCTATATAAAGTGGAATCCATTTTAGAAGTAGTGCAAGTGGTAGATAAAACAACACCCTACTGAAAATGTGTGGGAGAAGGCTTGCAATCAAGCATGTTGAATCTATGAAGCATATCAAGAGCATATTTTTGTTGGAGTATGGTTATCCCATCAAAAGAATAAACAACCTATAGGCTCAAAAAATAGTACAAAATTCCAAGGCTTGTTATCTCAAACTACTCTCTCAAAGCTTGATGAACACTCTAAATCATGGAGGATGAGCTACCTATAATGATGAGATCATCTATATAAATCACAAGTATCAATAAGTCAACCCCATGATTTTCAATGTATACTATAGGATCAGAATGGCATAAAGTGAATTGTGAAGCAAGCAACAAGGAATCCATCTTCTCATACCAAGCCTAAGTGGATTGTTTGAGACCATATAAAGACCTTCAAAGCCTACATACCAAAGAAAAGTCTTGTGTAAAACCATGAGGCTACTTCATATAGATCTCCTCATGTAGGTCTCTATACAAAAAAGCACTCTTCTCATCCATCCCTATGAAGCTACAAGAGAGTATACAAGGAAAATAGAATTCATCTTGGCAATAGGATAAAAGGTCTCAAAGTAGTCAATAAACTTAACCTGTGAAAAACTCTTCTAAAAAAATATGTGCCTTGTACCTATCAATAGAACCATTTGTAGCATACCTAGTACAATACACCCACTGACACCGAACCAAATTTCTTCCTTTTAGAAGAGGACAAAGATCACATGTGTGGTTCTTCATCAAAGAAGAGTACTCCTCATCCATAGACCTATCCCACTCTAAGTGTCATGTCACCTATGAAAAACTCTTTGGATCATTTGAAATGGTATGACTCAATAATCTAGCACCAGCAATCTGAGAACAAGTGCGACGAGAATCTAAAGGATCACTTGTTATAGGTCTTGTTGCATCAATAGTATCATGAGCTCACTTGAGCACTCATTAAACAAATGGTGGAGGTGGTGAAGGGGGATCAACATCAAGATCTTCCTCAGAGGATACATAATCATATGGAGAAGTAGATGAAGTCATAAGTAATGAGGGAGAAGTTGGTGATGGAGGCTCCATAAGGATAACGCTCATCAAACTAGACATCTTGTTGAAACAAAACATCTTAGGAATCAAGATCAAACAACTTGTATGCCTTCACATCCTCACAGTAGCCAACAAAGATGAGTGGTTGGTGTAGACACCTAAATCTAATTACATTAATAAGTAATCATATTTAGTCATCTCCTAGGACATTATTGATTAAATATTTACTATTTAATTAATTAATCATCATCCCCTAGTTAATTAAATTATTTAATTAACTATATTCCAATTAATAAAATCAAATGATCACCCAAAATCAATTTTATCAATTAAATCCCTATTCCTCTATTAAATTAGATAAATCATCAAATCTATTCAATTTAATTTCATACTTCCATTTTATTGAATTAATCATTTAATAAAATATCTAAAATCCTAAAAACCCTATCCTAACCCCTAATCCAACCCATTCACCCATACTAACCTCACTTAGCCTCCTAACTAACCCATCCCATCAAAACTAAATCACTTACCCCCTAACCCCCCTTCTAAGCTAATCCTAATTCCCTTCTAATCATGTGCACAATCATAAACATGGGTTAAGACTTGCTAACCCAAACAAAAGTCAACAAATATCTTCTCCCCTCACCCTCCAACATTTATGAATCTTACACTCATCCTCCTTGTGACAAGTGTCACCTCTCCATTGGTGCTAAACAAGTACAATCCTTGTCCTCCCTTTTGAGTGCATCCTGACCCTCCCTCACCATCTCATCATCTTGACATATTGACCCTCCATTCCTCCAACCCTTGGCCTATAAATTCAACCTCCTTCCTTCACTAAAATCATCCACCTTCCATGCAAAGTTATAATGTTATTTTGAGAGCTCATAAACTACCAAAATACCATTATAATTTTGTAATCACTCCATGAATCCATTGTTGAAACCTTGCTTCATTCACTCCATTTATCCATCTCAAGCTTGAGCATATCTTGTGAGCATACACATCTTAAATCAGGGACAAATCTATTTCATCTTGTGTTATACCATTAGGAGCCTACCATTCTTGGTTTGCTTCCTTTTGTGGTGATAAAAATTGGTCCTATCTTAAGTGTTTACTTGTTTGGTTTTGTTAATGCTTCCATTTAATAGTTAGTATTCATATTACAACACTAAATTAGGTGATACAGTTGGCTCTTCCTCTCCATGATTTTTTTCTAAGCATATGGAATAAATGAACAAGCCTCACTACCAAAAATTAGGAATATAGAAACATCGGGCTTGACATGAGGCCAAGCCTCCTTAGGAGTCAAATGTCACAATACCTTGTGAGGCATCTAATTCTAAATATAGTTGGCACATTTGATAGCCTTGGACCAAAATGAAGAACTAATAGCTTGAGATTGTATCATACAATTGATCATCTTTGTACTATCCTATTCTTTCTCTTTACAACCCCATTCTGTTGATGGGTATGGGGAACTATGAATTAATGTTGTAAACCATGATCAATGCAAAAATCTCTAAAATATTGATTCACATATTCCCTACCATTTTCAGTGTGTATATGCCTAACAGAAAGACCAAACTACTTCTCCACAAATGTCTTAATGATTCAAAATGAATCAAAGACAATAGACTTGTACTTCAAAAAGTATACCCATGTGCATCTAGAGAAGTCATCTATGAAGGTAAGCACATATCAAGCACCTAAAAAGGATGGAGTGGGGAATGACATAATATCATCGTGTATCAACTCTAATGGTGCCTTAGTACATATTGATCTACCTGTCAAAAATGGGTCCCTGTGATGTTTGTCAAGTGCACAACCTTGACAAATATCGTTAGTACAAGAGATATTATGTAGCCCAATCACTAGCTCCTGTGTACTTATATGTTGCATATATCTATAATAGAAATTACCAAAATGTTCATGTCAAAGCTTGCTAACTATGTCTACATGAGAAATAAGAGAAACACTTGTGGAATTGGAACTCTCAAAACCATCAAACTGATATAAGTGAGACTGAAGATCAACACTTCCAATAGCAACAACCAAGTCAAGATCATGGAGGTCTATAATAACCACATCATGTGGTGAGAACTTAAGTGTCTTACTAGATCTAGAATAACAAATCTAAAAGATAGATAGGAGGTTCATAAAAATGGTTGAAACCAAGAGAACATCCTAGAGTGAACCATCCTCTAAAGAGATGGTGCCTGAACTTGAAACTAAAAGCTATGTGGAGTCACCAACTACAATTCGGATAGTAATATTATGAGCAAGTGAGGTAACCAAATCAGGTGAGTGTGTCATATGGTGGGAAGCACCTAAATCAAGAATGCAAGTAGCTATAGAGATAATTCTCATGTAGAAAGAGCATTTCCTTTCCCTGAAGAAGGAGATGGTGGCTTCAGAGAAGAAATACTATGATGTTGCATGGCCTCCTTTAAAGCCTCAAGAAATTTCCAACACCTAGAAATTGGATGTCCTTCCTTGCCACAAAAATTGCAATGAAAAACTATAAAATTCTTAGTCTTGGACTCACCAGAATTAGAAGATTTCCCCTTCAGAGTGGATATGGTGGGAAGCACCTAAATCAAGAATGCAAGTAGCTATAGAGACAATTCTCATGCAGAAAGAGCATTTCCTTTCCCTAAAGAAGGAGGTGGTGGCTTCAGAGAAGAAATACTATGATGTTGCATGGCCTCCTTTAAAGCCTCAAGAAATTTCCAACACCTAGAAATTGGATGTCCTTCCTTGCCACAAAAATTGCAATGAACACCTGTAAACTTCTTAGTCTTGGACTCACCAGAATTAGAAGATTTCCCCTTCAGAGTGGATTTTCAAGCATCTAATTTAGGATTAGGCTTGGATGAACTCTCACTACTTTTTGAATCTATCTTGGGCTTAAGCTTCTACTTTAGCTTCCATGTAGATGTCTGAGCAACCAATTTTTGGATCTTTGATCCTATAATAGTATCCAACTGTATAAGATTGGATTGCTCTCTAGTCAATTGATCACAAAAAACCTCAAAAGTGGCAATGGTAAATCTAGGACCCAAAGCATCCATAGTGGAATGGAAGGTAGAAGAGAAAATCTTAAAGTTTCCTTGAAGCTTTGACATAATTAGATAGATGCACTCCTTATCTCTCTTCAATTTCCTGTACCTATGTAACAAAGTTCTCTATTGTTTGAACCTCATCAAAAAGTCCTCAATAGAGGGAAATGCATCTAGTACTAGTGAAGTAAGCTTTGCCTCAATTTGAAGTGCTCTAAACTCATTGATGGTACCAAAAAAGTCCTTAAACTTGTCCCACATTTCTTGAGGATAGGTACACTCATCAAGATGAAACTATAAGTTTTTTGAAACACTCAAAGAAATCAGACCCATGGCTTCATCCATCTCATTCCTATACTACAAAGTCTGATATTGACTCTGAAAAACTGATTGTATATATCTAAACAAGACCACAAACCCTTTGAATGGAGAAGTCATTCCATTATAGATTTCTATGTGTGATAGTTATGTGGGTTTAGAGGAACTAGTCAAGAAGAGGTCTTGGCCATTGTTGTAAGAAAGAGTTTTGAATTTTTATCATATACTAATATTATGACAAAAAATAATGGAGAAAAACACCCCCACAATCCAAAACACCAAACCCCAACTGCTAGAAGGAATGTGTATACAAGAAAAGAGAAAAAAATATCTAGTTGAGTATCATAAATACTTAGTAAAAAATACTAGTGAAATGATAGATAATCTAGAAAGTTCTCGAGAAGAACTCTTTGACACTTTTTCTAGATCAAAAAATAGAGCTAAAATGAGCAAGTTATGCCCCCTAGAAGATAGAAAGCATCATCTGACTTTGAGCAAAAAAAAGGTACCAAACTGGAAAAAAAATCCAAAAAATACCTTCTCCATCATGTTTGTCTCGAAATCACCTTTCTAATGATATTTTGTTCACCCAAAAATGCCTTTGTATGCTCAAGTTAGAGCCAAAAAATTGATAGGGCCTCCTAAAAGCAAAATAAAATTTGCAAACTTCAAAAAATTTGGAAAAGGGCTAATGATAATGCCCTCAACCGTCCATGTAGCCACAAGTTGGTCAATGGTGGCCACGTGATGATGCACAGGCAAAACACATGGGTGGAGCGATGACTGGGCCAATTGTTTAGTGGAGGGCAGTGAACGGTTAAGGGTGACAATTTGAAAATTGTCGACAATGTTGAACAAACTATAGTTGGCCATTGCATTGTTAGGTGAATTGTTGCAGTGGTATTTTAACGGCCATGTGGTTAGGTGAATTGTTCTGGTGGTATTTTAACAATCGTGCAATTTTAATAACTGCTACAATGTTTTACACCATTTTTTGTTTTTAGTTTTTTAAATATCATATGCACACCTTGGATTGCGTGTCAGTAGTTGTATGACCCTAGTATGCAAAAAAATGTTGCCTCTCCAATTGACCTTGTCCAAAATTGATAAATTCTATATGAAAATAGGGGTTTTGACATCTTATGAATCCAATCGTAAGGTCTATTTGGCCTCAAAGTGTTCCGAAATTCAAAGACACCTGTATTTTCACAAAAAAAAATTACATGAAAACAACTAGATCTATTCCAACAAACCCTTATTCCTTCTTTCTTCAAAAACTAAATAAGCTATAGCAGATCAGGCTCTAATACCATGAAGGATTTGAGCAATACAAATCCACAAAATGTGAAGAACCTATCATGGAGAAGAAAAGACAAAGAAGAGGCAAGGATTTCACTCTAAAAAATATGGAAAATTATATTATCAAGCTGAAATAATAAAATAAAATTTACAATTGATCAATCCTTATAGAAGGAGATTGTAAAACCTAAAAGCAAAACCCTAAGAGGTAAATGACTTTTAATAATTAATATTTAATTATTAAATGAAAATGCAAGTGCATAAAGTGGAGTCTTAAGAAGGAAGTAAAGGTAATTTAATAAGTAAAATTAAATTAACACTTAACAACTTCAACAACTTTTGAACCTTCTTAGCAACAATAACAACAACCTTAAAATTGTTCTTGGTGCATGACCTTTTATAGGTTTCTTATACCTTTTCACTGTCTGACCTAGTTAGGGTTTTGGAACTTTCTAGAATTATTCTTTGATTATAATAAATAGTTTATAATTATTCACTAGTTCATTCATTTCTATCCTTTATTTCCATTGGCCCTTCTAGCTTTGAAATCAACAATAATCAATTCACATTCTTTAAGAAAATCATTTTTGATCTTCCCCCCAATCAGTGTAAACTATTTCTCCCTCTCGGTATGATTGTGTTGCATCAGATTTTGTGCCAATTCAAACTTTGATGTAGCCTCTATATCACTCGGTAAGTACAATGTTCTTATATATTGTCCCTCGCTATAATGTTTTCTTGGTGACCTCTATGTAATGCAATATTTTATGTGCTCAATATACTCTATCTGTGTGGTGTTGTCTTTGCCTAACTAGGTTATGAATTCTTCTTGGTATATGTAGAATCACTCTGTGAGTATGTGAGCTCAAGTATAATAATACGACTCGTTCATCTCCTCCTTTATTGTTTGGTAAATATGTGACTCAATTTCTATACACACTTGTCTCTTGACATTTTGACACTAATTGGTAATATGATTACTTTTACAAGTAACATTCTCCCCCTTTGACATTAGTGGAAAAAATGCTATGTACACAAATAACTTGATATTTTATACAAAATCCCCCTATACATATGCTTCCTCAGTATAATTGTTGTTTTTCAAAATTGGTTTTGTTTGCAGTATATATAATATCTCTTTATAACTCCAAAATATAAATACATAAAAATATATGAACTAAGATAAGAAACATGTTTCTCCCTTTTTGACACTTATGTCAAAAGATATTTTAGCATAAAAAACCTTACTTTGGATGTAATCCATAGTGGTCCAAAAAATCCTTATGATTCTTCAATATGATCTCCAAGGTGTTGTCCCAGGTGGACCTTATCATCTCTATAATATACTTCTCAACTCTTAGTCGCAAGATCAATCATGTGAATAGCAATGAAAAAACTTGGGTCAGGTATGAGAATCTTGGCATCTTTAATATGATTTTTCATGACCTCAAGATAAGGTAATAGCAATGCTTGAGTCTCATTTATCTTGGTTCTCAATTTTCTCTCTTCCTATAATAACTCATATTGAAGGCCTATGAGAAATATCATTTGGTTGTAGTGTAGGGATGATGTGTTTAGATTGGTTTTCAATTCATCTACACTTGCCTTCATGTCCTTATTGATCTTCTATAATTTATTCTTGACATCTTTGGCCATATAGGGAATATCACATAGTTTTTGAAAAAATAACAAAAAAAATTATACAATAGTCTCTAATTCAGTAACATAAGTGGATAAAGGCACTTGTTGAATAGCAATTTTAGTAGAGAATTTCTCCATTGCCTTGTACTCAAATTTCTTTTCATTTCTCTACAACAACTTGGATTGAGTTCTTGTATCTAGATCATTTAACTTATCAGCAATCTATACAAGTCAATCCAATATAGGTGCTTTTTCATTCAATTCAATTTTAGACACGACCTCAAGCAATATATCTCTGACATCATAAAGTGCTTGTTTTTGTTTTTGCTCTCTCCTCAATCTAGCTTGTGTTGGAGATACAATTGTTGAGAGCCTAGTTGGAAAACTTATTATATATTCATTGATATCAAATATACTAGAGAGGCATTCACTAATAGTGAAGAGTTCCATATCATTGTATTGATGAAGAGGATTTGAAAAGAAGAGATCCTGAAATGACCTAGCAAAAGGTTGAGTTGAGATGTGTAAGTGAGATGGAATTACAATGGGCACTTGATAAGTTAGTATTTGACAAGATAATTTATTTTTTAATCAATACATGAAGTGAAGGTGATAGTTGGATGAAGTTCAGAGTTGAAATAAGTCATAATGATAAGCTTGACTGAGTATTAGTGTTGCACGATCAATGAAGGAGTTGAATCAAAAGATTAAGGAATGTAAGCATTGCCAAGCATAATAGTGTTAGTCAAGTACATAAATTATCAAATGACAATATCGACCAAGTTGAACAGTGATGATTGAGTGAGACAATTTAGTGTTGACCAAGCATAAGAATATAGTGATGATTGTTAGCCATATTTTCCCTCCTGCTAAAAATTGAGTTTTTCCTATCAAGCATGGCCAACAGTCATATCTATTCAAATATTCAAATAATTCAAATGACATAAGGATATATTAAAAACTTTGGCTTATCCCTTATTTTCATAAGTTCAATCTTTTCATGCTTTACCCCTTTGGAGTTCTTAGTCACAACCATGTGATTATCTTTCATCACCAGTTGTCATAGTTTGTGACTTAAACATTTACCAAGCTATGAAGGTGTGAGGTAGTTATCCTTGTGGTTAGCGCAGCATCACAATTTAAAGTATTAATACCTAGTAAATAGTTACGACTGTGTGATCATGGTTTATTGATTGGCTTCATCATAGGGTCACAAAAGGTTAAGCTTAACTCAAGATCAAGGTCATGATGTTGCATTTTCCTTTGCTTTGCACATTCACAAAGTTAAAATAGTTAACTAGGGTTTAGATGGTGATGGGGTGATTCTCTTTTGTTCACATGGTCGCATGAGTTTTAGGCTAACCTCAAATTAAAGTTATAGCATGGCGTCATATGGACTATGATGATGTGGTAGTACTAAATTGGTCAGAAGTTCTGACATGGGTGATAAATTGTGGTTTTCCCTTGGTTGTATAATCTCCCAAGATTAATTCTTATCACTATATCACTTAAGAAAAAGTGTGCAACTGAAATACATAGCAAGATAGCAATAGTGTGACACATGTTTTAGCTGGCCTAGGTGGCAAGTAAGTAGTGGCGGTTAAGTTCATAGTTTCTTATAGTCACAGACATCTAATGCTAATTGGATATTAAGTTACAATGATGCAATAAATCAAGGTTGTGGCTTTGCAGTTTTGCAGGTAAGATAAATGTCAAAGCCCTCGAACCGTGGCAATATTATGAGATGCTAGTTTCATGTGGTCATCAAGTCACAACAATTAGTGGAAAATATTGAAGAAAAGCTGTGAAGTAGTGATAGATAATTGGTCGTGGTTTTGCAAGGAATAATAGCTAATGAAGAAAAGTAGTTGTGAAGTCACGATCATGGGCAATCAAGGTCAAACATGAAACATAAGTTGAATGTTGGCAGGGTGGCAGAAAGGTAAAACATGATTGGTCCATGTGGTGAAGCTCAAAGATTGACTCCATTTGACTGATGACATGATGACTTGGCATGTTGATAGCAAGGAAGAAACAACTCTTAAATGGAAAATCTGATCTTTTTTATCACATTAAACCACTTTCATCATTCTCCATGCTTGATAAATGCAAAGGACACTCCATCGATACTTGGTTATCCATCTACCCAGTCAGAATGTTAATGGTCATCATTTTTGTCTTCTCAAGGTTCTATTTAATAAATAGAAGTGATTTTCTTGTCTCTGGATGTAACTGTGATTAGATCTTTCCCATATTTGTAGTATTTATTCTCTACAACCTTAAATGCAATTTTTGAGTTTTGCCTTAGGGTAGAAGCTATCTAAGTTATGCTTACACTATAAAAGCAAATTTTGTAACCCTTCCTAGGGTCAATTTTTCTCTGATTCTATAGCATTTTATGTCTATGCTCTATTATTGTAATTTCCTTTTCCTCTAAATTAATATACTCCTCTATTGTATCTCTTTCTTCTATTAATATATTATGCAATACTTTCTTTCCTTTGTGTTAATGTATTGTCTTCATTTCTCAATTGTATGACTATATCTACTTGGCTTTTGGAATGATATAAAGTGAAGTCTCTTCCTTATAGCATTCTTTTGGTTTCTAAGCTACGTATGGTTGTTGGATTAAGCAAGGATTGAATTTGTATATTTTGAGGTTATATTGATGAACTATGCATTCTTGGGTAGAGATAAGGTTGAACATACTATTTGGTGTATCACCTCCTCTTAGATTAGATTAGGTAGTTTTCTTCCATGCATTCCTTCTCCCTTTTCCTCACAAGAAGTAGTTAGGTGCATCCTAATAGTAAGGAAGTCATCCTTCTCTAGAGACTCAATCTCAAGTCACAAAGTCCCACACTTTAGATATTGTTTCCATGTTATATGAGGTTACCTTTAGGTAAGACTTTAGGTGAGGGTGCAAGCTTTTGTGTCAACAATGATCGAGTAATAGAAAAAGAATAGTTTATGAGAGAATCAATATTTGTAGATGACATAGAAAAATGTGTTGACGATAAGTATTGATGAGTTATATTATTTTATATAAGAAAATGATTATTTGAGTGATCAAAGGTTAATATTTAAGGAGATTTTTCTAGAAATATTGGGAAGAGAAGAAGAACAAGAAGGTGGATAGATTCATTGAATATTTTGGATCTGATCACAAACCCTAGGATCTACAATTGTGATTAAGTAGTAAAAGATCAAAGCTATCCATTTAAACAGGTATCTGATATGTTTTTGGGGTTATCATTGTCCAAATAGTATAGTTAAGAATCTCTAATCCCAGATAGAATCTCATCAAATGTTGTCATGTTGGGAAGTTCTCTTTGTTCATCTTGGGTACCTCTCTCTTGTACATCTTGACCTTTAGCTTAAGTCCCTTAAAAATTTCTTTGGAAGCACCAATTCTCTAATACTAATTGTTAAAATGATTAGAATAAGTGAGAGGGAGGGGTGAATCAATTATCCTCAGGTTCAGATGTACCAATTTTACTTTCAATAACTTCAACAACCTAATCAAACTCATAAATCCACTTGATCAATATAGAAACTCATCAGTAACTCAAATTATTTGTATGAACACTTCTCTCTATTAAGTGTAAGCTGAATTCTAGAAACATATAACACTAAATATCATAACACATGAAAACAACATTGACACAAGTATGATACTAGGATTTAACTTGGAAACCCAATTTGGGAAAAATCACTTAGCAACATGCTACCACTTTTTCACTCTCCTAAAGTGAGCTTGGTTAAGAGCCAACCTTGTTAAAGGTTACAAAACACACTATTAGATGTGACATTGTTAAAGGATTTAATCACCCTATGAGGAGTGGCCTTATTAGACATCCTCAAAAAATCCCATCAAAATGTCACCTTGATTAAAGGATTTACAATATGACTGTTAGGTCAACCTTAATTAAAATATTTTACAACCATAATTCTTAGAAAGTAACATCTAGGTTGATCTGATAAAATACAACTCACTTTGTGTAACATAACAATTTTCTAGACTAGAAAATATTTACTACATTCTGAAATTTATATTTTAAAATAGAAAATTGAAGAAATGTAAGATGGTTAGGAAAGTAATTAAAGTAACCATATTACCAAAAATATATGGTAACTACACCTTTTCCAGTAATTAAAGTAATAAACATCTTTTCCACCTTGCAATCTATTTCATGTGAAAGTAACTGCATAAATCTATCATAGTTGAAACAACTAACTAACAAATATCCATAACAATTCGAGAGAAACTAAATCATTTCCATTCATTTCATGAAATATATATTAACTATGAGAAAATAAATTACAAGATAAAGATTGGGAAAGGAAACATACAAATTTTGGATGAGGTATGTGATGATGTTGTGCAAGCCTCTACTTTCTGGTAAGAGGAGAAGTATTGACTTAGGCTTAACTTTCCAACCACAAACCTTATTAATCCCCACACAATATTTTAACAAAAAAGGCCCTCCCTACCCCTAGGTTGGGCTTGGGGTACCTTAGTCTAGGCATCTGAGCATATCGGTGTTTAGAATGTCCACTCAGTAATAGGTGGGCATGCCTAATTAATTGGTACCACTGACATTTTGTGATCAATAATAAGCAAGCATGCCTCGAAGATGACCCTGGCCAAGGATTTAGATGAGTTTCTAGTACCCAGTCACCACCGCTCAACTTGACAATAGAATACAAAATGGACAAAACACGAGCTTACTTGGATGTGTTATCAGACTTATTTTGATTATAGATATTAAGGTTTTGAATATGTTCTTTCCCCTACATGGTTTTCTTCCTCTTCACCCTCTTTCATTGGCTACTCTAGTTAGAGTGAGTCCTTAGAGAAAGAAACTCTCATTTGTGAATAGATCACCTAGATTTCTATCCATGGGTGGTTAAATTGTGAATACTATCTTAAGCAATAAATTTAGTTCTTACAATATCGGGACTACAGATTAGAATTCACAGCAGATGTAAGATGGAGAAAAACATATACCTCAAACATTTATGTATCTAGAAACTCTACCTTTATTTGATCACAATAGAATTCAAAGAACTCAAGAATCAGAAAAGACAAGTGTAATTACTTAGACACATAGTGGTGTTTATATGTTATCATAAAACCTGTTGCATTATTATAGAGCATATCATCGGGTGCATAGATGCAATTCATAACATTGAAATCAGATTGTCACAGAGCATGGATATAGAACTATAACTAGTGCATAATACATAATCATATAAATCCAATGTATTAATAGAGTGCATTATTGGGTGCATGGACACAAAATTCATAACCTGGTCGATGTTTCCTTGATAGTTCAATTGATGCTCCAACTTCACGGCTTGGAATGACTCTTGTTATGATATAACAAGGGTGTGAAATGAGGAAAAAGCCAATGTCCGAATATAGAAAATATATATTGTAAAGAAGGGGGTCCTCCTCCATTAGTCATGCCACGATGTATATATAATATCCCTATGACTCAATGAGTCTCAACCTTTCTTTGCTCACTCAAGTTAACAGTTACAAGATCATCAATTTCAAGATATCAAGATTTTAAAAGAAAAAATAAAGAGGTGGCACCAAGTGTACTTGGTCATCTCGCGTGGAGAAAATATAAGTTGAATTGTTAAAAGGTTCTTTATTTTAAATCATTTATATACATATTTTTCTATGTGTTTATATATATATATTGTTGGAAACTTACAATTGGAACAATTGTTTTGTCATTGATGTCAAATCTATTGATAAGACATTTTGCTACCTAATCTAAATGTCATATCTATTTGATTGATGAAGAGGATTTGAGAAGTTTCTCGTAACAATAGAACCTAGAGGAAAGGTTGAGTTATGAAAAGGGAGTTACAATGGACATTTCAGTAGATAGACTTTGATAAAGAAAAGTGATTATTTATGTCAAGATAGCAAAATCAAGCCGAGCAATAGCATAAAATGCTAAGAAATGTTGAGTAATGCTAGTGTCAACTGAGCTACAATTAATGCCAAGAAAATATAGTGTTGACCAAGAATTAATATCGAATGAGCAAGATAATTGATGTTGAGCTAGAAAGCTTTACAACGATCAAGTAATTCAATGATGACCAAGTGTTAGAATTTAGAGATTGTTGAGTGACAGTATGAGAATGAATTCAAGAAAATTATGATATCAAGCTGACACAGTTCATTTCTCAGGAGATTTTAACTATGTTGAAGATAAGATTGATGAGTTGGATCATTAAATTCAAGGAAAGGATTAGGTAAAGACCTAATAGACATATTCTAGAGAAGTTTCTAGAAGAAGATCAAGAAGATGGACAGATACACTAAATTGAGTTGGACCTGATTGTAAACCCTAATATTTAAGGTGGATGTAGAAAATGGTAAAGCATGAATTTCCTATTTAAACAAAGGTTGATCAGAAAGAGGCATACAAAGAAATATTGATCATAAATGCACAATGTGAGTGAATGCAAAGCTAAAGGAGAAAGATTGTAGAAATGATGTTGATGTTGATAAGTGAATATGAGCAGAAGGCTTAAGCATTGTTGAGAAGATTAGACTGATTGCTTGAAGAGTTTCCAAATGAATCAAGATCAGAGATGAAAAAGGAAGGCTTATCAATGAGTTAGCACAAGAATCAAATAGAGATTTGAACCAACAAAAGTGAGTTGTAATCACATAGATTAGAAAACCTATTATTTTCTTTCTAGTCATTGCAAAATAGTTTGTATTGAAATCCTTTTAACAGAGGCTGAACTAACAATCATTTGGAAGACTTAATAGTTTGTGCAACCCTTTAACTAGGTGAGATTCTAAATGGAATGATCAAAGTCCTTTGACAAGACCACTCCTAACAGGGTGATTAAATCCTTTGACAAGGTCAGATTTAACAATGTAGTTTGCAACCTTTAAGAGGGTTAGCTCCTAATATAGCTCACTTTGAAAGAGTGAAAAAGAGTGACATGTTGCTAGTGGTTTCTCCCAAATTGAGTTTCCGCATAAAAATCCTAGTGTCAAATATGTGATGAATGCTTTATATGTTTTACATTTGATAATGTTTTCATTATTCAAAGCAATTAAATGTTTATTTTATTGTTCAAATGGTACATAAAGACCTTGAGTAACTAATTCACTCGCCACCCCTCTTAGTTGTTCTAAACATTTTTAACAATTAGTATTAGAGCTCAGTGTTTATAGAGAGAAATTTGAAGGTACTTAAAGCTAAATATCATGACTCATAAGAGAGATGAGCCCAAGCTAAACAAGGAGAAACTTCCTGCATGACAGACCTTGATGAGGTTGCACATATCCAATACTTTGTCAATTTCCTAGACAATGAATATGTAAAGGTTAAAACTACTCCTCTAACTATTGAACAACTGAAATAGAAGCTAGAATACAACCAAGAAATGTTGGAGATCACCTCAGCCCTAAGCTATGCTAAGTTTGATGACCTAAAATAATGTGATAGAGAAAAGAAGATATGGGACAAATTGAAGACCATATATGGAGCTAATGACAATGTCCTAAGAGCCAAATCAAAAAACCTAAAAAGGAAAATTTGATGACATAAGAATGATGGAAGGTGAGAACATAGCACAATAGTACACAAGAGTTAAAGAGGTTGCTAATACTATTCATGGTGAAAATGGAGAAATCAAAGATGAAACAGTGATAAGGTATTGAGGACTCTTCTTCCTATCTATGCCATTAGAGTCTCTCCAATCCAAGAACTAAGATACACACCAAGCAATAATTTGACCTTAGAATGTGTAATTGGTAGAATTACTACTTTTGAAATGTCTACCTATGATAACTACACACCTTCCACTATTTAATCTGCTTTCAAGACACAACTAGTTCTTAGCAAAAAGAAAGGTAAACATGTGAAGAGTGATAGTGATAGTTCTAATGATGACATTGATGAACTTGAAGCCCTTATTGCAAAAAGATTTGGAAGAGGAAGAGGTAATTATAAAGGTGAAGTACCTATCATTTGTTTTTCATGCAATAAAGTTGGTCATATTGCTACTAGGTGTCCAAATAGAGAGGACAAGGATGAAAGGAAGGAAAACAAGTACAAAGGTAGAAGATATTACAAAGACTACAAGATAGGAAAGGATGAAAAAGGTAATAAATCTTGTTATATTGTTGAAGAAGAAAATAATAATGAATTTGAGACTAATGATGATGAAGTTGTCTATGTTTCTATGAAAGAAGATTCTGATGAAGATGAGAAAACTACATTAATTTAATATGTAAACAAAAGTGACAGATGGATAATAGACAATGGATGCTTGAATCATATGACTAGTGATAGAGATAAATTTGAAGATATTGGTCCATAAAAAGTTGGATATGTTAAGTTTTGTAATGATATTCCATGTGTTGTGAAAGGTAAAGGAACTATTCAACTAACTGACAAGATAACATGTGACAATGTTTATTGGGTTGGAGCAATTCACGATAATGTATTGAGTGTTTTACAGCTAAACAAATCATGATACAGAGTTGAATTTCACAATAGGAAGGCCAAGATACATGATGTTGATGATAATCTAGTTGGAAGTGGTGATCAAACAAGAGGTAATTTTTTCTTTCTAGATCTATGAAGTGAGACAAGTTTGTTTGCATAACAAAAAGATGTTTGGTTATGGCACAAGAGATTATGTCATGTGAACTTTGACAATTTGGTGAATACTACTAAGATGAAGAAAATAAGAGGGTTGCCTAAACTAAAGAAGCCTAACAATGCTATGTGTAAACAATGTTAATTAGGAAAGATGCCCAAGTCTAGTTTCAAGAGTAAAACATGCACTTCTACTAATATATTGGAATTGGTTCATACTGACTTATGTGGACCCACTGAAGTTCAAAGATATTGTAGAGATAATTTTTTCATTCTATTTGTTGATGGCTACTCTAGGATGATGAATGCGATGTTTCTAAAAGCTAAATTAGATGTTTTTAATTTATTCAAGTGGTATTTAGCCAAAGTTGAGAAATAATCAGGGAAGAGTCTGAAGTGCTTAAGATCTGACAGAGGTGGTGAATTCATTTTAAACGAGATCAATATATTATACAATGATAGAGGAATTAAAGAAAGATGTTAGCACTAAGGACCCCTCCTCATAATGGGATATCTAAAAGAAGAAAGAGATCAATAATGGATTGTGTAGGAACATTAATAATAGATAAGAGTGTATCAAATAAGTATTAGAGAGAAGTAGTCAGTATTGTTGTTTATACCCCAAATAGAGTACAAGTCAAGAAAGAAAGAAGTGACGCTACATGTAAAGAAGAACTCAAAGACTACAATATATTCATCTATGTAGATGATGATGCTCCAAGTACTCCTAATAATTAAGAAAATTAAGTTGTAGTCTCTAAATAAATAAGAAATGATGAAACACAAATTCAAATTGTCGAGCAGCAAAGAGTGGGTGTCGAGCAATAGATTGAAGATGTCAAGTCACAAACAGGAAATGTTGACCATTGGATAGAAAATGTTGAGCATGAAGAAATAAAATATTGAGCATGCCGAAAATGAGCTAGAACCTGAACAAGAAAGAGAAATGAACTTGAGATAAATTTTCAAGATGAACCTGTAGAAGAACAAAGAAGGAAACTACATGTGCTAGCAAAATATGTAAGAAGACATCATAAACCTAGAAAAATTATTGGTGATGTTGAATCAAGTGTTATGATCAGAAAAAGATTCAAAGATGATACATGCTTACATTGTGAATTTGAGCCCAAAATAGTAAAGGATGCTTTAGACAATGAAGATTGGGTTCAGGCAATGAACGAAGAAACTAACTAGATTGAGAAGAACAATACTTGGACCTTAGTGCCAAGACCTAAAGACAAAAATATCATTGGGACAAAGTGGATTTTAGGAAAAAAAACTCAATGAGAATGAAGTACCAAGAAACAAGGCAAGATTGGTATGTAAGGGTTATGCTCAAGATGGGGTTGATTATGGAGAAACTTTTGCTTCCGTGGCAAGACTTAAAGGAGTCAAAACTCTATTTGCATATTTAGCCTACAAGAATTTCAAAGTACATCAAATGGATGTCAAATATGCATTTTTAAATGGTATACTAGAGGAAGAAGTATACATTGAACAATTTCAAGGATTTATAGATCCAAACAAGAAGAACATGGTATGAAAACTAAACAAAGCCCTTGATGGCTTGAAGCAAGCCCAAGAGCATGGTATGAAAGATTACATAACTATTTGGTGAATATTGGTTTTGAAAGGACAAATGATATTAGTAACCTATAATTGAAGAATGGTAAGAATAATTAAGTATTGTTATCTGAAATATTTTTTGATGATATCATATTTGGAGGAAGAGAAACATTATGTGAATCATTTGCTGATGAAATGAAGAAGGAATTTGAAATGTCTATGTTTGGTGAAATCGCATTCTTTGTTGGATTACAAGTGTGTCAAATGAAATTTGGTATTTTCATTACACAATCCAAATATATCAAAAAGATATTAAATACTTTTGGTATGGAAGATTTTAGGCCAGTGAGTACACCTATGTCTACAAGACATAAGCTATCTAAGACTGATGATTATATTGATGTGAACTAGACCCTATATAGATCCATGATTGGAAAACTTTAGTATGTTGTTCATAGTAGACCAGATGTTGCTTTAGCAATTGGGATAGTTACTAGATTTTTAGCAAATCCTAAAGAGAATCACATGATGGGAGTGAATAGGATCATGAGATATCTTAAAGGTATAGAAGGCTTTGGATTGTATTACAAAAGAAATGATAATTTTGAACTAAAAGTGTTTACTAAATTAGATTAGGAAAGAAATATTGATGACAAAAAAAGCAATAGTGCAGGTGCATTCTTTATAGGAAAGAGATTGGTTTCATGGACAAGCAAGAAGTAGAATTCTATTTCCCAATCAATATTTAAAGTTGACTATGTGGAAGTTACACTAAAATGTTCAAAAATTATGTGGATCAAACAATTACTGAAAGGTACGAAAGAGAAATTATAGATCCAATGGTTATCTATTGTGATAACACAAGTGCTATCAACATTTCAAAGAATCCATTGATGCACACTAAGAAAAAGTGCATTGCTATCAAGTATCACTACTTAAGGGAATTAGTTCAAGACAAAGTAGTGAAGCTAGAATATGTGAATAGTAAAGAACATATTGCCAACATATTCACAAAACCCTTACCCAAAGATGCTCATGAATATTTTAGAGGTAAACTAGGGGTGATTCCCTTAACCAAAGCTACTTAAGAAGATAAGGTGCATTGCATCACATGTGCTAATCAGAATATCCTACACACTAATGTAGTCTAGCTCTACTTTCGGACATGCATGAGGTAGATAATTCAATACAACATAACAAATTAGTCATAGATAGATGACAAGAATCAGTTAGACATGCAAAATCTACATTATTCATTTGTATGAAGAGTTTGAAGCTCAAACAACTAAATGTCTTTGGAATTGTTGTCAAAGAGGGAGAGATTACTACATAGGGAGAGATTACTAAAGAGGCATAAATTACTATAGAAAGAGAGTTACATCAAAGAGGGAGAAATAACCAAAGAGGGAGAATTATTTCAGAAAAAGAAAAATTCAGAAAAGAGAATCAAAGTGAAATCTATTGGATTGTGTGATAACAAGTGCAAGTGGTATTGCTACATATTGAGACGTTGAGATGTTTCCATCAATGCCAAAGACTAAGATTGTTGGAAAATTATAATTAGAACAATTGTTGTTTTGTCATTAATGTCAAATCTAATGATAAGACATTTTGCTACCTAATCTAAATGTCACATCTATTTAATTAATGAAGAGGATTTGAGAAGTTAATCATAACAATAGCACCTAGAGGAAAGGTTGAGTTATGAAAAAGGAGCTATAGTGGACACTAGATTAGATAGACTTTGATAAAACAAAGTGATTGTTTATGTCAAGAAAGCTAAGTCAAGCCAAGCAATAGAGTAAAGTGCTAAGGAATGTTGAGTAATGCTAGTGTCAACTGAGCCACAGTTAGTACCGAGAAAATCTAGTGTTGACCAAGAATTACCATTGAATGAGTGAGATATTTGATGTCGAGATAGAAATATTTATAGTGATCAAGTAATTCAGTGATAATTGAATGTCAGAATTTAGAGATTATTGAGTGACAATATGAGAATGAATTCAAGGAAATCATGAGATCAAGTTGACATAGTTGATTTCTTGGGAGATGTTAACCACGTTGAAGATAAGTTTGATGAGTTGGATCATTAAATTCAAGACAAGGATTAGGAAAAGACCTAACAGACAGATTCTAGAGAAGTTTCTAAAAGAAGATCAAGAAGATGGATAGATACAATGAATTGAGTTGAACTTGATTGTAAACCCTAAGATCTACAATGGATGTAGAAAATGGTAAAGAATGAATTACCTATTTAAAGAGATATAGAGCCAAAAAAATGGTGTTGTGTGTGTATGTGTGTGTGTGTATGTGAAGAGAGGCATACAGAGCAAGGTTGATCAAAAATTCACAAGTGTGAGTGAATGCAAAGTTGAAGGAGAAAGCTTGTAGAGATAATGTTGATGTTGATAAGGCTTAAGTGTTCTTGAGAAGATTGGGTTGATTTCTTGAAGAATTTCCAAGCGAATGAAGATCAGAGATGATAATGGAAGTCTTATCAATGAGTCAGCACAAGAACCAAATTGAGATCTGAACCAACAAAAGTGAGTTGTAATCACATTGATCAAAACCTACAATTTTATTTCTAGTCATTGTAAATAGTTTGTATTAAAATATTTTTAGTAGAGGTTGACCTAACAGTCATTTGGAAGACTTAACAGTCTATGAAAGTTAACTAGGTGACATTCTAAATGTAATGATCAAAGTCCTCTAACAAGGCCACTTCTAATAGGGTGATTAAATCCTTTAATGAGATAGCATCTAATAGTGTGTTTTGTAACCTTTAACAGGCTTGGCTCCTAATAGAGCTCACTTCAAAAAAGTGAAAAAGAGTGACATGTTGCTAGTGGTTTTTCCCAAATGGGATTTCCACGTAAAAATCCTATTGTTAAATATGTGATGAATGCTTTATATGTTTTAAATTTGATAATGTTTTCATTATGCAAAGCAAGTTACTTTTAAGATAGTATTTTTAGTAGATACCAAGCAACAACAAGATTAGCAGAACAGTGAATGTTTATTTCATTGTTCAAATGGTACATAAAGACCTTAGGTAACTAATTCACCCTCCCCCCCTCAATTATTCTAAACAGTTATAACAATATGTATATGTATATGTATATGTATATGTATATGTATATGTATATGTATATGTATATGTATATGTATATGTATATGTATATGTATATGTATATGTATATCTGTGTATATGTGTATATATGTATATATATTTATATATGTGTGTGTGTTTATTATTTTTAATTGATTCCATCATGCTATTATTATATCTAAGATCACACCTATTTAAAATATGCATAGCTATATACATGTGTAGTTTGGAGAATTAAGCTTTATTTTAACATCATATCCTCTTGATATATATGCATGTATATATTTATACATATAGAAATAGGGACAAACTATAGATACTGTAGGTACCTAAATCTGATTACATCACTAGGTAATCTAATTTAGTCATCTTCTAAGAAATTTCTGATTAAATATTTTATATTTAATTAATTAATCATCATCCCCTAGTAAATGATTTTATTTAATTAACTATAGTCCAATTGATAAAATCAAATGATAACCCAAAATCAATTTATCAATTAAATCCTCATTCCTCTATTAAATTAAATAAATGATGATCTCTATTTTATTTATTCTCACATCCTCCCTTTGTTAAATATATCATTTAATAAATCAATTCTAAATCCCTAACCATCATAAAACCCTATTATTACCCTAAGCCAAATCATTCGCCCATACTAACCTCACTTAGCCAACTAACTAACTCATCCCATCAAAGCTAAGTCACTTACCTCCTAACCCCCATCTTAAGCCAAGCCTAATCCCCCTCCTAAACATGTGCACAACTTTAAGCAAGGGTTAAGACTTTCTAACCCAAGTCAAAGTCAAAAGTCTCCCCTATCCTCTTACATTCCTATCCAAGAGCGTTAATGGCTCTTAATGTCATAAATTCCCTTAAATGTCTCTTACATCCTTGTTCCACACTTCTTCCTCATAATTCCCTTTAAACCCTTCACTTTGACCACCAAATCCCCTTATGACACTTGTCACAAGGCTAGAGTTTTGAAGAAGCATAATCCATGTGCTCTCCCTTCCTTGCATCCTAGCCCTTCCTCACCTTTTCATCATCATTACATCCTAACCCTCCATCACATCACCCCTTAGCTTATAAATTTAACCCTTCCCGTCTCACAAATCATTCAACTTCCATGCAAACTTATAATGTCCTTTTAGAGAGCAAAAACACTATATCACACCCTTGCCATGCAGGAATCCTCACTCACCCCGTACACCATATTTAATCCATTCAGATACTCTTACCCTTTTAAGGCTTGAAGCATGCTTGAGCACACATCCATCCATATTCAGACACATCAACGTCATCATAGGTTACATTTGAGGAGATTAACATTTTTGGTTTGCTTTCCTTCGTAGCGTCTAATTTTGTCTTATTGTAAATTTTTCTTGTTATTTAGTTATGAACATTATATTAGATTTAATATTCTTAGCATAGTAGGTTTCATAGCACTACATTTTGGCATGCCCGGTAGGACCCCACATTCATGTCATTTTGATCTTATTTTTCACCTATTTTTCTATTTATCCAAACTGACATGATGTGTTTTCTCTTGTATGTGTTAGGTTTTTAAACATTTTTTGTAGGTGCATAAGTCTCAATATAGGAAGGGCATTCCTAACCATATAACCAACTTTCCACAACTAACTTTACAAATATTAAATTTTTGTGAACCTGCAGCTGTGAGTTTGAGAGAAAAAAATTTGTGGGATCGTGAAAGGGGAACATATTCATCATGAAACCTAGCTACTACGTGGTAGTTAAAAGCTCCCCCATCACTCCTATTGTTCCATCTTATTGCAGGAACACGAGTTTTTGCTAGCAAGTTTCACTAGCAAAACTTGTGAGAATGCTTAGCTAAAGCAGCTAACCTAAAAATCCAATTTCCAAATTTTACCTTCAAACCCATCAATAGACTGGTCAGTGGGAACACCTTCCAAACTTGTAGGATCACACTAATGTGAGATTTCTCTGTGAGTAAATTTCACGCGGCTAGCTTTTTCTCTATTTTTTACTAGTTTTGGAACCATGATCTTGCACTGTTTGGCTTCATTCCCACACAATGGGATCGCAAGTTGACTCCCATGGGTTTGCTAGTTTTATTAACCAGTTCAATTTTTTGCCTTTTTACAGGAGAATAGGTCGCAGGTAACTTGACAGGATTCTGACTATAGACTATTTTTGTGGGATTAATTAGTTTAGTTATCTAAAATCAATCTTAAATGGCTAAGGAAAAAATTCCTAGGTTTAAATAGAATGGATGATTGAGTAATTTAATATATTTTTCATGGGAATGAATGATTAGATAATTAGAAAACCAAATCTTGAATATCGAGTACTAAAACAAATGAATGTGATGAACTTCTATTTTAAGTGTTAATGAACATTGTGGGCAAACACTTCAAATTTTTGGCTTAAAATGAACATCACATAATATTGAATGCCTTAAAGAAAACTTGTCCTTATTCCCATCTCTTTCAAAGTTTTCACTCGCTCAATTTATTTTGTTGACACAATTTATTATGTTGACCATCAATGTAAGTTGGAAATGAACCTTGTATGATAAAATCATGAGTATTTTCAAAGTAGTAACTAGGATACACTAAAAGCTTCCAAAATGGAATGAATCAAGTGCCTTATGTGTCTTGAGATTGTGTCTTTTAGCACATCTTTGACTTCTCTATTTTTCCAAATTAGGACTATTTAAATACGTGATGCATGTATTGAAAGTTGTTAGAAAAATCATTTGCAACAACTTGGAGCACTTCTAGCAAGTTCATCCTCCTCTAGGAAGTGTGTCCCCTTTGGAGAGAAGCTCAAATTGGTAAATAATCTAGCTAGTATATAAATGAGAGGAAGGGTAAACCTTCTTACTCCATCAAGCAAGTTTGGGCAGTATTTTTCTGGGGGTAGCCCAAGGTGGGAAAACTTGCCCATGATTTCAGCATGTCTGGAATAGATTCTTAAGTGGATCACATACATAACAACTGAGTGGTTGACTCCACAAACTTAATTATAAACCAATTTAGTAGCTACTCTTTTATCCTTGGTGTATTACTCATAGTGCAAGAGAATATAAGGCTTCTCTAAAGTTACCTAACATATGTGTTTTCCCTGATAGAGGCATAAGGCTACTTGGGTTTCGTCTCCAAGAGTTGGTGTTCCTACAAAAGGGGGGATTCTATTTTTCATACCTTGAAAGATCATTGATGTGTAATTTTTTTGATCAACTCTTTTATTGACTCACCTCTTTGATTATAGGGGAATATCACACTAGATCCAAAAAACATAAAGATGGGTAACTCCTAGGAGGCCTAATGAGTAATACATTGAAACCAAAGTGACCTTAGGGATAAAAAGTGTGCTTGAATTGTCTTATTTGTGTAAAATACCTATGAAAAAATTTGTAGAATATACATAGTTTTATGGTTACTATCAAAATCCTTTTGCTAAAGAGATCATTTGTCTACCTCTCTCAAAGTTACCTTGTCCTTTGAGAGCTTGTTTGCTCACAAATACGTCATATCCAAAGGAGTCTTATCCTTGTTGTTTCATAACAGGTGTTAGAAAGTATATTTGCAATAACTTTAGTATAGTTGGTTTTACTTCACCTTTTCCAAAAAATGAATGATTCTTGTTATTTCAAATTATCTATTAGCAAGTTTATTCGCAACAACTTTAGTCTAGTTGGTCTTACCTCACCTATTCCAAGATAAACATCATTACGCCATCCATTGATAAATATTATTACATATCCACTCAAATTCATCCCTTTATCAGATCAAATTTACCCTCATCATGTCAAGAAGATTGTTAGCAAGTCTATTCACAACAATCCTAGGCCTAGTTTGTCCCATTTTACTCCTTATAGTTAAACTCAAGCCATTTTTTCCTTTTATAAACACCATTTCTTAGACCTATTTTTTATCCAAAGGATCTATGTTGTCCAACCTAAAGTAAAAGGTATACTTTCTATAGTCACTACCTTAGCCCGCAATTGTGATAAACCTATTAAGAATACCTTATATCAAACTAACCAAAAACTAACCTCAAAAAGGTCAAATTTCCACAAGTAACAGTTTATAGATATATTGAAGAAAAACACAAAAAGTATGCACCTTATCCAAGACTCACCAAGTTAGATTGAATTAAGAAAGAAGGTGTTGAATTTGATCTAAAAACTAAGTGGGATAACAAAATTTAGAACTTAACCCTATGATGCGGAGTCAATCAAAACCTTATCAACTATACTATCTATACCCATTTTGACTGGGATCTTCTTCTTCCACACACACTTTGCACTTATCATATCATAGATTAGGCATCTATCATAGATTTAGGTCTCCATATAGGTCTTTATCCTACTTAGGCATTTTGTAGATCCATCATCTTTAGGTCATGCTTTAGAAATCCAACCCCATCCAAATCAAACATCATAGATCACAATCCTACATCCTCTCCATCATACTTAAGCATTTGGTGTCACTTTTTTGAGAATTGTCTACCCAACATCCTACATCTACCACACTATCTTGATTATCCCTCAAAATAAGTATTGTTTAGGGTAACTATCTTTGTCACATGTACCCCTCATCACCTTGAGCAAAAGGTTGGGCTCTGCACTTTATCATCATTTATCTTCCAAAAGGTAACAAGTCCATCTTAGAGTTGACATCACCATCATATCTCGAGCATACACATAAGGAAAAATATCCTCTCTCTTACTTTGGCATCACATCACTAATCCTTGAGCTCCCTAGGTATCTTATTATTAGACATAAGGTCCATCCTATACATCTATCATACATCTTTGTGCATCTTAGAAAATCCTTATGTCATAGTTGTTATATCCCTAGAACATTTACAAAAAATCATTTACTCATTTATCAATGCATTCATTTTTCTACCATCTTGCACTTCATCCTTAAGAACATCACCATTTCATGGCACCTACCACACGTCTCGCCAAGAATAAAAGGAAGAAGAAAGACATGGATCCTAAATGCAGTGGTAGTTTAGCTAGTGCACAACCATACCCACCAGTATCTACAATCACACATGATCCACCACCACATAATCCTAAGGAATCCAACCCTTCACTAGACATAGAGGCCTTCATGAATCAACCAAGACACTCAACTATCATCAATGCCATCATAGATTGAAATAGGGAAACCATCATGGCCAACTTCTTAAGAGATAATGTCGGTGCCTTCGACTTTGGAAGACCACCACCTTTTGACATAATTGATCCTAGAAATCCTTTGTTTGGATGATTACCACCACCTATCGATCCATCTAACCCCAACGACCCTGTAGTGCCTGCCCCTAGTTCGCATTTCTATTATCATTGTCAAAATCCTTAGGCTGATTTTATGCATTGATTAGTTTAGAGATATTGGATTTACAATATTATGATATTATTTCATGTTTTGGATTACATATATACTTGTTGATTTCATTTCACATGACGTTAATGATGTCTTAATGATTCCTAATTAGTAAATGTGGTTTCTTTCATAAAAATGTTAACATGATGTCTTTAATGATGATTATGTTGTATTGATAGAGATACATTATTATATGTACGCATTTGATATTAGACTTGTAATTTTTACGATACTTACCCCATACTTGCATGTGTATGGTGCGCATGTTTATTTTATCTTTCTGTCTAAAGTGTTTGATGTGGTTAAGGGAGGGAGTCATAGTCACCTGCTAGTCGAGATCTACACGATGCACCACTCCCTACCATTGCCTGTTTATATATTATATACATGTACATGCTCGTCTTTTATGCAGGATGCAGGTACCGGGCATCGACTTCCCTAAATTGCCAGGATGAGCGTGCCCTATTACAAATACTCAAATGGTGAGAATGGGAAGATAATGATCAGGTCCAGTCCTAGCCATAAGCCTATAATACTTGTCCTGCAAGGAGGACTCGTAACAGACTGTCTACCCTTTTTAAACTCGTTAGTATTTTGTGCGTATGTTGTTTTGTGAGTGTTTGATGTATTTTCTATTAAATTAAGTCTAATTAAAAGATTAAATTAATAATTTAATTTAATGGAAAATTATTATGATATTTTGAATATTTAATTATATTTAATTAATTGAGAAATTAATTAAATATAAAGAATTAAATTGAAGATAAAAAGTTTTAAGATTAAATTTAGAACATGATAATATTTATTTAATTTAATAATAATATATTTAGAGTTCATTTTTAAATAAATGCTAAATATTATTGTTATTTAAGTTAATAAATATTTATCAATTTAAACGTTCAAAAATATATTAAAAGGAGAAAGATATTTAATTATCATAAAGATTATAGTTCACATGAATTATGCATGAGTTTTAAATATAAGAGATTAATTTAAAAGATAAAATATGTGAACTTGATTAAGATATTTTAATAATGTGCGCATGAGATTAAAGTTAATAAATTAATTTAAAGAAAAGTAAAGTGGAAAGTTAAATAAAGTAATTTAACAATTCACTTAGAGTGCATGAAGGAATAATAAAAGAATATTTTAATTTAAAAAGAAAATTAATTGTGCATGAATTAATTAATTAAATAAAGTAATTATTATTTTAGAGTTGTGGAGATAGAAACCCTAAAGGGTAATTAGATTCTATATTAGAGGGTTTTGGGGTCATTATTTGGGGGGAGTTTTTCAGACACAAGTTTTCAAGGCACACACAGGTTTATGGAGAGCAACTCGAAGGGTTTGGAAAGAAAAGAATTTTACATAGCTTGAAAGATTTTGCTTGTGATAGGAATTTGTATTTAGTTGTCAGAGGTTAGCATCAGATCCAGGTAGGATCTCGTGGTTTAATTGTATAGTAGTTTTCGCTTTTCAAGTTTCTGTATGCTCCGTGTCTTTTGCATGTGTTGTTTTTCGGGTATGCAATATTGTTCTTGTTTGAGAAATATCTGTACATGGCTTAGATGGATACTTCGTTGAATTTATTTTAGAGGATTGCATAAGATTGAATAAGAAATCAAACACTACAAGAATCTATTAGATAATTGAAATGGGGTTTGAGGTTTAAAAGTAAATTTAATTGAGAAATTTGAATGTTAGACAAACCCTTTTATCGGATGGTTTGGGAAGAATTTGGAAATTGATATTGGACTTTCCAAATTATATATATATATATATATATATATATAATCAAATAATAAAACAATTCTTAAATTTAAAAATATATATATATATTTATTTTTTAAAAAAGTGGGTGATTTAAATGTTATATAAAAAAAAATTAAAATTAAAATATGGGGAGGGGCGGGTTTTACCCACCCCCTACCCCCTGACCCTCTTTTAATGCGCTGCCATGCGTAGGCGTACTGCTGTACGCAGGCACTGCCTGCGGCAGCAGTCAACTTGCCGCACGGCAGGCGCCGTATTTCATGGCCGGCGGGCCTTAATCGCATAGTTAAATAGTTTTATAAAAATCATTTTTGTTTTTATTTATTAAAGTTTTTTTTATTTATTTAAAATTTTTAAATTGTTAAGTTTATTAAAATCAAGTTTTATTTAATATAAGTTATTAAATATTAGTATTATTAAATTTAAATTATATTTAGTTTAAAGTAATTAACTATCAATGTTATTAAATGAATTATAAGTAATTAAAATTATTAATTATTAATTCTTTTTAATAAATTTTAGTAATACTTATTAAATCGATGTATAATTAATAGATGAATAATAAGGATTAATGTATATTGTATTAATTTAATTAATTTAATTGGATTAAACAATATTGAAGTTATGGAATTAAATGCTGAACTTATTATTAATTAATGATATTGAGTTTTAATTAAATTACAATTAAATTTATTTAAAAATCAATAATTATTATTTTAGTGTTTTAATCAGATAGTTATCCTTATATCATTTGGAATATGGATTTAAAGTCATATGAGGGTAATTAAGTAATCATTCAAATATAGTAATGGGTTAATTATGAAGGTTAACTGGAAAACTTACTTACTTAAAAACATGTATTAAACTGGAGATTTAAACCTTAATTCAAACAAATATACGGGTGTATTGTATGAGTTATGTTGAGAATCGTATACACTTGAACATACATTGAACACCAAACTGAAACTTTACTTTTGACTTAATTGTGTATTCTCAAACCAAACCCAGACTATGAAACTGAGTTGTTTTGCTTGTATGGCTTATGCTTGTGGATTCTCAAGTTGCTTAGATGTTGACTAGTCTAGGATGTACACCAAAGGTTTGTGAGTTTTCTGTTATACCATTTATGTGACTGGATGTCATGATATGTCTTGTGATTCAGTTTGAAAATTATAGTTATGAGGTTTACTTTATGAAGCATTTATGTGTACTTGGGTGGGAGAACCATCCTATTATCAGGTTGTCTGTTAAGGAACCGAGTTTGATCTTTAGGGTTGTTGTGGTATGGGACACAACTGTGTTTTTATGTGCTTAGGGAAGGTTGTCTAGGTACATGACTTTGGGAGTGGCTTGCATAGGGGTCCGGGACCCAAAGTGGTCAGTACCAGGGTAACCTAATGCAAGTTATGTAATAAGTGATAATCTAGTAATTAAAATTTATGGGGGGAAACACACAAAAAGATAAGTTAGAGATTTTTTATCTACCCATGCCTTGAGTGCTTGTATAGACTAAGGATGGGAATGAGATGAGTGCCTCGTCTTCTTGAGAGGGCTTTCTAGTTTCCATATGTGTGATGTTGAGGGTCCGGGGTTCAGAGTAACCAGTCCAGGGTAACTCAACGCTTGAGGGTCCAGGGTCTATTAATAGATTAGTCCAAGGTAACTCAAGCAGCCATATGATGACACTCCCTAGTATGTAGCCTGAGTCTCCTCTGTAGATTTTGTGTATCTCTAGTGGTGTACTTATTGTTGGATGTGGTGTATCTATTGTTGGATGTGTTTATTATGGTTATTTACTTTCATTGATGATGATTGGTGATTCATGGATGATGTACTTTTGACATGTGGCTTTTGACTTGAGGTGATTATCTTTTGTTGACTTTATCTTGTGATCTTGGTATTTGGTTTATACTTGGTTTGTGAATGATGTTTGGTTATGTGGTGTCGGTATTGGATTGAGTGTTCTTTCTTTCTGGATTATTTTATCTTCTTGAGTAGTATGTGTTACCTTTGAGGTAGTTTTGGCTATTAGGGGTACCTTGCTTACGAATGTTTTATGTTTGATTAGTCGTATGTGGATCGTTCATTATCTTCCCTGCACGGTGGGAGTGGAAGCCTGACTAGGTAACCACAAGGTCGGGAGGTAGTGTCTTCTTACCATTTGGGTTCTCCTTCACATTGCTAGCTGTTGGATGTTCGTTGCAGAAGATGTACCTTTATCATTCTTATTTCTTATCTTAGAGACTTCTTTTCAGATGATGTATATATGTTATCATGTATTCTGACTTATTGTATCTATTTTCACATACCCTGCGACATGTGCAGTGGATGTTATTTAGTGGATGTACTTTCATTGTATTGTTTATACTTATGCATTTGCTTATGCGATTATGTATTTGTTATTCCTTTATGATCTTGAGACATTGTACTTGGAACTTAAACTAGTTAATTTAAAATTATTAAATGTGACTCAACGTAAAGGAACTCTTGAGGAATTGAAACTGTATCTATATTTGCATATGTTTATTTGATGTGTATGTTCATATTGCTTCCGCATTAATGTTATCTTGATGTTGTTTAAACTTTAAAAAAAAAAAAAAATAGTTCAGTAAACATTGTAACATGTTAGGTTTATTTCTCTTGGGTTCCCGAGCGGGGCGTTACAGACCCCCTATTTATACCAAATAGAGGATGTCAGTTAACACAACCAAAACCCATGGATCCAAATATATTATCAACCCAACTCGGCGCTCCAATCCCACAGAACAATCAATCCACCAAAGCACAATCTTTAGTCCACAACACATCCCAGCATACCACCACTACACCTACCATGTCTATAAACACCACCATATTTAAGATATATTTAAGTGGGGATTTTATTTATTTAATTAAAAGAGGGATTTTCTTTTAATTAAAGAAGAAAATTGATTTGAATTGATTCAATAAAATATTGCAATGCATTGATTTAGAAAATTGATAAGTTGATTCAGAAAATTGATAAATTGAAGAATGGGGGCCCATAGTCTAGGCGACCATTTTAGGGTGCATACAACTACAACCTCTTTTCCATTAGGTCCTTGGAATTTCATAGAATCACAAGGCCCACCTACCAACCTTTTTAGTAGCAATCCATTGATGTCTAATTTCCAACTGCCACCACCATTTTCCCTCACCCCCGCACCTACCATCACGAATTATTTTGCTATGCCACCTCTAGGAAGCAACCAAAACATACCATGACATTTAATACCAGCACTAGGTGCATTTCCTTACACTAACTATTTGGCTCCATATAGCTCCCAGTTGCCACCTCAGCCAAGCACTCAATCCCAAAATGCAGCACTAATCTATCCACCACCTCCACCCTTCTAACAAATCACACTATAGTCATCATATGTTCAAATGCCCATGCAACATCCTCTAGCTAGATAATAGTCCCATGCCTAACCTTTGTTGCAACAACTGCACTGTCAAAACTACATCCAACAAATGCCATAGTATGTCTAACTGCCAGTCCAAAAACCCATCACTCTCACCCCAGTAGTAGCACAATCTACATTTCATCTACTATTGCATATGGACCAAAGCTATCAACCTTCACCTACACAATCAGATATATACCCTCCATTGGGGGCACAAAGATTGGGGGCACCAGTTGTAACTTCTATCAACCCTAAATGGGAAGAGATGAAAAGTGCCTCAAAAGCACTCAAGGATGGAACTGTGTCCAAGACCTTCAAGTTTGAAAATGACTGTCCATATCCATTTGACAAAACTATAACAATGATGCCCTTCCCTAAACACTTTGAATCCCAAAATTTGATAAAGTTAGGGGGAAAGGCGATCCGGTTACCCAAGTCAAATATTTTTCTATGCACTCCCAAGAAGTGTCTTACTATGACATCTTCATCATATGGCTTTTTCCAAAAAGTCTAGGAGGCCCCACTCTTGAATGGTTTTGTCGCATACCCCAGGGCACAATTAGTACCTTTGTTGATCTATCAAAAGCCTTTATGGCCTAGTATGCTCATCTAGTCAAGACTGAGTTATCTATAGTGGATATAGTTCATACTAAACAAAAAGGAGGAGAAAGCCTCATAGATTACTTGCAGGGATCAAAAACCCTCACAACTCAAATTTCATGCACCATACCCAAATGCCACCTAGTCAAGATGTTCATTAACAACACAAATCCTAGTCTTGCACACCACATGGCTATGAACTATTTGCAAACATGCAAATACATCAAGAAAAAGGAAATGGGCCTAGAGAAAGGACTCATTAAGGATGGTGTCATCAAAATTTATAAAGAAAACACCAAAGACTGAGGGAAATACAATGACAAAGCATGATATTGGAACAAAAATAAAAACATAGTTACTGATGGTGCCACCAATACACGATAAGTTCATGTTTTAGGGGCAATGCCTAGTGCACGTAATCCCCCTTATCCACAATTGCCACAACAACAATAGTCCACTGAACAACATAGCGTATACCAAAATTCATACCAATAGCCTCCATTACAACATACTCAACACAATCCACAAGCACAAAATCCTCTAAATCAGACAAATGCCATTACAATCATAGCTAGGGCAAGGTTGTGCATCTAGAGGCAACCCCAAGTATACACCCCTTTGGGGGAACCACTTGATGCCATCTTTGAAAAGTTGGTTAAAAAAAATCTTATTCGACACCCACAGGCTCAACCCTTAGAAAAAATCAATCATGAGCATCCTAGTATAAGGAAAATGAGTTGTAAAAATTTCATTGTGTTAAAGGGAATCCCACCTCAAGTGCATGCAACTCAAAGATTACATGAAATATCTCATTGATCAAAACAAAATCACAGTGGGTGCACAAACTTCCCCAAATGTAGGATTATTGATACATCAAAATGTATTTCCTCCACATAACAAAAATGTGAGCAAAGCCCCTATGAATGGTACTACCACTATCAACACCAATAAACCAAATAATGATCAAACCAAACAATGTGATAACCACAACAAATCATAGAACTATACCTCGGCCTACTTAGACTACAAAAATCTAATCAGCTACATATCTTAGATACAACCTTTTAAAAATGTCAGCAATGTCAAAGGCCCAAACAATCAATGTACAGTTATTGTTGGAAATATAAGGTACGCTAGGTTACTAAGAGGGGAGGGGTGAATCAAGAACCAATAAAACATTCATAATACTTTGACACAAGATATGGTGACCCAGAAACCTTCCAAATAGAAAGTAAGACTGAGGTGGGGATGATACCCACAAGCTTTAGTACTGTACTATAAAGTTAACCTGTTAAGGCTTACAATTGATCGCTTCTGATGATCTGCCCTATTAGGAGCAATAAGGACTATTAGGTCTACCTTGTTAAAGGATTTACAAACATACAATGAAGTATGCACTCTATTAGGAGATTTATCAAAAGACTATTAAGTCCACCCAATTAAAGGATTAAACTAATGCACCTATTAGAATTAATCAATGGTTGATCTTTGATCTACAACTTTGATTTGTTGAATGAGATTCCTTGAATTGCAATTATCACCTTGTTATGATAGATAAATCTTTGATTTCCCTTATACTACTTGTAGCCTTCTTCAATACACACTCATACACTTCATATTACTTCTCATTGACACACTTGGATATGATACAATGAGTTACATATATATCAATCTAAATAATTATCTACTGGAGTCGACTACAATACCAAATTCATCATAATTCACAAAGTCAGCCCAACTATTGTAACTCAGGTTCTGAAGTCAACTCAGTGATGTTCTGACACTCAAAAAACACTATCAATGCTTGGCAAACTCTGGCACTCAATTGAAGTTGAAGTTTGGTCTATACTAATCACTTCAAGTAGCATGAACTCGATTAGCATTGTGTGACTCAGTGAACACTAAGAAACTTGGTAGATGTTGAATCACTCAGTTGACACTACATGACTCAGTCATCACTAGATTCACTTCTTTAACACTTCGAGCTCGATAGACACTGTAGAACTTGGTTAACACTACAGAGCTCAGTTAACACTATGATCTTCATCACTTATACAAAATAGCTCATTAGACTTTGCTACACTCGAGAAATATTATAAATTGTCTTAGATGCTCGATAGACATTATAAAGCTTGACATGAACTAAAATCTAACTACTTAGCTTGGTAGCAACTAAAATACTTGGTTAACACTATTGGATGAAGGATAAGCTCAGTAGAAACAATAGAGCTCAATAGAAATCTAACCAACTAACTAAATGTTGAGTCACTAATAAACAGATTGACCTTTATGTCAATAATCTCCCCCTTTGGCATTAGTGACATGAACACTTATCAAACTAAAAATCTAAATTCTCTTATTTTTCAAAATTGCTTTTGTAAACATATTTACTACATCTGTACATATTACTACTCCCCCATACATATATCTCTCCTATATACATATATCTGGAGTGTAATATTCTTCTCTCCTTTTATCAATAATATTCTCCTCATTATTAATAAGCATATTTACTTCTCCCCCTTTTTGACATAAATGTTAAAGGTGTATAATATCTACAAGTTAATACCAAAATGTGACAAGAAATAAGAATGTACCTTTAAGATTAGTACCATAGTCTTTTCCCAATTCTCTTGCAATACCTTACTTGCATGCAAGGCTCTCTGTACCTCTACTAATAGTTCCATCATTTGGTTAGCTATGGAGAAGTTATTATCATGGATGAGTGTCTTTGCATGTTCAATGTTCTTTCACAGTGCATCCATGTTTGGAAGAATCATGCCTTGAATTTTTGCAAGCATGACCTTAATTCTAGCTTCTTCCCTTAACAATTCTACCTGGAGATTTGTCACATATCTGATCTTTGTAAAGTGTGCAGAACTAAAAAATGGATCAAGTGACATCTGGTGTGCACTTGCCTTCATATCCTCATTTATCTTGGATAATTTATCCTTGATCTCCTTTGTAAAGATAGATGTGTCACTCAATTTGACAAATAAAGAAACATTATTATTGACAGATGTTTCTAGTGTAGCAAGAATAGTAGATGACTCTACTTGATCAATAGAAATCTTCTATGTTACCTACTCCAAAAATTTATTTTCAAATTTTCTCTCAACTCTCTGCATCAATTTTTCTTTTCCATTAAGTTATTCATTGTACTTGTAGACAATTTCAACTAACTAGTCTAGAATAGGTCATTTTCCATCGACCTCAATATTCAGAGCATCAACAAATATGCTCTTTATGTCCTCAATGACTTGATTAATCTTTTTCTTCTCTTCTCTAAGCTTCTTTTCCTTAGCCCTTTTCTTCCAAAGTTCTCTAATGGTATTGATCTCTTCAACAGTGAGGTTAGAGGTATCCCAATTTGGAAGAACAATATCCTCATTCAAATCAATTTCTTCTTCATGTTTACCATTTTCATTTGGAATGGAAAATGAATAATTTCTTTACCCTTATTCATAACTTCAGTGCTCAGTTGAGACTGATTCTCAATTGTCATTGCACTAGCCATGGTGGAAATAATAGTTGAAAAAGTAGGAATAGCCCCAAATGACTAACAGTAAAAGTAACATTGACAATAGGAATACCTTGTTGTTGCTCAGTCAAGCTTGATGATGGTAGGGCTTACTACTTAGAAAATGAAGGGCTATGCACTTCAGTCATTGAAATAATCAGTAGAACAATTCCAAAGATTGGTTGTGTGCTTGGTGTTGCAAATTTGACCTCAACCAACTTGGTAGAAACCTTCTTTGAGCCTAATTGTACTAAGGCTTTGATCAGAGAGTGAGGAAAGGAAGTCATAAATTCTATTGCAATCTTTTCTACATCAAATTCTTTAATACTTTGTATTTCTGGAAGACTTCCTCCAGTGGATTCTTGACCTTCCTCCTCATCATCAAGATTGACATTTTCTATCTCATCATCTTTGATTTCTACTTCTTCTTCAACATCATCATCTTCATCATTCACATGCACAACAAAGTCACTAGGCTTGTATAGCCCATAGATATTTTTCAATGTGGTAGTAGTAGACTTCACCACATATTCAATGTCCTTAAGTAGTATTAGACATGTATTGAATTTGGGTGTGAGCTTCTTCTCATTTTGCTTAATTGATTCCTTCACCTCTTTTTCACTGAGACTCGGCATAAGCTATCTCAAGGTTTGTTCACTGATGTCTTTAGCAACTTTCATTACATTGTCCCATTTAGGTTTGACTACTTTTAAAAGTACATCAGGAACTTTTTGTGTAACCTCATCAGGTGAAGGCTTCCACTTACCCAATTTTTCCATAAGGGCATCTTCAATCTTTTTTTTCTCTTCTTCACTCCTAGTCTCATACTTAAGAGACTTAAAACATGACATACATGTTCCTTCTTCCAATTTCTTCAAATTTTCTTGAAGGTTAGGTGTAGACCTCTGAAAGATAATATTTTCAGCTTCATCTTCCTCACCCAACTTTAGTTTCCTCTTGGATTTGGAAAATCTTCTTATAAACAGAGTAGGGGAAGACTTCGTAGGTTTGGTTATTATAACCTTCCCCTTCTTCTTGGAAGGCTCCTCCTCCTTAGGTTATGCTTCCTCTACTTCATCCTCTTCATCTTCATCTACCATATCATCTTCTTTTCCTTCTATCAGCATGAGAGGAGAGCTTGATGACTTAGTTTTTTTCATTATTTTCTCAATCCTTTTTCGTTCCTCTGCTCACTGCTTGAGGTAGCATGATCTCAAGCTCAATTTTGGCCTTGGCCTCATCATAAGTGCCAAAATATGTTGCCTTAGGATCCACAAGCTCATTCAATAGAGCTTTAATGATATCTTTAGTGTCATCAATGTTAACCTCATATTCCAAAGGTTTTTAACCTATGCCACTCTAGGTCTGACTACCTGAATGTAAACCTTGTCACAGCCAACCATAAAACAAATATCTTTCTCATAATCTTCTACAAGTTTCCTAGGTATCCTAAATCTACTCTTCAGTTTCTCCTTAAATGTCTCAAAATAATAATCCATAATATTGTCAAAGTTTCCTCCCCATCTCTACTATGAATTCATTTATTTGATATAGTACTAGGGTATCTTTCTTCCATATTACAGTTCCTTTAGAAGGGAAAAACTTCTAAACATAGAAAAATAAACATGCGAAAAGAGAACCAAACTTATATAGATTTTTCTTTGGTACTCAGATACTCTTCATATTCCTTCTCAATAAATTAAAGTAGCTTAGCAAGGTCGAAGGATAAATTGTTCGTTACTACCTTGTATGCCAAGTCAACCACTTCACATCACATGTTGTTCAACTAACTTGAGCTGTAGATTTTGTGAGCTATCACATGAATGCCAAACTTTAGTTCCATGTCAATCACACCACTAAGCTTCATGCCTCTTTCATCCCATTCAAAAAGAGTATGCTTTGTCAATTTAACCTGACCTAGGGTTTTAGTGGTCTTTGCTTTGTTTAACATGGGCAATCTAGTAATTTTGTGTATAATCTTCTTGGTTATCAAAATAGGATGATCTAACCATAGTTACATGTTATGAACATAGCTCAAAATGAATCTAATCCACTTTACTTGAAAATTCCTCAGCATATGTAAAATATATTTCAAACCCTTTGTCTCCAAATGTTTGTGTTTAGGTTTTAGAACTCCATCCACACATAGTTCATTGAATGCTTCATTCATCTATAGGGTTAAAAGCTCCTAAATATAATAGTGATAAAATGAATAGATTTCATGAACAAGAAGTACCTTGGGTGGAATTTGGGATTGTGCTCCAGTTGGGTCAAGTGTTTTTGCTATTGTCAGACTCAATTTGAATGTGGGAGGCTTGCAATCAACTCCATGAATCAACATCTCATAACCTTTCTTAGTCTTGCTACTTGAAGATGTCATCACTTGGTAGGGTTTCAAACATGGGATTAATCTTCAATAGCAACTTCTTAAATCACTCGAAAGCTCTAAATTCATTGTTTACTCCATGCTATGAAAATTCACGATGAAATAATACAATCAATTCCTCCTTTTAATGAATTTTAGTCTTTACGATCACCATTAATGCTTCGTACACATATCTGCTTGATGACAGGTTGTCCTCTACTTAGTTTTATCTTTAATACTTAGAAGACACCTTTAACTTAGCAAGGTCTCATGGATCGGTAGGAACTACCAACTTAATATATGCATCTTGAAAAAGATATGCAACCTAACTTTTCTCGGTAAGGTCTTGCGACCTGATCTTGCTCTATAAGGTCTTGAACTTATGTCATTGCTCAATGATCCTTGTGCATCTTGAATGTTGATATTGATCTTTCTACTTGCTAGCTGGAATTGATGTTAGATGACTTCTTTTGAATCACATTTCCAATGATCTCTATAGGGAACTAAGTTGAAATGGTTGGGCCACCTAACTCACTAACTTGGGTGTCAACAACTTCATGACTTTGGCTTGCATTCTTGAGAAATTTTTTGTACCCATTTCTATCTCATTTATTTTCTAATATTTTCAGCTTTGGCTTTCTTTTCATCTTCTACTCTACCTGTGTTCATACAGTTCTTGGTAAGATGTCCAAGTTCTATACAAATAAAACATCTCTTTATAGTGTCTCTTTTTCCCATGTGATGTTTTACACAATTTTCTCCTATGTACCCAAACTCACCATAGTAATAGCATCCACACCATGTGTCATAATCCCATCAAAATATTGCTTTCACAATTTTCTCTGTTGGGTTCCATTGCTTGGTCTTTCACTCTGAAGATTTGTGTCCTTGTTTGCTACAATTGTGATACTTTCCTTCAAACTTAGATTTCTCTTTGCATTCACTTTCTCTATGACCATGCTTATTGCAATTGTAACACTTTCCATTGAATTTTGTTTGACCATTGCTCCAACACTTATTTGATGTATGACCTATCTTATTGCAATGATTTCAAGTAGGTCTTTTGTTTTTTTGAGCTACTTGTTGAGATGATTCACCTTCATTTGTATATCCTAATATAGCTTTGCCTTTGTGTCTATATTGAGTTTACTCATTCAACTGATTCATGTTTTCTTGAGATTTCATCATTCTCCCATTGGTTTTCTTTTCCATGTTGAGATCATTTTGCAGTCTTTCATGTTCTCTGTCCTTAGATTAATAAGCTCTTGATTTGCATCATTGAGTTGATCAATACAGTCTATTTGTTGAAGGGATAGTTGTTGAATTTCATTGTCCTTTTCTTTTATCTCTTCTTTGGCTTTGTCCTTTTTCTCCATGACTTCACATAATTTGACTAATTGGATTTCTTGCTTTCTTTTCAACTTTCTGACTTCTTCTTGAAGATTGGAATTTTTCTCAAGTAGGTCTTTGACTACTGCATCAACTTCATCTGAATTTATTTTTGGGCATAAGTCTTCAATTCTTTCTTCAATGTAGAGATTGTCATCCATTTTTGCTACAAGATCTTTCCTTCTTTGCAATAATGGAGAGAGTTTCTCCTTTGCTTTCTTGAGTTGTCCAATAGTTAATTCCAGATCCAACTTTTCACTCTCAATAGACTTTTCTAGCCTATATACCTCCATTTCTTCTAATCTTATCTCAAGTTGTTAAACTTCTTCTATGAGAACCCAATGCTCTGATACCAGTTACTGGAAATACAAGGTAAGCTAGGTTACTGAGAGCAGAGGGATGAATCAAGAACCAATAAAACATTCACAACACTTTGACACAAGATATGGTGATCCAGAAACCTTCCAAATAGAAAGTAAAACTGGGGTGGGGTGGATACCCATAATCTTTAGTACAGCAGTATAAAGTTAACCTGTTAAGGCTTACAATTGATCACTTTTGATGATCTAACTTGTTAGGAGAAATAAGGATTGTTAGGTCCACCTTGTTAAAGGATTTACAAACATTTAGTGAAGTATGCACTCTGTTAGGAGATTTAGCAAAAGATTATTAAGTCCACTTGGTTAAAGGATTTAACTGATGCACCTGTTAGAATGAATCAATGGTTGATCTCTAATTTGCAACTTTGATTTGTTGAATAAGATTTCTTGAATTGCAATGATCACTTTACTATGATAGATAAATCTTTGTTGTCCCTTATACTACTTGTAGCCTTCTTCAATTCACACTCATACACTTCATATTACTTCTTATCGACACACCTGGATATGATACAATGATTTAAATATATATCAATCCAAATAATTATCTAATAGAGTCAGCTACAATACCAAATTCATCATAATTCACAAAGTTGTCCCAACTACTATAACTCAGGTTTCGAAGTCAACTTAGTGATGTTCAGACACTTGGCAAACACTACCAATGCTTGACAAACCTTGGCACTCAATTGAAGTTGAAACTTGATCCATATTGATCACTTCGAGTAGTACAAACTTAGTTAGCACTGTGTGACTCAGTGAACACTAAGAAACTTAGTAGTTGTTGAATCACTTGGTTGACACTACATGACTTGGTCGACAACATTATGAGCTCAATAGACACTATAGAACTTGGTTAACACTATAGATCTCAATTAACACTAAGATATTTATCACTTCTATAGAATAGCTTGATAGACTCTACTATGCTCAAGCAATACTATAAATTGTGTTAGATTCTTTGTAGACACTATGAAGCTTGACATGAACTGCAATCTGACTACTTAGCTCAGTAGCAACTGAAACACTCGATTAATACTATTGGATGAATGATAAGCTCGGTAGCAACTATAGAGTTCGATAGCAATGTAACCAACTAAGTGTTGAGTTACTAATAGACAAATTGACCTTAGTGTCAATAGTTACCATAAGAAGAACTTGACTCATCATAGTTGGACCATCTATACCTACCCCATCAAGACCACCCCATCAAGACCATAGTATAACATCTTGGAACACCTTGGAAATATGCCAGCTTAAATCTCCATTTTAGATCTCTTGCACACAAGCCCACTTTACTAAGAGATCCTTGATAGTTCTTTTCATGAGTCATGCTTCCCTACTGATATCAATGTCATAGAATTTTGCAACCTATTAGGCCATCTATCCACATCATGCACATTTCTCTTCAAAACATTAGACATTTGAGTTGTTGAGACAGATCATATACTTCTACTTTGCATAGATGTCATGGTTTCTAACTTTGTTGTTAAAAGGATCATGATAGATAATGGATCGGCCTTGAATCTATGTACTTTAAAACTCATCAAACAAGCAAGATACATTGAGGTGGATATCCTAAATGAAGTCATCACTATCAAGGCATATGACTATTTGGAGTGAACTATTGAAGGAACTATCCTTCTACCTATCAGAGTTGGCCCTACCACTCAAGAAATAATCTATCATGTGGTTGATCTTAACCTACCATATAACATCCTCCTCAGTCAACCATGGATTCACGCCATGAAGGCCATTCCATCCACATATCATTAGTACAATAAATTTATGCATAATGGCACTGACATAACCATCCATGCTGATCCCAAACCCTTTTCTTATTGCAATGTGGTAGACACCTCATATAATAACCATTGCCCTAGAATCAAGATTGGAAACACCATGGCTAGCTCCTCTGGTACTTGCCACAATCCAAATACCATACTAGCCTCTACTCTTTCCATGGTTAAGATCAACTACCAAGGTTATGGAGAATACATTCTTTCAAATGCCTTTGTTGTTGGTGCTCTACCACTTGATCCACATACTTGGGGGTGCCCAACTTATCAGGGGCTAAATCCCAACATTAATCCTTAGATCAAACAACTCAAACCCACCACATTTGTTGCAAATGAGATCTTAACTGGAGAGGAAACCACCCCTAATATTAGTACATGGCTATATAGAGAACCTACAAGAATTTGGTACATCTCTGATACCATGTAAGAATTTAGTATATCTCTAATACCATGTAAGAATTTTCCTTAGGAAAAAAATCACCCAAGATCAAGGAACTCAAGCACAAGCACAACAATAAACCAACAAGGTATGATCAGAATAACAATATTCAAAATTGATTTATTGTCATTCAATGTTATGTCATGTCATTTTCATACACACTAGGAGTGCCTCTATATAAAGGCCTCTAGAATGCCTAGGAGTCAGCACATTGATAAGTCTTACAACCAAGCACATGTCCACCAAGTGTGGATTATCCTCCATTAAGCATAGGAGTAAGTGCAATGAAGAGAGGATAAGCCTACAAAGGTGTAGGATGCAAAATTATGTTGTAGATATCATGTGCTTAATTAAGAGTGCAAACTATTGTGTTGTCTACATGACAACTCAGGTAACAATGAAAACTCTAGTGTTGTAGACACCATGTGCTAAATTAGAGTTGCTTACTCCTGTATTGTCAACATGACAACTCATAAGAGTACACACACTCCTAGGTATCTCACCTAATAAATAATAAAATAATGCATTGACCTATGTAAACTTAAGTAAAGTGTAATAAGTAAATACTTATTTACACCAATACCCCCCCTTAAGTGCAACTTAGGGGAATGCACTTAAGCTTACAAAAGCTAGGATGAAAATGCAAGATGGGTCCTAGCTACTAGGCCATATTAGGTACCCATGCACAAAATGCAAATACAATCTCTTATAAAGTGGAGAAAGAGGGAAAACCTCATGAAAAAAACCCTCCCCCAGAAAGAGAGATAAAAAAATAAGATGCATGGATGGATGGAGTAATCAAGACCCCCCATTATGACATATATCAAGTATATACAAAAGAGAAGTATGAGAATGACAAAACCCCATAAGAGGAAAAAGTACCCCCATAAAATAGAAGAAGAAGGAGACAAGGTAGTCTCCCCCCCACCAAATGTAGAGTGTCAATTAGTGATAGCTACTCCAATGTAGAAGCCGGTCCATGACTTATGAATAATGTTCCTCCCCTTTGGAAGAAATAATGGTAGAGGTACAAATGAGATGCTTCCCCAACATGGAGAAAGAATCCCTATGATGAATGGTCTCTCAAAAACCTACTCAACTATCCCTGTGTCGATGTTGATAGTCACTCCTTCCAATACTACTGAAAAGAGAAATGTTGGATCAAGCAAGGATGGATGTAGAACCTGTTCCAAAGAACAAATTGTCTCCTCAAATGATAAAGAGACCTCCTGCAACTATTGTACATAAGAATCCACAATCATATCAACCTGTGAAGACTAGTCATGTAGAGAATAGATAGGAGGGTCATAGTGAGACCTCATGACAATTGAAGAAGATTTTGCTTCATCAAAGAGAAGATGTAGATCACCAAAGATGTCTCCCAAATCTGCTATGTGTGACTCCATGAATAAACCTGAAATGTCTGCCAAGAAGTAATCGACTGATGTTGGAACTGAAAGACAAAGTGTACCCTATTGTGTTGAAGTACATGAACCTATCACTATGGCAATGGATGAAGTATTTGCCTCAACAAAGAGAAGACTAATATCATCAATGATGTCTCCCACATCTTTAATGTGAGACTCCATGAACAGGCCTACAATGTCTAGAAGCAATTCATCACATGAAGCTAAAGTAGGAAGACATGGTGTTTCCTACTGCACTGAATCAGAAGCATCTGTGGCTGGAACTGGATTAGTAGTAGCAACAGGAGCATTAGGAGGTGTGATCTTATCTAGAGAAGATGCAACTACAGTTGGAGGTAAAAGATCTTTTGGGAATGGAGGAATGTGTAGATCTCCATACATCTCCTAAAGATAGATCCAAGTATCATATAAATCAGTTGACTTCATGTCATCAAGTGAATCCATAACCTCCATATTCATATGTAGAAAGAGGGCATGATAAATGATGGAACCAGTGTCACCATTATATGAAAGTCCTTTCTCATATGACAATGCATTATGTTGACTAAGATAAGTGAGAACCAATTGACTCCACTACTTATAGTTTTGTGTATTCAAGGTAATTAAATCTTCCTCATCCATTATGTACTATTTAATGTAACTGCCAAAATACAAAAAAATAATCAAGCCCCCTAATGTATGATTGGGTGCTTTATAGATAGTGCATGTACAATAGGCCACTTTATCAATAATGGACTTAGTGGACTTCTAATTTTTTAGTTTACAACCTCCTCTTATAGTTCAAATCTGGAACTTTACAATGTAGCTTAGAAATACAATAATTTTGAAGCAATACAATGCAAAGAAAGGACCTATTTCTGAAAGTCATATTTGAGTCCAGACAAACCTATAATCTGATTGTAGATCTGGAAAGTAGACAAAAAATTAAGCACTTAAAAAAAAAATGAAACCTAAAAATGTGTCCAAAAGAGCCTATACTAAGCATTTGAGGTTGCAAAAATTAGGATTTGTGACTTGCAAAAAAGTTCAGGAATAGAGAGCTCAAACATCCTACACCAATGTGTAGATCATGAAATTCTACCCCAAAACAAAAAAAAATTGCTTGCAAAAAGGAGTCCGTATGAGGGAGATATCACTATTTGAAAATCACCTCTATTATTATTTTTCCTGAATCATCGCAATCACGCCTTCAAAAATTAATTGACTCTAGATTTCACCTCAGATGTCCGATTTTGGTGAAACAAAACTCGATATGGGGGTTTTTTGACCTTCTAAATTTGATGCCAATATCTAATTTTCACCAGCAAGCTCTTATCTTGTCCTGCAAAAAATCTCTCCTCTACAAGCCTGATGGCCAAAAAATTAAATACGTAGATCTAAAAAATAATGCAGAGAAATTGTAGAGACTGGAATAATAAGATATACAAATCTAAAAATTAAATTTAGAAATCTGAAATGATCATATTAGATTTGCAAATCGGACCTTTAGGTGCCATTTTGCAAAAAAAAATTGCCTCAAATTTTACTATGGCGTAGGGTAGGTGAATTTATAGTCAATTTTCACTAAATTGACATTCTGAACACAAAGGCAAGGTCCATTTTGGCTCTAGATGCTCCCAATGACTGTGATACTTTAGATCTGGGTCGAGCTATCCTAAGAGAGGTGAAGCAAGATCAGTCTCCAATGGCTATGTGAAGAGATTTTCCCTCAGCTCTGATACCATGTAAGAATTTGGTATATCTCTGATACCATGTAAGAATTTTCCTTAGGGAAAAATCACCCAAGATCAAGGAACTTAAGCATAACCACAATAGTAGACCAACAAGGTATGATCAGAGTAACAATATCCAAAATTGATTTATTGTCATTCAATTTTCTGTCATGTCATTTTCATACACACTAGGAGTGCCTTTATATAAAGTCCTCTAGAATGCTTCTAGAATTCCTAGGAATCAGCACATTGATAAGTCTTACAACCAAGCACATATCCACCAAGTGTGGATTATCCTCCATTAAGCACAAGAGTAAGTGCGATGAAGAGAGGATAAGCCTACAAAGGTGCAACATGTAAAATTATGTTGTAGAGGCTATGTGCTTAATTAAGAGTGCAAACTATTGTGTTGTCTACATGACAACTCAATTAATTATGCAAACTATAGTGTTGTAGACACCATGTGCTAAATTAGAGTTGCTTACTCCTGTATTGTCAACATGACAACTCATAAGAGTACGCACACTCCTAGGTGTCTCACCTAATAAATAATAAAATAATGCATTGACCTAAGTAAACTTAAGTCAAGTGTAATAAGTAAATACTTATTTACACCAACAGATCCACCTCTAAAAGGTAAAGAGCTCCTTGACTACTTTAAACAAAAATACCTACACTCACATTACCTTGCTACTAAATAATGGGATTATCAAGGAGGCAGCATAAGTCATGAAGAGTCAGGCATTAGACATCCTATATAGGCATACAAGGAAGAGAAAAAGAAAGGACTTGGCTATGGGCTCCTCGTAATTTAGGACAACACGAAAGATGGTCACGCTTTTTTAAACATGCAAAACAATCTCATCGAGGTCATAGACATCCTTGAGGAAGTTGAAAAGAAAGCCTACAATGATATTTTCCTTGACAAAATTACCTTAGGAGCCTCTGTGCTTTATGTACTTTTCATTAATCTCATAGATTTACCACTCGTTCATCCCAAACTCATTGATTGGGACCAACCAAGTGTTATCTATGTCGATGAATTCTCCACAGAGCATACGCTCCTCAGATTCATGGGAGTTGAAACACCACACAAGAAACAACCTCCACAGTCAGCTTATGTCTACAAGTTTGATCCAAAAGGTTACTTTGGGGAGGAGAAAATATCTAGTCACAAAATTGATCAAAAGAATTACAACAAAAGCAAAAAAGAAAAGCAAAAGCATCCCATGGTGAAAACTCTTCTAGAGCACCATCGGATCACTAAAAAAAAAAAAAATAAATAAAGGATGTATCCAATGGAGAAAACCTTTCTAAGGCACATGAGGATGGAGATTTCATCCTTCCCTCAACAAGATCATAGGCCAATAGTGTCATCAATCCTAATAGAGGAAACCATACCAATCAATATTAGTCTAACAGAGACACTAAAAATCACATACACTGCAACATCTTTACCACCTGAACAAGTGGATCTTCTCATTTAGGTGATCCAGGAAAATATTGGTTGCTTTGTCTAGTCCTATCAGGACATGTTGGGGCTAGATCCTAAGTTAGTGGTACACCACTTGGTCATAGATCCAAAGGTTGAACTAGTCAAGCAAAAACTTCATAAGATGCATCCCAAAATTATACTACTAGTCAAAGCAAAGCTAGAAAAATTTGTAGATGCAAAGGTCATTTTCCCAATGGACTACTCAGATTGGATCTCTAACATGGTACCTATCACAAAGCCTTCTGGGGATATCAGGATTTGCACATATTTCTGGGATCTTAATAAAGTGTGTTTAAAGGATGATTTCTCATTACCAAATAAAGATATGATTGTTGATCTCACCACAGGCCGTGAGCTCTTATCACTCATGGATGGTTTCTTGGATACAATCAAATTCAAATAGCAAAAGCATATTAGCATAAGATAACTTTTACTACTCCTTGGGGAAAATTTTGTTATAACATGATGCCTTTTAGGTTGAAAATTTTTTGGGCAACCTATTAGTGAGCCATGATAGTCATATTCCATGACCTCATCCATAAAACCCTTGAGGATTATGTGGATGATATTTTAGTCAAATCTCTTAATGCCCTTCATCATTCATCTCACCTTAAGGAAGTGTTTGATCATCTAGCTAAGTATTGTATCATGCTCAACCCCAAGAAATGTGTCTTTGGTGTCAGATCTGGAAAAATCCTAGGGTTCATTGTATCAAGGTGTGGTATTGACATTGACCCTAAAAAGGTTAAGGCCATAGTGGATATGTATCCTCCCAAGACACTCAGATAGCTTTTCTCTCTCCAAGGGAAGCCGCAATCAGTCAATGTTAAGTTTTGAGCCCAGAAATCAAAGAAGATAAAGAAACAACGAGAAAGAGCCATAACTAAAACCATAAACACCAAAATTATCCTAGGAAAACCCTTTAAGAATGAAGAGAAAAACCCTAGCCACACAACACAAATATATCTTTAATGATAACAAAATGTTCAAGTGTACAAAATCTTTGCTTGATGCAAATATATAACAATAGGAGATACTCTTCACATTATAACTGAAGGTCTCTTGAGATTCCCATAAATCCTATAATTAATTATAATTCTTTGGATATTCACACCTCAATGCATGAGAATGACACATCATTTACATTTAATATTTCAAATTAAACTTAAGTGACCTTTTTAGCTAAAGATGACAATATCAGAAATAACGCCCATATTTCCAAAGATAAATATTTCTATCATAGCTATAATCTTCAACACTCCCTGATGTAGTGCTAGGTAGGAGAATCCCCAAAGGAGATGTCCTAGCCCCCAGCAATATAACCACACAGTGGAAACACAATAGCAATAAGCAACAATGCAAGATCTGATACCAACTCACAATAATTTATTCATAAATGTAACTGATTACATGCAATATTTCCAACTATAAGGCCTTCTTAGTTATAGCCAAATACAATAGCAATTATAATAATAGTTCTACAAGATCCCTCAACATCCAATTAAAACACTAGCTAGTCCAGATCTGTAACATAACAGCAATCAAGAAAAAACCACCAAGGAAATCTAAACTTGTGCTCACAAGCCCACCAAGAAATCTCCTTGTTTTGTAGTCGTAGCCCTGGCTCTGCTCCAACTTATCCAAGATCCAAGTGTAAACTACCTCACATTTGGTGCTCTGTCCACACACTCACAACTTCATCAAAATCTTGATGTAAACTGCCTCACATTCAGCACTATGTCCACAAACTCAGGAAAAAATTGCTCTTCAACTACTCTCCACACTCCAAGATGGATAATCCTCTTAAAAATACTTCACCACAACCCCTACTTATACCAATCTAAGCCACAAGTTGGCCCAGAATGCCAAAAACTAACATTAAATACTTGAAGAGCCACAAGTCGGCCTACATCAACAATTAAATGTCCAAAAATTGATATTCAAGTAAAATCTTGATATCTCCTAGCTTTGATTGAATTAAAACTCATGCTTCAAACTGTGAGTATTAATTTAGGTCCTCTACAACCCCTTAAATTCACAAAGGCTAATTCACCAAGGATAAGTGTGCATCCATCCCGAAAGTTGAGCACATAAAATTGTCGCGCAGAATTCCTAGAAATTAATACTTCGGGAGAATTGCCATATCTCCCAACTAATGGGGAATTAGAACTTGTACCTTTGACACAAGGAAGCACTCTAGGACCTCTTCAATCTTTGAAAATAAAATCCTCTAATTCATTGTAAAAAATTACTTACATGGCCTACAACAAGTACCCAAAAACCATAAAATATAGTTTTAGCAGCAAGTTAAAAACTGAAAACATGAAAGATAGCAGTGCAACCCAAGATGCTCCTACATCAGTCTGTCTTAGCCAGAGAGATATCTTTAGCTGATTGATCACATAATATAGATCATATAAAATTTCATGAAGTCACTCAATATGAAAATCTTGCAAGAAGCATAACCAGATTCTCTTATAACACTAAGAGAATAATTTATTCATGGAATTTCTCAACATGATAGACCTGAAAAATTTACTCATAATCATGGAATCACTCAACATTAAAGATTTAAACCAATCAACCATAATCATGGAATCACTCAACATGAAATATTTGAACCAATCAACCATAATCATGGAATCACTCAACATGAAAGATTTTAACCAGTAAACCATAATCATGAAATCACTCAGCATGAAAGATTTTAACCAATCAACCATAATTATGGAATCACTCAACATGAAAGATTTTAACCAATCAACCATAATCATGGAATCACTGAACATGAAATATTTTTAAGACTCATAGCTAAGTCTTCAATCACAGACTCTCTCAATGTAAATTGTCATGGAATATCTCAACATGAAATCCAACTCCCATCATAGAATCTCTCAACATGATGACATCATGGACTCTCTCAACATGATGTTCATTATCACATAGTGAAAGAAATATCATAGTTGATCTTACAATCTTATTGTTGATTTCACATTAATAATAACACATAAAGTCATAATTGAAACTCTTTTCCAACATAAGTCTCAAAAATCTACTACACCAAATCATGTAAAAGAAAACAAGGGTTTTAATGAGAACTCCCTCTCAATCAAGAACAAATCCCTTTGGTCATAACTTATTCCAATTGATTTCAATCATGTCATGCAACCTCCCTCTGAAGTTGAATATTAAATTAGTCTTAAGGAGTGTTTCCATCTGCATAGAATGTCTTGCAATAATGAAAGATTAATCAATCACAAATATCACTGCTAAGGCAAACACTATGTATACCCAATTTTCAAGAGATATAATCATAAATACTTACATATTTGTGATCAACATGCACATGATTAAATACAAAGGAAAACCTTTACAACCAAAATAATGTGATTGATATCAATATAAAACATCACAGTAATACTTATCTCTTTTATATGCAAACTATTCTAGGCACATGCACAGAGAAAGGCAATCCTGCTAAAAGATTTTTAAAAATATATAAAAGGTGGGAAGAAAAGGAGGTTTTTGTCTTCCCTTTTAGTTTATAGAACTCCCTTTCATAGATTCTCATCTAAACTGTTGATGTGTACTATCACTACTTAGGCCACTAGCACCCATACAAAACATAGTGCCTTCTCATTGGCCATTTCCACTGGATGGTCATTTGCACATACGAATATCTCTTTACCAAGGGCTGACTAAGAAACATCAATACTTTCTACTACTTGTTGACAGGATTTCTTCAAGACTTCTCCAAATCTTGATCGATTCTATTTTTCCTCTCATCAAATTTGAATGATAAACTACTCTACGCTAATGTGATAGGAATCATTAGCATCAACTCTCAAACAAACATCCACGATAATACTGATCACACACAAAATATTATAACTCTTCTATACTCAACGTTGACTAAAAACTTATGCATACAGTTTATGGTACATTACAAAAGGGTGTTGTTACATGATACTCATGCAAAACATGTCACAATGAATACGATAGGTAAATGAGTAAACAAGAGAAATTTATGTTTGTTATGCATACAAAATAATAACATAAGCATATCTAAACTCTTAATTTAAAAAAGCAGCAATTTAATCTATTAAGAAATGAGGATACATCCTATTAGAACAAAGACTCACCTTCATTAAGAAATGCACAATATTACAGTTACCTATCGTGAGCATAGCCTATCCATTTCATAATGATGAAAAAAATTCTATCTTTCTCATCAAGATTCAAACAGCTCAAAGAATGAAATGATACATGCTTCTTGCTAACTGCCCCCCAAGAGAGTTTGATAAAAATTGATGTGATATTTAATTCTCACTCATCAGGCTCATCAGATCATCAATGTGGCTTCAAGTCCATAGCCTTCACTGCCAGGTGCAATGGGTTTTATTTTCTACCAATAAAAAAAAATTTACTTTCACATATCAAAACATATACTCTCTGGTCATCTGATGGTCCTGATATACCAAGTAATTAAGATAGATAATTTTATTGTTCTTATCAAAAACCTGAACATGAACTCAAGATGCTTTCTTGTTATCTTCATTGAGAGCATCAAGAGAAATGAGTAATCAAGAATAGAGTTCTCTCCCATGCACTCCATCCTTGCCCAAGTCCTCCCTCCCATGAATTCCTTCGCTACTCATCTTCTCTGACCCACACCCTGACTCATGCGCCTCCATTTTCCTTACAGAGATGATGTTGATTTGCATGAAATTAGAAAGAACTCATCTATTGTGTGCTACAAATGGTTGAGGAGAGCCACAGAATTAAAATTAAAATATCCTTTGCAAAACTTCACAAAAGGAAAACATGTGAAATTTGCACACCCAAAAATTTATAGACCAAGCCACGATATCTACTGACTATTATAAGCTCTGATACAATAAATAAGTTAAAAAAAATAGGCAAGGAAGATAAAAACATGATCCTCAAAAGTCACAAGAGCCATAATAATAAAATAAGACTCAAGAGGCAAAACATTTGAGAGTCTAATACAACTAAGATTTCCTAACAAAATTTTGATGATTTGCATATAATGGGAGAAAATATAAAACACTCAAAACATAGTAACGGTGCCAACACAAAGCATGTGAAGACATGAAAAATGAAACAAATAATAATTTTGACATGGGGAGAGCAAATGCAAAAGTGGGACTAGTGTCCAGAGTCGTAAAGCCATAACCAGGCATACCAAAGAGAAATAAATATTTACATAAATCTTTACACATGAAACAAACTTTCAAAAGAAGAGTAAAACTTTGAATAGATACAAACATATCCATAGCTAAAATCACAATCATTATAAGAAGAGATAAACTCAATATTGATATTAACTTGGCTATGATACCATGTTAAGTTTTGAGCCCAAAAAACAAACAAGTTAAACAACAATGAGAAAGAGCCATAACGGAAACCATAAACACCACAATTATCCTGGGAAGACCCTTCAAGAATGAAGGGAAAAACCCAACCACACAACACAAATATATCTTTGTTGATAACAAAATGTTCAAGTGTACAAAATCCGTTTCTCGATGCAAATATATAACAATAGGAGAGACTCTTCACATTATAACCGAAGGTCTCTTGAGATTCCCATAACTCCTATAATTATTAATAATTCTTTAGATATTCATGCCTCAATGGAGGTGAATGATACATGTCATTTATATTTAATATTACAACTTAAACTAAGTGACCTTTTCAACTGAAGATGACAATAATGGTAATAATGCCCATATTTCTAAAGATAAAGATCTTTGTCATAGCTATAGTCTTCAATGGTCAAAAAATTCATCTCTTAGCTAACAGATAAGTGTCAACCATTTACACACTTACTCAAAAAGGATCAAAATTTTAGATGGGATCCTATTTGCCAGTGCAACTTTGAACTAATCAAGCAATACTTGGCTAATCCACCTATCTTGGTTCTGCCAGTTGCAAGATGACCACTCATATTGTACATCATAGCTACCCCAACAACACTAGGTGTACTACTAGCACAACTTGATGATGAAGGAAAATAGAGAGCTATTTACCATATCATTCATACTCTAGTTAGATATGAGCTTAACTATACACCTATAGAAAAGCTTGCTTAGTTGTGGTTTTCACCACTCATAAACTCTATCATTACATGTCGAGTCACATTGTCTAACTAATATCCAAGATTGATCCTTTGAAATATATGTTATCACATACAGTATTCACAGGATGCCTAGCCAAATGGATCATGATTCTCAATGAATTTGACATCCAATATGTCGATAGAAAAGTCATCAAAGGTCAAGCTATAGCATATCACTTGGTTGATGCACCCTTGGTTGTTGATCAACCTCTCATTATGGAGTTCCCAAATGAACATCTCTACTTGATAAGGGAACAACCATCCTAGAAACTATACTTTGATGGATCTTACACATCCCATGGTCTCGGTGTCAGCATGCTATTAGTCACTTCTTAAGGTGATTATATTCCTAAGTCTTTCAAACTCCAATTCCAATGCACCAACAACATCTTAGAGTATGAAGCTCTTATTGCAGGGCACAAAATAGTAGTTGAGTGAAACATCATAGAGCTATAGGTTTTCAAAGATTCATAGTTGATTATGAAGCAAGTCCTTGATGACTATCAAACAAAGGATGATAAACTTCAAACTTATAAAGAATTGGTAGATTAGTTGAAGCAACAATTTACTCAAATCCAATTCACACAAGTACCCAGATTGCAAAACAAGGTTGTAGATGCCATGTCTACTATTGGTTCACTCCTAGAGATCTCTTGGGAAGCTACATAATATGAATTCTTACTTGAGCAACTACATGATCCTGCTTATGAGAATGATGAATCAACATGAATATGCATCTTGGTTGGTCCCCAATCCCCATGGTACCCCAAAATTCATGCATGTCTAATATATGGTATCATATCTCCCCATCTTACACAAACCCAATGTTAGAACCTTATTTGTAGAGCATCTCACTACACAATCATAACTAATACCCTATATCACCATGGTTATCATGAAACTCTCTCTTGGTGTTTAGACCAAAATGAGGTTATAATGGCTCTCAAAGAGGTACATGTTGAACTTTGTGCTGCTCACATGAGTGGTATAGTCCTAGCTAAGCAAATACTTAAAGTTTGATATTATTGGCCTAATCTAGAGCATGATGCTTGTGACTTTTTCAAACTGTGTCTACCTTGCCAGCAACATGAAAATTTAGTACGAGGTCTAGCTTAAGATCTTCAACCTATTACACCACCATGGCCATTCGCATGTTGGGGGTTTGACCTTGTTGGTGTTATAGCACCTCTCTCATCAGAAGGACACAAGTGAATAATCAATGTGACTGATTATTTCACTAAGTGGGTAGAAGTAGTTCCACTTATCACCGTCACAAGAGTTCAAGGTGCCAAATTCATCCGGTATCACATTATCTACCGCTTTGGCATCCTAGCTACCATTTTCATCAAAAATGGAGATAACTTTGAAAACCTCAATATGGAAGAGTTGTGTAGCTTCCTCCACATTCATCACCATTTTTCCAGCCTCTACTTCCCACAAGGTAATGTTTAGGCTAAGGCAACTAACAAAACCTTACTCAAAATCCTAAAGAAAATTGTTAATGATTTTGGTCGCGATTGGCATTTGCAAATCAACCCCGCCCTATGGGCTTATCGCACTTCGTTTTGTACATCCACAAGCACAACCCCATACTCCTTGGTCTATGGTGTCAAAGTAGCACTACCTATTGAATTTGAACTCCCATCCTTGCACATTTCTTTGTGAGGAAAGATATCAGATGAGGATTACATAGTAGCCAAACTCACCCAACTAGATCTACTTGATGAGAAAAGGCAACAAGCCTATGACCATCTCATGGCCTATCAAAATTTCCTCAAGTGAAACTTCAACAAAAAGGTTCACCCATAGTAGTTTTAGGAAGGTAACATGGTCCTCAAAGAAAATATGAAAGTCCACATAGACCAAGAAAAGAAGGGAAAGATTGAGCCCACATGACTTGGTCTGTATGTTGTCACAACATCTTTTAGCTTCAGAGCTTATCAACTATCAACACTTTAGGGTGAAACACTGAATGATCCGACCAACATCATTCACCTCAAGAAATTATATGCCTAAGATCCTCGGTGTATCCTATTAATCCTATTGAAAATACCAAAAAGGTCCAAAAAAAGGAAAGGAAAAAAAGAGAAAATAGTAGAAATAAATAAGCATAAAAAGGTGAAAACTTGGCAATTCAAGTGCCTTGGATAGGTACCTTGGTTAAAAACTAGCAAATAGGCACCATATGTACTTGACCTTTTCATTATCTATCAGTAATCTACACCTCTGATGCCATCTTCCACATCTCATCGCCCAACTTCCCATTTCCCCAAGGTGTTCCAAAAGTCCATCGCCACACTATCACTATCATAGCATACTATCCCCATCCTTGAGCTTGGAAATCCAATAAGAGAAAATATATTATATCATGGTTAACACATATATCATACCCTTGTACCTTACCACATGTATCATATCAATTGTATTGTATCTCCTGTACCATATCCATGTATTCTATCTCATGTAGCATATCGCACATAGCTTCTCTCTTGTACCATATTTGTGTATCATACCACTTGTAACTCTAGCAACGATGTACTATATTAGATCATTCATCCTACATCCTCATCGAGAGCTCTTTTCCATTGTCAATATACCACTAGTCTTTTCCTCTAAACTTTTGTATAAAAACCCTTGCACATATCCTTGTTCATTTGTTGTATTTCCTCTTTTTATGTCCTTCCTATTTTGGGTCATTTTTTGAACCCTACAACAAAATCCCTTGTCATTCTTAAGAAAGTTATGGTTGCCAATTTCATCATAGTCCCAAATACTATCAATAGGTTCTTATAGGATGCATCCTTCCTCATGTCTAAGCTTGGTCCATCAATATCTAGTCCTATTGATCTCTTTTGAAAAAGGTAACTCTTTCATGAATTTATTTTCTCTTGATATTGGATTTCACTTTTGGTTCTTAAAAGTTTCTTTTCCAAGCAATTTGGTTGTTCCCTACTCAAGGTTACCATGATCTTTTATATCATGGTGTGCTACGAATGGGACAATTAGAGAGCAAGGTTTTGATCAGGTCTTTTCTACTTGATGTAACTCTTGCATGTTCTAAACATGTGTTCATTGATGATCACATGGTGAAATTGGGAAATATCATTTTCTTGTGGGTTACCTAGTATTGTTTCCACTGTGATTCCTCTAGGACTCATGTGTGATGCTAGGGCAATCCTTATGTGCTTTTTTGAGTCAGTCATATGTAATATTGGGAAATAGGCCTTGATGTTCTTGGTAACCTTGGCATATCCCCAATATTCATATATCAAATTAAGTGCTCAAACTACATAGTGGTACTTTTCAATGAAGTACTCCACCCACAAGCTTCAAGCATAATTCCATCATCCCATCACCTTGTTCCATAAAAAAGAAAATCTCATTCATCTCCCTTTTACCACATCTGTATTATCAAATCCTACATGATCTTACTGTACACATCTATCCCACTTTTTGAACCAAATTCCATTTGTAAAAAGCATCCCTCAATCCCCTATCATCCTATCCATATTCCATCCCATCACCTTAGATTGAATCTAACAACCTATCCCATTTTCATTCATTTTGGTCCCCTAACCCATCAAATCTCCCTAGACTTCCTATCCTACAAGTATTATGTTCAAAGTTGTGCACATTGCTTCCCCCCAACCAAGGCTACGATTGATCACTGATATGCTACAGATCCTATCCCCACATATGTTTCCCTGTCATTTTACTTGCATTTCATATCATGTCCACTCATCTCTCCCCACATTCCCATGATCATTTTCAATTTTTTTACGTCATCATTTGTATCATCATAATTATTTAAAGTCCCCCATCACTTATCATTTCCATCATCATAATCTTTATGGTTCATTATATCTCATCCACTTTTCTTATCATAGTTTTAGATCCACTTTCATTATCATAGTTTATAATCCATTTTCATTATCATAGTTTTAGATCCACTTTTATCATCATAGTTTTAGATCCCTTTTCATTATCATAGTTTTAGATCACTTTTCATTACTATAGTTTTAGATCCCTTTTCATTATCCTAGTTTTAGATCCATTTTTATTATCATAGTTTTAGATCCATTTTTATTAGCATAGTTTTAGATCCATTTTTATCATCATAGTTTTAGATCCATTTTTATCATCATAGTTTTAGATCCATTTTGATTATCATAGTTTTTGATCCATTTTCTTTATCATAATTTTAGGTTCATTTTTAGTTGTTCATTTCCATTATCATAATCTTAGGTCCATTTCCATTATCATAATCTTCAATTCAGTTTTTCATCATCACAAACTTTTAGAATCATTTTTAACATCATAACTTTAGGTTCATTTTTAGTTGTTCATTTCCATTATCACAATCTTAGGTTCATTTCCATTATCATAGTCTTTGATTCATTTTTTCATGATCATAAACTTTTAGGATCATTTTCATTATCATAATTTTAGGTTCATTTTAGTTGTCCATTTACATCATCCATTTTCCATCATCATAATTTTAGGTTCATTTTAGTTGTCCATTTCCACTATCTTAATCTTAGGTTCATTCTCATCATCATGCACTTTTAAGTTAACCATTTCACTATCATAGTTTTTCAAAATCATTTTTTACATTATTCATTTGCATCTTCCTAAATTTGCAGGCTCATTTTAGTTCTCATTTTTTACATCATACATCTCATAAAGAAAGCATCATGTCCTACATCAAAAAAACATCAATAACATCATATCATACATCACATGGAAAACATCACATCCAGCACACAACATGTCAGTATCATAGTCCATCTGATAAAAATATCACATCTTGCATTGAAAAAATTAGTATCCTCATCCATCTCATACATACAATTACATCCTACATCATAGAGTGTTAATACCATCATACATATCAGATATATCTCACAATCCAACATAACACCTGTCAGTCCATCTCATACATCTATCCACATGCATCTCATAAAAATGAACAATCAAAAGTCACATGGCATAGTACAAAGTACACACATATCCACCCCAAAGAATGCTCATGTATATATATCACATCCTCAAAAGAATAAAGAATGCATCACTCATTCCTAGAAGAATGCAAAAGTCCATCATAGTCCAATTGAATGTCCATATAGTACAAATATCCATATGAACACATCATGTTTGTGCCCATAAAAATACATCTCAAAAATATCTGAAATATTGTCCATCATCAAAACTGTAGCATATCATTACTTATTTGTATCCTCATCCATTGCCTCCTTGCCCTGAGCCTCATATGGATCTCTCTTGACACCTGCTGGTGCTGGTGGTGGAGGAGGTGGCACCATCGTAGCTCCACCAATACTTAAATTCTCTGGCTCATCCCTCCTCCCACAAATCCCCCTATCTCGTCTCTAGCTTTGCCCTATCTTGTGGCTATGCCCTATGTGCTAAGACCCACCAGTCCTCTATGAGCCCCCAATGCTCCATCCACTCTTCCCACCTCCCCACATGCATGTGTCTATGCTAGTTATGCCTGACCAAGTCAGTCATCTATAATGCTCTATCTAGTCCGTTGGCATCACTACATGGTATCTGCTTCTATAGAAACCTACCCTCTCCTTTAGATCCTCTACCTCCCCCCTCAACTGCCTTAGCTCCTCCAATCCTCTCCCCACTACCATTTGTACCCTTAGCATGGCCACCTCTCTCACTAGCCTATCCCTCTCCTCCTAAATAATCTCCATCCTACCCTCCATCCTCTGCCTCTCCAATGCCATGATCTCCACCTACCCTCGAACCACCCTATCTCCAGCTGCAATGTCCCCATCTTAATCCCTACTTGGTCTACCTATCCTTGAGCTACATTATGCTCATGTTAGAATTGATCCCAATCAACTCTAAGCTGGTCTCTCTCCTACTGAGTATCTCGCAGTAGTTGGCTATTGGCATCATGTGCTTGTTGTAGAGATGTGTATCTCCTCACCAATCCATCATTCCCTACCCCTGATGATGATCCTCCCCCTCCTCTACCTACTAGCCCCTAAGCCACCTCTCCTCTCTCTCCCTATGGCCTCCTCACCTCCTCATGTCTGCCCTCTCCTCTCTCTGGTTGTGGCCTCGCATCCTCATGTCTCCCCTTCTCCTCCACCTCCCTCTGCCTACACCTCGGTGGTGCCTCCCTCTAGACCATAGCCTCTACCCACTATCTCAAGCCTCTAGCCTCATATCTCCCCTGCCTCACCACTCATGTAATCTCCCCTACCACTATTGCTACTCTTGTCACTTATGCCTGGCCTACTAGCCTTGAGTACTCAAATCCATCTATGTACTTCTGCATAGAGCCAACATCTACTACCCCACCGAACCAATCCCATTCCTATGGCCCTAAGTCTCATCATTCCTACAAAAATTCCTCTCTAGAGAGCTAGTCCAAATAATTTCATTAACTCTCTAGTAACCCTTTGATACCAAACGAGCTCTCTTGGTGCAATCTGCAGCCATCCAAACTGTCGTAACAACCTATCTAGCCGATACTGCTTGGCAATGTACTCCCATCAACCAAAACTAAAGCAAGGTGAAAGAGTATAAGGCAATTGTTGCCTCTCATCAGCCCATGACCCGAGACCCATATACAACCTCCATACAACTATGTGTACCTCATCCAACTAGACTCACCAATAGTCAACCTCTTTTGTATGGTGATAGGTGAGAGGATCACCCCAACTATATACCATAGGCTCCTTTGGTTGCATGTCTCTCTATTCAATTGGTCTGAATATCACTATATGCTCCCACACCCACACCTATAGTGGGGTTAAAAATCCCACGCTCCTCCCCTAGTGGTGCCCTGCACCCTAGTATAGTATCTAATGAAGATCCCAATATAACTCAGCCAACAACAATGAGCCCCATGTCATCAGGACTCTATCATCCATGATTTGCATGATTGTCAGTATCAATTCCAAACTAACACCAGCACCACCTATTTTTGGGGCAATATACCTCAACACTAGCCCACATACATAAAAGTATATCTTGAGCTCTACAGCCAATAGATCCAAATGCTCATCTAATGCAAACTAGCCCCTCTGGATATGAAACTCAACTTTGGGCCCCATCAATCGTCACATAGCCACCTCTCCTATGATCTCCCTAGTTGCCATCACTAGCATACCTCACACTAGTAAGTGGAAGATCTTGTATACCATAGGCTCCTTTGGTTGCTTGTCTCTCTATCTGATCAACCTAGATGTCATTATATGCTCCCACACACACAACTATGGTAAGATCAGAAAGCTCACGCTCCTCCCCTAGTAGCGCTCTGCACCCTAGTATACTATACGATGAAGATCTAGATATAACTTGACCAACATCAGTGAGCCCCATGCCATTAGAACTCTGTCATCCATAATCTGCATGATCATCAGTATCAATGCCAAAGTAACACTCGTATTGCTTGTGCCTAGGGAAATATACCCCAACACTAGCCTGCATACATAGAAGTATATCCTCCGCTCCACAGTCACCTGATTAAAATGCTCATCTAATGCAAATTGGCCCTCTATATATGAAACTCAACTCTAGGCCCCACCATTTACTGCACAACCACCTCTCCTATAATCTCACTAGTCATCATCACTAGCATACCTCACACTAGTAGAAAAAAGATCATGTACACATCCTCCAAAGTCACTATCATCTCACCAGTCGACAAATGAAATGTGTCAACCTCACTATGTCAACGCTCACATAACATTGTCACCATAACCATATAGGTTCATATGTGGAGTAATTTGGCCAAATATCCCACCACAATGGCATTGATGCTCACCCAATCTATCGGTGTAAACTACTCCCTAGCACAAAGCACTGTAGCATGTCACTCTCGCAACACCAAGACATCCAGTGACCACTGCATCAAGTAAATTGACACTCATGTCAGTCCTCTATTCCTCTAACCAAAATTGTCTACCTATGTTTCATCCCCCTCCCTTTTTCCCACCAACTTAGTATCTTACCCTTTCCCCGCATTCCCACAAGAGGGTTTACGTTCCTACGAACCATTTCCCCCCATGTTCCTGTTACTACACTTTTCAACAGGATCACTCCTTGACCTTTTTCTAAATCCTATCCAAACCCTAACATGCATTTCCTCTACCCAACCTACAACCTTGCATTCTTGTAGCTACAGATCACCATAGGAACGCGTCTTATCCTTTGCCCCTCCTGATCAACTTTCCCCCGTTCTCACATTGAATCTCTCCTAAACTACCCTTCCCTACGGGACCGCATTCCCACCATCAGGAACACATTCCCATTGCCAAGATTGCTAACCCACATAAAATTCCAAGCAAAATTGCATTCTCACAATAACGGCCAACCAAATTTTCATTCTCACAAAAATGGCTTTTGACCACTTTTTAATCCCTTGTCGATCCAAATTGCAATATCGTCGAACCTGTGCCTGCACGAACACATTTTCTAAAATTCAGGAACGCTACTAAATAAAATGGAAAAATGATAAGGAAAAAGTTTTAGAGCCTATCGATCAATTTGGTGTCTATTGTGCTTGCACTCGTCGTACCACATTTGCTCGATACTTTGGTCATCCCTACACAACCATCGCATTGTCCAAATCAAAGCTCCAAATCACAATATCTCGTTGTAGATATGAGAGAAAATAACTTTTTCTAGCCCTTTTAGACCTCCTTGTAGGCCCTATGTGGTGCCTTATTTCCCTCTATGACCCCTCCAATGACCCCCTTTTCCTCTAGCCTTGTTATTTTTGCAATTTAATTGTCATTTTAACACTCTTTTAGTCCATCTATGTCTTCCTGCTCACCCTGACTTATTGTAACTTTTCAACAAGTCATCAAACTTTATTTTCTCTCCTCATTGCCTTGTTGAAGGGCATCACATAGCCCATTCTATCCTCTTCTACTCGAGACTGTTTAAAAATCTTCTTCGTGTCATTTATATTTGAACTTCTTTCAAATAGTATTGTTCCAACATTGTGTCAAAGAGGGACAAAATTTAGGGACTAAATCTAATTACATCACAAGGTAATCTAATTTAGTCATCTTTTAGGACATTATTGATTAAATATTTTATATTTGATTAATTAATTGTCATCCCCTAGTAAATGGTTTTATAGAATTAACTATAGTCCAATTGATAAAATCAAATGATAACCCAAAATCAATTTATCAATTAAATCCTCATTCTTATATTAAATTAAATAAATGACAAAATCTATTTAATTTAATCTCACATCCTCCCTTTATTAAATATATCATTTAATAAATCAATTCCAAATCCCTAACCATCCTAAAACCCTATTATTACCCTAAGCCAAACCATTCACGCATACTAACCTCAGCCAACTAATTAACCCATCCCATCAAAGCTAAGTCACTTACCTCCTAACCCCCATCCTAAGCCAAGCCTAATCCCCCTCCTAAGCAAGGGTTAAGACTTTCTAACCCAAGCCAAAGTCAAAAGTCTCCCCTATCCTCTTACATTCCTATCCAAGAGCATTAATGGCTCTCACATGCCATAAATGCCCTTAAATGTCTCTTACATCCTTCTTCAACACTCCTCCTCCCTCATAATTCCAATTGAACCCCCACTTTGACCACCGAATCCCCTTGTGACACTTATCACAAGGCTAGAGCTTTGAAGAATCACAATCCATGTGCTCTCCCTTCCTTATATCCTAGCCCTTCCTCACCTTTTCTCCATCCTTACATCCTGACCCTCCATCTCATCACCCCTTAGCCTATAAATTGAGTCTTTTTGCTCTCACAAATCATTTAACTTCCATGCAAACTTATAATGTCATTTTAGAGAGCAAAAACACTAAATCACACCCTTGCCATGCAGGAATCCTCACTCACCCCATACACCATATTTCAATCATTTGGATATTCTTACCCATTGAAGGCTTGAAACATGCTTGAGCACACATCCATCCATATTCAGACACATCAACATCATCATAGGTTACACTTGAGGAGCTTACCATTTTTTGTTTGGTTTCCTTTGTAATGTATCCTTTTGTCTTATCCTATGTTTTGCTTATCATTTAGTTGTGAATATTAGATTAGATCTATATTCTTAGCATACAATATTTCATAACACTATAGATACTATTTTAATTGTTAACATTCTAGTCATGTTTGGTATTAGTGACATACACTTATTTAGATTGTGAGTTCATACTGAGCTTATTGTACAGTTAACAATGTTAACCAAGCATTTCAGTTGTTACCGAGTTCTACAATTGCTACCAAGTCCTTTGGACAAATTCCAGTGTATGCCAAGTAGTTACAACTATTGTGAAGATCAGTAGTGTAAACCAAGCATCTTAGTGTATGGCAAGTTTACCAGTGCAAACCAAGTTGTGCAGTGGTTATTGAGTTTGCAATTGATGTGATGCGAGTCTAGTGTTGACCAAGCTACTCAGTGTTAACCAAGTGACTCAGTTTATACTGAGCTTGAGGTGATAGTGTTTACCAAGCTATGTAGTGGTAACCAAATGATTTAGTTTATATGATGAGTTTCATAGTATTCGTCGAGTCACCAGTGCAGACTAAGTTCAAGACTACTTGGAAGTGATCAGTATGGATTGAGCTTTGATGTCTACCAAGTGCATGATGATGTCAAGCAGTGATAGTGGATGTTGAGCATCAGAACCTCACCGAGTCAGTCTTTAGAGCCCAAGTTTCTACACTTTGGCCAACTTTGTAATTATGTGATTGGATTGATATATATTTAATGTATTATATCACATCCAATGTATGTATGGAATCAAAGATGAAGTAATGTAATCATTATAAAAGAGAAAAAGTGTGAATTACAAAGGCTACAATAATATAAGGAGCAACAAAGATTCATTTATCACAGCAAGGTGATTTGTACACTCAAGGGAATCTCATTCAGAAAACCAAGTTGCAAATCAAAGATTAGCTACTACTTCATCCTAACAGGTGGATCAATCAAATCCTTTAACAAGGTAGACCTAATAGTCGTATGTAAATCTCCTTACCAAGTGCATACTTTATTGTATGTTTGTAAATCCTTTCACAAGGTGGACCTAGTAGTCCTTATTGCTCCTAATAGGGCAAATCATCAGAAGTGATCAATGTAAGCCTTAATAGGCCAACTTTATACTGCAGTACTAAAGCTTGTGGGTATTATCCCCACCCCAATTTTACTTTCTATTTGGAAGGTTTCTAGGTCACCAAATCTTTCTGTCAAAGTGTTATGTATGCTTTCATGTTTTCTAAGTTTCTCATGCATGAAGTTAGATTAGAATTCATATAAAGGATTAAATGCTAATTGGGTTAAAAAAATTAGAAGTTACTGATACACCCCTCCCATCTTAGTAACCTAGCTTGATTTAATATTTCCAACAATTGGTATCAGAGCTTTGTGGTTCTCAAAAGAAAAGTTTAACAACTTGAGCAAAGATCAAAGGCCATGGAGATATTTAGACTTGACAAGGCTATTGACAATGAGAAGATAGATTTGGAAATGGCTATTACCCAACTCAAGAAAGCAAAGGAGCAACTCTCGACTAAATCTCTGAAAAGAAGAAAAGATCTTGCAATTCAAATGAACGATCATCTCTACATTGAAGAAAGAATTGAAGAACTTCATTCAAGAAATCCAGATGAAGCCAATGAAGCAATCAAGGAACTCCTAGAAAAGAATAGTTCACGGCAAGAAGAAGTAAGCATAATAAGAAAACAGCAAGAAATCCAGTTAGTAAGATTATGTGAAGTTATGGAAGAGAAAAACAAGATAAGAGAAGGGATAGAAGGAAAGAAAAATGAAATCTAACACCTATCCCTTCAACAAGCAGACTTCATTGATCAGCTCACCAATGCAAATGAAAAAATTATGAACCTAAGATTAGAGAATGAAAGATTGCAGAATGATCTAAACTCTGAAAGGCAAACCAATAAAAGAATGATGAAATCCCAAGCAGACATAAATCAATTAAATGAGATAAATCTCTATAGACAAAAATGAAAAGCAAGAAATGGATATACAGAAGAAGGAGAATAATCCAAGCAAGGAGCTCAAAAGAATCAAAGACCTACTTGTAATCACTATGGTAAGATAGGTCATACTTCAAACAAATGTTGGAGCAATGGGAAAGAAAAATTCAATGGAAAATGTTACAATTGTAATCAACATGATCATAGAGAAAATGAATGCAAAGAGAAACCAAGATTTGAAGGAAAATGTCACAAATGTAAGAAGCATGGGCACAAATCATCAGAATGCAAAACCAAGATATTAAATCCAACAGAACAAATTGTGAAAGCTATATTTGGTTGGGACTACAACACCTGGTGCAAATGTCACTATTATGGAGAATTTGGACACATTAGAATGAATTGTGTAAAGCATCATTTGAGGAAAATAGATACTACTAAAAAATGTTTCATTTGTACTGAACTTGATCATCTTGCCAAGAACTGCATGAACACTGAAAGAATTGAAGATGAAAAGAAGGAAAAGGTTGATAACATCATAAAATAGATGAGACAGTAATGGGTTCCAAAGTCTACCAAGAATACAAGTCCAAGCAATGATGAACAAGTAACTCAAGAATTGAGTGACTCCACCATTTCTACTTGATCTCTCAAAGAAGTATTGGATTTGTGATACTAAATGAGACATTAGATATCAATTCTAGTCAACAGGATGAAAGATCCAAACTAGCATTCAAGATGCAAAAAGGGGTCACTGAGTAATAAATAAAATTTATCACCAAGCAAGGTCGGTTTACTGTCTTACCAAGCAAGGATGAGTTATAGACTCTACAAAGGAAGGTCAAAAGTAATCAAGATGTGTATGGTCACTGAGTCACATAGACTTCACCAAGTATTAAATAAAAGGAAGTGGATTTCAGTTTGTCAATTTTATCTAACCTTCATACCAAGAATTTATGGTAAAATTTTGATAAAAGGAATGAAATTGAAGTTATTTTTATTGTGAAAATTTTCAAGACCTATTGCATAGTGCGATCTTCAAGGGAATTCAAGCGATTTGAGTGAATTGTTGATAAAACATTTGAATTCTCTCAAGCCCTACCAAGTGAAGATGGCATCCAACAGTAGCAAGGTAAACCAAGGTTCAGACATGCTAGTTCATGGTGTGGAATGGAAGGCACCGGACTTCAAGCTCACTCCTACAATCGCTGAAACCCTAGACCCGAGTGGAGCGCAGTCTCAAATCCCTTCCAAGGTACTATTAATTAATGACATCCGTTCTCATTTCAAATGTGTGATTCAAGAAATTGGTACACTAGAAATGGATGAAACCCTAGAAAGGTTATGTGTGAATGGCATTTTGAAACTCGGACATCAACATCTCAAGGCTAAAGGATTAATCCATATTCTTCACATGCCCTGTAAATTCCAAGTGAAATGGATTAGGTTTATTCTTATCTAAAAGCATAATGGATAGCTATGGTTGGAGCAACCAATTTTGATTACGAAGAAGATGATTCATAGGATCACTAGTCTCCCCATGCTGGCAAAAACTAAGATAACCAAAACCCTAGGTCAAGTTGAATTCGAAAAGGAAACCCAAGCAGAGTGGGACAGAAGAGGCATGAAAATAAGCAGTATAGCTGATATGGAATTGAAGTTTGGAATCCATACCATTGCACACAAAATCTACAGTTCAAGCAGGTTGAACAGCGTGCCTTGTGAAGCAGTTGACCTAGCATACAAAGTCATCAAGAACAACCTTTCTCTTGACCTTGCCGAGCTACAGTTGAAACAATGCATCAAGAACATGCAGAGCATCAAAACATCTAAGAACAATTCATGTAAGTTTTTCTACCTATTGACATGCTTATTCTTTTATGTTTAGAGATTCTTCCCTTCAAAAGATACAGTTGTATGGAGAAAAGATGTGCTTGTACTTTATCAAATTAATGAGTAAATTGCTGACATGGGTGAAAATTATAATAGTATTATGGATAACTATTTTGATGCATTCAAGGAAAAAATGAATAATAGATTCAAAATCCCCAAGAAACTAGTTGATGATTACAAGGATGATATATGTTTTATGGTAGATAGTGATAAAGTATACATTCAGGCATTTAGGCCTAGAATTGCATGGGTTAAACCTCTTGGATATGAGGTTAACATTGATGAAAAAAAAGATATTATTGAGGCACTAATTAATGAAAAAGTTGATCCTAAGGTAGCCTATTTTGGTACATATAATGAAGCCAAGGCCAGGATAGAACTAGAAATAAAACTCCCTCGGGCAGTAAATAAAGGCAAGAAGAGAATTGCCAAATTGGAAACAAGTTTGACTCTTTTGTTAACCAAGGGAAAAGGTAAGGATGAAGAAGCAAAGGATGAGGAAAAATTAGAGGAGGAAGATCCACTAAAGAAAAAGGGCAAGATAATCATTACCAAACCTACTAAGCCATCCACAGTAGTGTTCACCAGGAGATCCTCTAGGAAGAAATCAAATGAGGAAGGAGAAGACATAATATTTAGGAAACCCCCACCCACCTTCCAGGATAGATTGAAAGATTTACAATTAGGGGCCAACATAACCAACTTCAAGGCATTGAAGTATGAGATCAAGACTGAAGCATAACAGAAGCAGATTGAAGATCTGGTAATGGATAAAATGGGTAAGTGGAAATACTCACTTGATTGGCTTACACTTTATATTCCTAGTATTTTGATGGATAAGATTAAGCCAAGATGGGAATTTTCAAAGCAAACTACTAAAGATATATATGAGCAAACCCTAAGGAAGCTTATGCCAAGTCTAACTGACAAGGAAGTGAAGGAATCCATGAAGAAGAATGAAGAAAAACTAACCTTGAAATTCAACACTTGCCTTGTATTGGTGAAAGACATAGAGCGTGTTGTAAAGAATACAACAAATACATGGAAGAATGTATATCTTCATGTATATCTTCTTCATAAATCAAGAGATTTTCCAGTCACCGTAAGTGACAAAGATGATGATGATAATAAAGAAGAAAAAGATTAAGAGGAAAATGATGAAGAAATAACACAATTTGATAACATTAATGATGAAGAGGAATAGAAGCAAGAGGCTACCAAGGAAGAAACTCAGGACAAAGAGGAAACTAACCCAATTAAGATTGTTGCAGTGGTTATAGCCTAACTTCCTCATTCTCCAAGCAAGGTATTGATAACATCAAGTGCGGAGACAACCTTTACAGAATAGGTTGTGTCCAGCACTCCAAGCACAACCAGCCAATCAATCTTTGCACCAATATAGCTCAATATATCATTGACTAAAGTACCAAATACTTCATCCACTAAGCTGAAAACTCTTCCCTCTTCAAATGTGATTAGGACATCTGTTTTAGACACAACAATTTTGGATACACCAATTTTGGCTTTAACAAGTACTCCTACTAGTATTTCTATAATAAGTATAATATCAATTTTTATAGCAAACCCCACTATTTCTACTATTATTTCCATTCCAAGTACACAAGTAATAAGTGCAAGGAAAGTTGAGACCAATCCTCAATCAAGTACAAAAATTTTGAGCAAAGGTAAAGAAAAGGAGGAGGATGTTGGTCTTTATGAGGAAATTGTGATTCCAAATTGGGATATTTCAAAACTTACTCCTAAACAAATGCAAACCTTTGGAGAATTACTCCAAAAGAAAGCCAAACAACAAAGGCTAAGAGAGGAAAGAAATAAAGAATTCAAAATCATTGAGAATGCCAAGAATATTTTGGCAAAGGCTATAGGCATAGAGATTGATTCTTCTCAGCCAATTTTGTTTCAATTTGTAGAAGCAGTCCAGAAGTATAATGAGGATCTAGATGGACAAGATAAATTACTACAAAAAGCAGAGAAAAAGTTTGAAAATAAAGTGTTAGAGCACATTGCTCAACAAATTGCCATTTACCAGGTAGAATTGTCTACTATTTTGGGTTCTCTAGAAACCTCTTGTACAAATGTAACTCTACTTTTTGGTAAACTATGCGATATTCCAAGGTTTACTATGGAAATAAAGGACAAATTGTCAAAGATTGATGAAGATCTCAAAGCAAGTGCTCAACAGTTATAGCTTGACCCAAGTTCAAGCTCTGTACATTTCAAGAAGATCAGATTTTTGACAGATATGCAGGCTGAATTGCTTAAAGAAGCAAGAATAAGATCTGCATTGATAGATATCCAGAATATGGTACTCCCCAAAATGGATGCACTATAGAAGCATATTGCTTATTCAAAAACTCTCATCCATGATAATAATTTCTCTATTGCAGACCATATAATTGAACTTTCAACAGAAGTGTAGGTGGCATTACACATAAGTAGGGTCTTGCAAGAGAACTGGGACAAGACTTTGGAAATCATATTGAAGGTACATTCACATTTTTTATCTCATTTTGGCAATACTATGTAAATACATATAGCATAATTCTTTAGCATCAATGATAAAAGGGGGAGAAGATATTTGAAAAGATATTGGAGAAGTTATAAGGAGATAAAAAGGAGAAAAGATATAAAATGTAAAAAGATTGAGGGGCAGGGGGGTGGGGGCGATTGAATGAAAGTGTAAAGAAACATTGTATGTATAGTATACTATATAGCACTACTATGTATAGAAATGTATCCTTTACAAAAACAATTTTGAAAAATCTCAAAAACAATATACTCTACCGAGTTGGAGATATAAGGTGATGGATAATTTAGTATTGACTTATAAATTTTTTGTCACTAATGCCAAAGGGGGAGATTGTTGACATTCTAGTCATGTTTGTTATTAGTGACATACACGTATTTAGATTGTGAGTTCATACCAAGCTTATTGTACAGTGAACAATGTTAACCAAGCATTTCAGTTGTTACCAAGTTCTATAGTTGCTACCGAGTCCTTTGGACAAATTCCAGTGTATGTCAAGTACTTACAACTATTATGAAGATCAGCAGTATAAATCGAGCATCTTAGTGTATGCCAAATTTACTAGTGCAAACCAAGTTGTGTAGTGGTTACCAAGTTTGCAATTGATGTGATGCGAGTCCAGTGTTGATTGAGCTACTCAGTGTTAACCAAGTGCTTAGTTTATACCAAGCTTGAGGTGATAGTGTTTACCAAGCTATGCAGTGGTAACCAAGTGATTCAGTTTATATGATGAGTTTCATAGTATTCATCGAGTCACCAGTGTAGACCAAGTTCAAGACTACTTGGAAGTGATCAGTATGGACCGAGCTTCTACGTCTATTGAAGGAATGACAATGTCAAGCAGTGACATTGGATGTCAAGTATCAAAACCTCACCGAGTCAGTCTTCAAAGCCCAAGTTTCTACACTTTGGCCGACTATGTAGTATTTTGCGTAAACTTGAATTGTGGTTGACTTTGTAATTATGTAATTGTATTGATATATATGTAATGTATTAGATCACATCCAATGTATGTGTGGAATCAAAGAGGAAGTAATGTAATCATTATAAAAGAGTGGAAGTGCAAATTACAAAGGCTACAACAGTATAAGGAGCAGCAAAGATTTATTTATCAAAGCAAGTTGATTTGTCAAGGGAATCTCATTCAACAAACCAAGTTGCAAATCAAAGATTAGCTACTACTTCATCCTAATAGGTGGACCAGTCAAACCCTTTAACAAGGTAGACCTAATAGTCTTATGTAAATATCCTTATCGAGTGCATACTTTATTATATGTTTGTAAATCCTTTTACAAGGTGGACCTAGAAATCCTTATTGCTTCTAACAGGGCAGATCATCAGAAGTGATCAATGTAAGCCTTAACAGATCAACTTTATACTGTAGTACTAAAGCTTGTGGGTATCATCTCCACCCCAGTTTTACTTTCTATTTGAAAGGTTTCTAGGTCACCAAATCTTTGTGTCAAAGTGTTATGTATGCTTTCATGTTTTCTAAGTTTCTTATGCATGAAGTTAGATCAGAATTCATATAAAAGATTAAATGTTAATTGGGTTGAAAGTTTTAGAAGTTACTAATTCACACCTCCCCTCTTAGTAACCTAACTTGTTATAATATTTCCAACATTTAATATCATGGTGGCATCATACATTTATATACATGTATGTATGTATGTATGTACACACACACACACACACACATAGGTGATGATGAAAGGAAAATGGAGACGTCATCACAGAACAACAAAGGTAATGGTTCTGAACATGAATTTTTTTAATGATAGTTATAAATTTATTTATTTTTATGTTTTTCCAAGTAGCTCATGACTGTCCAGTGGTGTACTCTATTGAGAATTCGTTAAATCCTTATCAAAGTAGTTAGAGGTCATACCTGGTGATTAACAAATGGACTAGAATAGTGCCCCATCCCTTGAATCTCATTTAACAATGCTTTCTCCCCTTCATCTACTCCTACAACCACTTGTACAACATTTCCACAATAATAATAAGTTCTTCCATTTCAATTAATATTAGAATATAACATAGATAACAGTAATAACAACTAACAACTATCATCAATTAACAAGTAAATATAACAAGCAATGACTAACTGCCATTATCAATATGAAATTATACATAATAATTGTTAATAACTAAGTTAGCATGAAATAAAATGGTTAACTATAGCTTCCCTTTTCACATGATCAAAAGAAATGATGGTTTTAACTAATCATCTCAATGGCTATAATTTATTTTAATAGGTCAAAATTTTGGGATGTAACATACCCTCCCCCTTATGTTTTCATCATCCTCAATGAATATTCAAAATAGAATTTAAAAGCAGTATATGAGCAAATAATGTCTTGGCATCACAAAAAGAGCAAAAAGATAAAAGGAAATGATCAAACTCCAGTCCTAGAGAAAGGATGGGGGTATTTCTAAAAAATCTCATTATATTCCTCCCAAGTAACATTGTCTTCTACATACTGGTCCCACTAGACCTTGCATTGAGTTATGTCTTGATTTCGTAAGTGAAGCTTATGTACCTCAAGCATTCTAAGTGGTTCTATTTCCATCACCCATGGGTCTCATACCTGCAATAAGTTCCAATCAATTATATAATCATGATGAGTGATGTATTTCTTAAGATATTACAAATGAAAGGTGTCATGCATCATGGCAAGACTACTAGGTTCACCACTTATAACACCTCAAAGGGTCCCACATACCTTGAGGCTAACTTGGCATTCTTACCAAACTTGATGGTACTCTTTTGGGGCTTTACTTTTAATAGCACCTTTTCTCCTACTGAGAATTCTCTAGGTATCCTTTTTGCATCTGCCTAACATTTATGTCTATCATTTTCTTCTTTCAATCTTTGATGGATTTAAATCACTTATTCTTCCATCTCCTCGAGCATTTGATGCAGGAGCATTAAAAGCAATCTTTCATCACCCAAAAATATTTTATTTTCAGTCTTTTCTATTTTAATAAGGACTAGTAGACAAGGTACTATTTATGGGAATTTGCTATTTTTAGTAAGTTTGTCATACGAGCTTAGAATGTTGTCATTTTCTGCACAAAGGTTCATTTTAGACTTATAAGCCTACCATAAAAACCTCATTGCTCCAGCTTAAGTGTTAGAGAAGTTATTGAGGATTTTCGGTGGTAAAATTTGCAAAAAAATCTCCATGCTCATTGTTAGAGGCCTTAGAGTGCCCATAAGAGGTCTAAAAACTTGATGAAAGCAGACTTATGCATTTCTAAGCCTATAGATCATGAGTTGGCATTTCCAAAAAGTGGTTATAATAGCCAATCAGAGCAACAGTTCATGAGTTATGGCCTTTCAAAGTTGGGCTACCCAAAATATCTAAAATAATTGTCAAATATGTATTTAGCCAACTCCATATGTTTTGTTAGGGTTTGTTGGCCCTAGGTATTAAGTTTGAGTGTCTAGAACCTTCACGGGCAACATAAAATTGACTATTTAAGAAAGGCTCAAACACTGTCTAGGATAGCTCTGGGTGGTAGTTCACAGCTTAGTTGTGAGGCCTCGCAACGACCCTTTGTAGCCTTAGTTGTTACTTTATCTTTTTGTTACTCACGACTCGAGATGTCGAGACATTATCAGATACTTAAACATATCATATTATTTCATGTTGTGTAATGTTATTTTCAGATATTTGATGTTCGTCATTTAATGCTTTAAGTATATGTATATGATGAATTAAGTAAAATGTAGGATTAACACATTGATTTTGGAATCTTTATGATTAAGGATATAAGTAGGATGCAAGAAACCCTGATTTATGTATGTTTCAATTTATGTGAATTTCTAATACGTATATATGTACATGTGATTTTACGGGACTACTGATGTGTGTAATGAGTGTGCAGATATTTAGCCAAGAAACCCTACGGAGGAATAGAACTGATCTCTATGTGTTAATTTTGGAAACTTTGTTTTTCGTAATTCAAGTATTGTATTGTGAGATGTATGTATGTATCCTTTTTGTGATCAGTTAATGTCAATGTTCGTAACTATGTTCTTTTAGTGTCGCTTGACACTCATGAATTTTTTATGTTCTTCTTCGTGCTTTTAGGGTTAGCTGTGTAACCTTTGGACCTTAGTTGGTTTAAGTTAGTGTTAGTTGCTAATTGGGTTCTTAATCGAGTTTAGTCATCCCTAATCTGGATTAGTGCTTAATCTGCATTTTTGAGTTGTTAGATGGTCCTATTTTATTTCCTAGCTTTTGTTTGGCTCTAAACCTATTCCTAAGGCTTTAAATCATGAAATTATTATACCCAAAGGGTATGGGTATGGGTGAGGGGTCTTTTCCAACCCCTAAGCCCCTTTTTTGACTTTTGAAGCTACTCAAAAAGTCTCATTTTGCCTTTGTACGAAAATTGAATATGACCATCATGAGTTACGTCACCTCCATTTAGTGTTTAACCATGGTGTGGGTTGAGTTAGGAGTTTCTAGAATTGTAAGTGGGTGGGAGTAGCTATTGATCCTTTTGGGTGGTTGAGTTGGAGGCTTATTTAGAGGCCTTTCTTGGACTAGTTGAGGTTGTTACCCAATCTCTACATTTAGAGAGGAGTTTTTGAAGATTGAAGGAAGGAAGTGGAAACTCTACTCAAACTTGTTCATTGCCATTACCTCTTTGTGAAGGTAGGAATTCTCATCTCCCTTGTTCAGCTTTTATGTATGTTTCATGCTTATGCTACCTTGTTGTTGTTCAATGTTTGTATGCTTGTGGGTATGTTGGGAAGATTTGCAAACCATGTTATTTTTGGATGATTTTCTTTCCTATTTATGTTTGCAATTTTGAGATTTTTCTTGCATGGGTGTTTTGGTATTACTCGCCCTTGGAGAGGGCAGAAGTGACCAATTTTGGGAAAGATCTGTTTAATCGGACTCCAACCAGTGTAGAGTCTCTTCTCAGGATGAGAAGAGGGAGAAAGGGTAGGGTGTTATCGGCCCCTACCTGTCAGCACAAACCTTGTATGATTATGGTATGTTGAAATGGAAGAACAGAAGTTCTTGGTATATAGCCCCGATTGGGCATCTGTTTGGTATTGTGCTTGACTTCTCTTGGTTGGAAGAATCCACTTTTCCCTAGTTTTGATTCATTGTGAAAACCTTGTATGAATATGCATGTTTGAATTGTTCTTGGTCATGCTTGTTGTCACCTGATCAGAATTATGTTCCCTCCATGGTACTATAAATGTGTTGCAAAAAACATTATAAATCCCTTGATGAGGGTCATGAAGAAAATCCAATTATATTGTTGAAATTTGGGATTGATATCCTATTGTAAATTGTATTTTAAACTTGTTGTAAATGGCAATGAAGCCAGGTTTTCTTCCTGGTTCTTTCCCGGCTGAGCCTTTGAATCAGGTTTGCCAATAAAATTGGTGTTGAGTATAATTGTCTAACATGAGATTTAATCGTAATTTTTCAATTATGTGAATGCTCATTAAAAATAGGATGAATGATGATGGTTTAATTTAGCAAAATTTTCAAGTTCCTTATATGTTCAAAATGATAATTATGTTAAGGAAAGAAAATAACGTCTATAGTTGATATATTGCAATACAAGTTGTATAGAAGATCATATTAAATATGGTGTTAATATGCCTCAAACTATTGTATCCATGTTTTAATTCTATTCAAAAATATAGACAAAAAAATAAATAAATACATTGCCATATATATCTTTACTTAGAAAATTTTCAAAAAAAAAAAAAGTGTTCCAAGAGAGCAAAAAATCTCTGGTTTTTATATGGGAAGCAAATTTAAATCCTCCTCTTGAAACAGAGAATCTTTAAAAGATTCTTTAAAATATCTTTAATATCTAAAATATGTTTTATTTTATTTCAAAAGAATAGAAGACTAAAGATATATATTTATATAAATAAAATAAAACAATATCTATTCTTACCTATATTACTTTTTGTCTTCAATGGTTTTCCTTATCCCCTTGAGGTTTGAAAAGACTTATGTTTTAAAATATAAACAAAATCAACATTATGCATTTAACCCTCTCTTCTTGGCGTCAGTTCTTTGAAGGGGGCTTGTAAAGTTTTTAAAACAAAGTCAATTTCTTTATCATGGCAAGTGACATCACCTGTACCCCTTCATAGATTACGCAGCCTTAGAAGATCTTTGATTTGGACATGCTTGTGTTGGTAGTTGTGAAAAAAGTTGTCAATAGTTAATACCTTCTCCCTTATTTCTGTATTGCTTCATTGGTCAGCGCATGAGCTTGACTCGGGCAGAGTGTAACAACATGGGAAACGCATGGAAAAGTGAGCAAGTCAGTTTTGAAGTATGACTAATAAAACTTATCACATTCCTTTAGCCTACGTTTTGTCTTGGCCAGCAACATATTTATTTGCCTTGGCCCACGTGTAGCCTTGTCTTGCGTGAGATTGTGGCTGGGAGAGTGTGAGGAGAAAGGTGGAGTGGGTGGTCAGTGTAAGTTTTGGATTATTTTAGATTTTGTTTATTTGCTTCAGTTAGTTAGTATGTCTAAATAGTAAAGTGTGTTTATTAATAGTATTAGTTAGAAGTGTAGTTTAATATTAGTAAAGTTTAGATTTTTAAGTAGTTTAAAATTCAAACTTTTAGATTTTGTTAAGTTTTAGTTGTTAGTAATTTAAATTTTATGTTTAAAATTATGAATCAGTTTTAGATAATTATTTTAGTTTAAAGTTAAAAATTAGAATTATCTAAAGTATAGTTAGTACTAGTTTAATTTTTTTAATATTGTTTTGATGTTAGGATTAGTATTTTGATTAAGTGTTTTGATTTTGTTAATAGTATTGTTAGTTAATTTAAGTTAGTTAAAATTTAATAAGTTTATATTTTTGTTAATTTAGTTTGGTTTTTAATATCATTTAGTTTAAATCTAAAGGGTAGTTAGATAGTTTAAGAATTAGTTATTTAATTTTGTTTAGTAGTTAGTATTATTTTATTTCAAGTATAAATAAGAATTATTTAATTATTATTTGGTTTGAGTATGTTAATCATTGTCTTTAATGGAAATATCTTAATGAAGTTAGATTCTCAATTTAGATATAATTTAATTATTATTTCTTTATTGCAATCATAAAGTTTTCTTAATTTGCTTAAATTATTATTGATAGATGTTATTTTTATATATAGCAATGAGATTATAAAAATATATTTTAATGTTAACCGTGTATGAGATAAAAGATGCTATGTAATAAATGTTAAATCTATCTTTAATTATATTGTTATAGAGGAAATTTAAATCTATTGTTTTAAGATTAGTTTGAAACAAAATAAACGTCGATATTAGTTTAACAATTCATTCCTTCTCAAGATATGTAACTTAAGACATAATGTAGAGAACCTTTACTAAAACTATTATCACAATCATTTCAAACTTAGAGCATGTTTAATTATTAATTATTATTCAAAAAAAAAATTGTGTGTTTTTGCCCTCATAGTTTGGGCATGACATTTTGGTATCAGAGCCCGTGTTTCAACACTAGGAACCTTAAACCCTTACGCTTCTGAAACTAAAACTAAATATTAAATTGTGTAGGATGCCTCCTGTTACTCGTAGCTGGCGAGGCAGAGGTCGTAGGGCTAGGGGTGGTAGAGCGGGACAAGAGGATGGACCACCTCCACCACCACCACCTCCACCTCCACCACCACCGAACCCGAACTAGGACATTATAGATGCACTTCAGACTATGATTGGTGTAGTTCAGCAGAGAGTAGTACCTGTAGTTCAGCCAGTTCAGCAGATTTCAGTAGTGGAAGCAGAGGGACCCGGAGGAGGCGGACCCAGAGTCAGAGAGAGGACTAGGAGTCCCCCACCAAGATAGTTAGAGGGTCAGGGTGAGCACGAGGAAGATTCAATACACCAGAGAGGACCCCCATTTGATAGACCTCCTAGACATGTAGGAGATGACATCAGGGAATTGATTCGACTTGGGCCACCATTATTTACGGGTTCCACTGAGGGAACAGTAGTAGAGGCATGGTTGCAGAGCCTACAACGGTGCTTTGGGTTACGCCCTTATGGGAGTAATCTAAAGGCACGCCTAGCAGTTCATCAGTTGAGAGAGGATGCCTCCAATTGGTGGCATCAGGAGGAGATCATAGGTGGAGTGAGGATGGACACCCTCACATGGGAATCATTCCTAGAAAGATTCCAAGAGAGGTACTTGTCAGAGCATTTTCGACGAAAATAGATAGAGGAGTTCCATTCTCTTTATCAGAGGGGTCTTACAGTGGCACAGTATGAGAGCAAGTTTCTCGAGCTCCTTCCTTATGTGGAGTACATGAAGGACGAGAAACTACGGGTACATCACTTTATCATGGGTTTGAATTTCTCACTTCAGGGTCCAGTTCGGATGGCCTTCCCTACCACCTTCAGACAAGCAGTGGAGATAGCACTAGTGGCAGAGGATACTCGGGGTAGACAGGAATCACGAGATCGATCTCAAAACCGAAACTCTACCCGACAGAAACCCCCTTGGAAAGGGAGTCAGAACTATACACCAGGGTCCTTTAAGGGCCAACAGTCTCAACAGCAGCACGAACTCTCATAGGGATACTAGGATACACGATCTTATATCCGAGGGCCATGCTATACTTGTGGTGGCATGGGTCATATAGCTAGAGAGTGTCCGCAGGGACAGTCATCCAGTGGTCAAAGAGGGGCTTTTTCAGAGCTGACAGTTGGAGACATGGGCAGGTCCCACAGAGTTTTCATAGTAGTTAACAACCGCCAGATTGAGCATCAGGCTACAGTTATTAAGGCTACAGGTGGAGTTGGTCGGCCAGTTAGCGCTAGAGACTATCCATATTATTTCCCATCAGACCCTAGCTCCTTGAGGTTGAGAGTTGGACCAAGTTAGGGTCTAGTAGGAATGGTACGATGAGGTCATAGCTTCATGGAAGGACGTGCCATGGATGCGATCTCTATACCCTTATCTTTTGATGAACTCCAGGAGGAAGTTCATGCCTAGTGGGGGAGGATGTGAGGCCTCACCTCGACCCTTCATAGCCTTAGTTGTTACTTTATCTTTTTGTTACTCACGACTCGAGATGTCGAGACCTTATTAGATACTTGAACATATCATATTATTTCATGTTGTGTAATGTTATTTTCAGATATTTGATGTTCGTCATTTAATGCTTTAAGTATATGTATGTGATGAATTAAGTAAAATGTAGGATTAACACATTGATTTTGGAATCTTTATGATTAAGGATATAAGTAGGATGCAAGAAACCCTGATTTATGTATGTTTCAATTTATGTGAATTTTTGATACGTATATATGTACATGTGATTTTACGGGACTACTAATGTGTGTAATGAGTGTGCAGATATTTAGCCGAGAAACCCTACAGAGGAACAGAACTGATCTCTATGTGTTAATTTTGGAAACCTTGTTGTTTGTAATTCAAGTATTGTATTGTGAGATGTATGTATGTATCCTTTTTGTGATCAGTTAATGTCAATGTTCATAACTATGTTCTTTTAGAGTCGCTTGACACTCATGAATTTTTTATGTTCTTCTTCATGTTTTTAGGGTTAGCTGTGTAACCTTTGGACCTTAGTTGGTTTAAGTTAGTGTCAGTTGCTAATTGGGTTCTTAATCGAGTATGGTCATCCCTAATCCAGATTAGTGCTTAATCTGCATTTTTGAGTTGTTAGATGGTCCTATTTTATTTCCTAGCTTTTGTTTGGCTCTAAACCTATTCCTAAGGCTTTAAATCATGAAATTATTATACCCAAAGGGTATGGGTATGGGTTAGGGGTCTTTTCCAACCCCTAAGCCCCTTTTTTTGACTTTTGAAGCTACTCAAAAAGTCTCATTTTGCCTTTGTGCGAAAATTGAATATGACCATCATGAGTTACATCACCTCCATTTAATGTTTAACCATGGTGTGGGTTGAGTTAGGAGTTTCTAGAATTGTAAGTGGGTGGGAGTAGCTATTGATCCTTTTGGGTGGTTGAGTTGGAGGCTTATTTAGAGGCCTTTCTTGGACTAGTTGAGGTTGTTACCCAATCTCTACATTTAGAGAGGAGTTTTTGAAGATTGAAGGAAGGAAGTGGAAACTCTACTCAAACTTGTTCATTGCCATTACCTCTTTGTGAAGGTAGGAATTCTCATCTCCCTTGTTCAGCTTTCATGTATGTTTCATGCTTATGCTACCTTGTTGTTGTTCAATGTTTGTATGTTTGTGGGTATGTTGGGAAGATTTGCAAACCATGTTATTTTTGGATGATTTCCTTTCATGTTTATGTTTGCAATTTTGAGATTTTTCTTGCATGGGTGTTTTGGTATTACTCACCCTTGGAGAGGGCAGAAGTGACCAATTTTGGGAAAGGTTTGTTTAGTCGGACTCCAACTAGTGTAGAGTCTCTTCTCAGGATGAGTAGAGGGAGAAAGGGTAGGGTGTTATGGGCCCCTACCTGTCAGCACAAACCTTGTATGATTATGGTATGTTGAAATGGAAGAACGGAAGTTCTTGGTATATAGCCTCGATTGGGCATTTGTTTGGTATTGTGCTTGACTTCTCCTGGTTGGAAGAATCCACCTTTCCCTAGTTTTGATTCATTGTGAAAACCTTGTATGAATATGCATGTTTGAATTGTTCTTGGTCATGCTTGTTGTCACCTGATCAGAATTATGTTCCCTCCATGGTACTATAAATGTGTTGCAGAAAACATTATAAATCCCTTGATGAGGGTCATGAAGAAAATCCAATTATATTGTTGAAATTTGGGATTGATATCCTATTGTAAATTGTATTTTAAACTTGTTATAAATGGCAACGAAGCCAGGTTTTCTTCCTGGTTCTTTCCCGGCTGAGCCTTTGAATCAGGTTTGCCAATAAAATTGGTGTTGAGTATAATTGTCTAACATGAGATTTAATCGTAATTTTTCAATTATGTGAATGCTCATTAAAAATAGGATGAATGATGATGGTTTAATTTAGCAAAATTTTCAAGTTCCTTATATGTTCAAAATGATAATTATGTTAAGGAAAGAAAATAACGTCTTTGGTTGATATATTGCAATACAAGTTGTATAGGAGATCATATTAAATATGGTGTTGATATGCCTCAAACTATTGTATCCATGTTTTAATTCTATTCAAAAATATAGACAAATAAATAAATAAATACATTGCCATATATATCTTTACTTAGAAAATTTTCAAAAAAAAAAAAGTGTTCCGAGAGAGCAAAAACTCTCTGGTTTTTATATGGGAAGTAATTTTAAATCCTCCTCTTGAAACAGAGAATCTTTAAAATATCTTTAATATCTAAAATATGTTCTATTTTATTTCAAAAGAATAGAAGACTAAAGATATATATTTATATAAATAAAATAAAATAATATCTTTTCTTACCTATATTACTTTTTGTCTTCAATGGTTTTCCTTATCCCCTTGAGGTTTGAAAAGACTTATGTTTTAAAATATAAACAAAATCAACATTATGCATTTAACCCTCTCTTCTTGGCGTCAGTTCTTTGAAGGGGGCTTGTAAAGTTTTTAAAACAAAGTCAATTTCTTTATCATGGCAAGTGACGTCACCTGTACCCCTTCATAGATTACGCAGCCTTAGAAGATCTTTGATTTGGACATGCTTGTGTTGGTAGTTGTGAAAAAAGTTGTCAATAGTTAATACCTTCTCCCTTATTTCTGTTTTGCTTCATTGGTCAGCGCATGAGCTTGACTCGGGCAGAGTGTAACAACATGGGAAACACATGCAAAAGTGGGCAAGTCAATTTTGAGGTATGACTAATAAAACTTATCACGTTCCTTTAGCCTACGTTTTGTCTTGGCCAGCAAACATATTTATTTTCCTTGGCCCACGTGTAGCCTTGTCTTGCGTGAGATTGTGGCTGGGAGAGTGTGAGGAGAAAGGTGGAGAGGGTAGTCAGTGTAAGTTTTGGATTATTTTAGATTTTGTTTATTTGCTTCAGTTAGTTAGTATGTTTAAATAGTAAAGTGTGTTTATTAATAGTATTAGTTAGAAGTGTAGTTTAATATTAGTAAAGTTTAGATTTTTAAGTAGTTTAAAATTCAAGCTTTTAGATTTTGTTAAGTTTTAGTTGTTAGTAATTTAAATTTTATGTTTAAAATTATGAATCGGTTTTAGATAATTATTTTAGTTTAAAGTTAAAAATTAGAATTATCTAAAGTATAGTTAGTACTAGTTTAATTTTTTTAATATTGTTTTGATGTTAGGATTAGTATTTTGATTAAGTGTTTTGATTTTGTTAATAGTATTGTTAGTTAATTTAAGTTAGTTAAAATTTAATAAGTTTATATTTTGTTAATTTAGTTTGGTTTTTAATATCATTTAGTTTAAATCTAAAGGGTAGTTAGATAGTATAAGAATTAGTTATTTAATTTTGTTTAGTAGTTAGTATTATTTTATTTCAAATATATATAAGAATTATTTAATTATTATTTGGTTTGAGTATGTTAATCGTTGTCTTTAATGGAAATATCTTAATGAAGTTAGATTCTCAATTTAGATATAATTTAATTATTATTTCTTTATTGTAATCATAAAGTTTTCTTAATTTGCTTAAATTATTATTGATAGATGCTATTTTTATATATAGCAATGAGATTATAAAAATATATTTTAATGTTAACCGTGTATGAGATAAAAGATGCTATGTAATAAATGTTAAATCTATCTTTAATTATATTGTTATAGAGGAAATTTAAATCTATTGTTTTAAGATTAGTTTGAAACGAAATAAACGTCGATATTAGTTTAACAATTCATTCCTTCTCAAGATATGTAACTTAAGACATAATGTAGAGAACCTTTACTAAAACTATTATCACAATCATTTCAAACTTAGAGCATGTTTAATTATTAATTATTATTCAAAAAAAAATTGTGTGTTTTTGCCCTCGTAGTTTGGGCATGACATTAGTCTTGCAGATTACTATAATGAAGTCACCCATGTGGGTTAGCCTATTGTACTCATGAATCCTATAATTTTGCATTTACAATGCAAATAAGAAGTCCATATTTTGTTCTCACATTTTTTGTTGTTTCTTTGTTTCTATTATGTGTTTATGGTATTACAAGGAGCACCCTTCATTAAGTGGTATTAGAGCTAGAGTTCTTGAGTATGTGGATAGATCACTGACTGTGAGGCAGTTGACAATAGGATTTTGGTTTAGGCTAAGCGTATAGACAGATCACCGATTATGAGGCAGTTTGCACTACAATTTCAATGAAAACATAAAAATGCCTCTACGAGGAGAGTGTGGTGGAAGATATGTAGGTGTTACACCTAAGGGTTTTAGAACCCTGCAAAGACAAATATAAGCATTGGAAGAACAACTGCATAGAAAAATAAATCTTCCTGTAAGAGATGAAAGTGAGGATGAGGATGAAGAAGAAGAAAATGCCGAAGCAGAGGTAGTTTAAACCTAGAGGAAGAGAAGGTTTTTAGGGCCATCTGCAAGATTGGAAAAAGACCTAAGTTTAATTTTCCCACATTTTTTGGTAAATCTTAACCCATAGGAGCTGATAAATTAGATCAGTAATTTGGAGGAATACTTTGAGCATAAAGATATTGAGGATCCTAATAGGGTCAAGTTTGTGAAGGCAAAACTAAAGGGACATGTGAAGATTTGGTGGTAGGAGGTTCAGTTGGACTGAAATAGAAAGGGAAAGGACAAAATCACCAGATGGGAATGGATGATAGCTAAACTGAAGTGACAATTCATTCCCATGGAGTATGAGCTTGATCTATTGAAGAAAATGCAAGGATAAAGAAAGTAGAAATTTTTTTTCAAGAGTATACTGAAGAGTTCTACTAAGTTCTCATTAGAACTAGCCATGTAAAAGCTAGTAAGGAGAAAGTGGCCTGTTATCTTAATAGGTTAAGGCCAAGTATTTAGGACGAGTTGAGTTTGCTTTGAATGAACTATATTTAGGAGGCATACCAATTTTCCTTAAGAGTTGAGGAAAAACTGAGCAAGAAGTTTGACAATGAGAATAGTGTAAGAGGTCATGGTGGAAGATCTAGTGGATGATCTTATGGAGGTTGTAATGATGATCAAACGAACAAGGATGTGGCTAGAAGTAGCAATCAAAACTACAAGGAAAATAATTCCAATCATTTCCATGATTAGAACAATAGAGATTAGAGAGGAAGAGGTAGAGGAGAAGGATATGGAAGAGGAGGCTTTCGTGGGAAATGTTTTCATTGTGGAGAAGAAGGGTATAGAGCATTTGAATGTTCCTAGCACCAAGGAAGGATAGATCGAAGAACAAAGGGATAGGCCAAAGTTGCACATGTTGATGAAGATGTCAAATCATCACATTCTAAAGATGTTGAAAGAGGAGAAGTCCTAGTTAATAGAAGAGTCCTACTGAGTGGTTAAAATGAACCTAATCAAAGGAGTTTGTTTCACACATGGTGCCGATGTGAAGATAATTGTTGTGATGTGATCATTGATGGTGGAAGTAATGAGAATCTGGTATGAGAAATGATGGTCACCAAGTTGAAGTTGAAGAGACAAAAACACTCGTGTCCATACCATATTGCTTGGGTGTGGGATGACCACAAAGTCATGGTTAATGAGCAATGCTCAATGAAGTTCAAGATTAGAAGCTACTAGGTTGAGGTAATATATGATTTCATACCTATGGACATATATCATATGTTGTTGGGTAGGTCGTGGTAGTTTGACAAACATGTTGTACATGATGGGCAAGCAAATACCCACACTCTGGCCAAGGATAGAGTGAAACTTAAATTGAAGCCATTGAAGGAGAAAGAAGAAAAGGTATGTAGTGCTGCTAGAATATGTTTTTTTGATGGAAAAGAGTTTCTCAAAGGTATGAAGAGTGAGCATATGTGTTTTTCTATAATTCCAAAAGATAGTAAAGAAGAAGTAGAGGAGGTACCTACAGAATTTGCAGATATGTTGAGAGATTTTTCTTATATTGTATCACATAATGTACCTAATGGATGCCCCCAATGAGGAAGATTAGTCACTAGATGGATTTGGTTCCAAGAGCCAATTTGCCAAATAAGGCAGTGCACAAAATGACACCAGTAGAAAGTTAAGAGTTGAACAGACAAGTTCATGAGCTATTGCAGAAGGGGTTGATTTGAGAGAGTCAGAGTCCATGTGTTGTTCTAGCAGTATTAGCACCAAAGAGGAATAGAGAATGGAGGATGTGCATAGATTCTTGGGCTATCAACAAGATCACAATCAAGTATAGATTTCCATTACCGAGGATGGATGATATTATGGATTGTTTGAGTGGGATTGAGTATTTCACAAAGATAGATCTAAAGAGTGGAAACCATTAGATTCGTATCAAAGAAGGTGATGAGTGGAAGATTGCTTTCAAGAGAAAAGAAGGACTGTATGAGTGGCTAGTCATGCCTTTTGGGCTAACTAATGCTCTGAGCATTTTCATGTGGCTCATGAATGATGTACTGAAGGAGTTTCTGGGTAAGCTTGTCATTGTTTACCTAGATGATATTTTGATCTTTAGTAAGACATTGGAGGAGCATTTGATCCATATTTGCAAGGTGTTTAATAAGTTGAGGGAAGAAAAATTTGTTGATAAACCTAAAGAAGTGCAGTTTTGTAAAGAAGGAGTTGGTGTACTTGGGATTTGTAGTCTCAGAAGAAGGTCTAAAAATGGATCTAGAGAAAGTGAAGGCTATCCTTGAATGGCCTACTTCAAAGAGTGCAAAAAAGGTAAGATCTTTTCATGGTCTGGCTAGTTTTAACAAAGAGTTCATAAGAGGTTTTAGCAGTATTTGTGGACCCCTGACTGAAACAATGAGAGGGGACAGGAAATAATTTAAGTGGACAGTAGGAGCAAATAAGAGTTTTAATCTATTGAAATAGAAAGTTAATGAGCAACCTGTTTTAGCCTTCATGATTTTAGCAAGGTGTTTCAAGTAGACTATGATGCTAGTGGTACTATAATAAGAGTCTTTATGAGCCAAGAAGGTGGGCCTGTTGCTTATTTTAGTGAGAAATTGAATGATGTGAAAAGAAAATATTTTGTTTATGATCAAGAATTTTATGCTATAGTTCAAGCATTGAAGAAGTGGAGACACTATCTTCTTCCTAAGGAGTTTGTTTTGTATACTAATCATCAAGCTTTGCAATATTTGAATAGTCAAGGAAAATTAAACCAAAGGCATTTGAAGTGGGTTGAGTTTTTGCAAAGTTATACATAAACACAGGAGTGGGAAGTTTAACAGAGTTGCAGATGCTCTTAGCAGAAGACAACTTTTGCTGACAAAAATGCAGATAGAGGTGGTTGGGTTTAAGGAACTCTATACATTGTATCCAGATGATCCTAATTTTGGTGCAGCATGGAAGGCTCGTACAAAACCTATTACTCTTGACAGGACAAAGTGGTTGGATTTTATAATCCAAGATATTATGTTGTTCAAAGGAAGTTAGTTGTGTATTCCAAGAAGTTCAATGAGAGAGAATCTCATCAAGGAGAAGCATAGTGGGGGATTGGCTGGACATTTTGGTACAGATAAAGCCATAGCTTTGGTTGTTGAAAATTATTACTAGCCACAATTGTAGCAAGATGTGAAGAAGTTTATATAGAGTTGCAAATTATGTTAGATGGCAAAAGGTGTAAAGCAGAATACAGGGTTGCATCAGCCATTACATGTACCAAAGAAGTCATGGGAGGATGTTAGCATGGATTTTGTTCTTGGATTACCGAGGATGTAGCATGGGCATCATTCTATTTTTCTGGTGGTTGACAAGTTTTCAAAGATGGCACATTTTATTCCTTGCAAGAAGACTAGTGATGTTGTTCATGTAGCAGAGTTATTTTTCAGAGAAGTAGTGAGACTACATGGTTTGCTAAACAATATAGTTTTAGATTGAGATACCAAATTTGTTGAGTATTTCTGGCATACATTGTGGAAGAAGTTGAAGGCATATTTGAAGTTCATTTCATCTCATCATCCATAGACTGATGGATAGATAGAAGTTGTGAATCGCAATTTGGGAAACTTGTTGAGATGTTTGGTTGGAGAAAAACCAAAACGATGGGAATTGATTTTACCATAGGCAGAATTTGCATATAATAATTCTATCAACCGGAGTACTGGTAAATCACCATTCCATATTCTATATGGGAGTAGTCCTAGAAATGCTTCTAAATTGAGGCAGTTGGATAAAGGAGAGATAAGTAGTGCTAAAGTAGAAGATTCTGCTCAATATTTGAAGAACATCCATGAGGAGGTGAGGAAGTACATCATAAAGATGAATACATAGTATAAGGCCAAGGAAGATGTGAAAAGGAGGTATAATGAATTTCAGATTGGAGATGAAGTCATGGTTTATTTGAGAAAAGAGCATTTTTTAGTGGGTACATATAATAAGATGAAGATAAAGAAGTTTGGACCATGCAAGATAGTGAAAAGGCATGATTTTGGAAATGCTTATGAAGTGAATTTGCTTGTTGAATTGAATATTTCACCAATATTTAACATTTCATACTTGAGAGAGTATTATGAAGGAGCTGATGGAGATGAAGTTGCAGAAGCGCAGTGGAGTATTCTAGCAACTAGTTCGGCTACAAAGGAGATTGAGGAGATACTGGACAGTCATGTTGGAAAAAGTACAAGGAACAAAACTTATGAGGAATTGGAAAGGGAGGCTAGTAGAGGATTCATCATCGCTAGCAAGGGAGGAGGTTCACCGGCTTGGTTTTCCTCTGAACACCTAAGACATAACAGAGTCACTTCTCAAATTACCCCGGGTGTCTGATGCAAGAGCATCCTGGGTGTAAGAGCTATCTTACATCACCCAAAAATATTTTATTTTCAGTCTTTTCTATTTTAATAAGGACTAGTAGACAAGGTGGTTACTATTTATGGGAACTTGCTATTTTTAGTAAGTTTGTCATATGAGCTTGAAATGTTCTCATTTTCTACATGAAGGTTTATTTTAGACTTATAAGCCTGCCATAAAAATCTCGTTGCTCTAGCTTAAGTATCAGAGAAGTTATTACATATTTTTGGTGAAAAAATTTGTAGAAAAATCTTTAGGCTCACCGTTGGAGGCCTTAGAGTGCCCTAATGAGGTTTGAAAACTTGATGAAAGGGCACTTGTGTAACTTCAAGCCTATAAATCAAGAGCTAGCATTTCTAAAAAGTGGTTATAATAGTCAATCAGAGCAATAGTTTGTGAGTTATGGCCTTTCAAAGTTGGGCTACCCGAAATATCTAAAATAATTGTCAAAGATGTATTTGGCCAACTCTATATGTTTTGTTAGGGTCTTTTGGCCCTAGGTATTAAGTTTGAGCATCTAGAACCTTCCTGATTGGCATAGAATTGCTTATTTAAGAAAGGCTCGAACATTGTCTAGGACAGCTCTGGGTGGTAGTTTGTAGCTTAGTCTTGCATATTATTGTATTGAAGGTGCCCATGTGGGTTATCATATTGTACTTGTAAATTCTATAATTTCACACTTGCGACCCAAATAAGAAGTTCATATTTTATTCTTGCATTTGTTGTTGTTTCTTTGTTTCTGTTATGTGTTTATGGTATTAAGGGGAGCACCCTTCATCAGTATTTTGGGTCTGATAATAATGTTGTCGTCAACACAGTTCCATCTTACAGGGGTTCTACATTTGCGACCATATAGGACCTCAAAGGATGCCATCTTATGGTGGACTGATATGAATTATTATAAGAAAATCCCCTTCATCAGTATTTTGGGTCCGATAATAATGTTGTCCTCAACACAGTTCCATCTTACAGGGGTTCTGCATTTGCGACCATATAGGACCTCAAAGGATGCCATCTTATGGTGGACTGATATGAATTATTATAAGAAAATTTCACCAATGGTAGATACATTTCCCATTGGTATTGTTGATCCATACAATAAACTCATAGATCTTCCAAAACATGGTTTACTCTTTTCGTTTGACCATTAATCTCAAGATAATAAGTTGAGCTAATATTTAACTTAGTCCCTAAGGCTAAGAATAGTGTTTGCCAAAATTTGGAGGTTATCATGGCATCCTTGTCTAAAATAATCTTCTCTAGGACTTCGTGGAGTCTGAATATCTCTCTCAAGAATTTGTGAGCAATTTCTGGTGCTCCATCGGTTAGATTACTAGTTATAAAGTGAGCCACATTGGTTAGTCTATCTACCACTACTAGAATGGTGTTGTGTTTGCTTCAAGTCATGGGTAGTCCTTGTATGAAATCCATGGTAATTATCTGCCACTTCCATTTAGGTACTTCGTTTGGGTGTAGGAGGCCAGCTGGATAGCAGTGTTCTTCCTTGACCCTCTGGTACTCTAGACATCCTACCACATAATCTGTTATTTCTCTTTTCATCCCTTTCCAAAAATATAAAGGTTTTATATCTGCCATCATTTTGGTCACTCCAAGGTGTCCTAAATAGAGGTTTGTCCTAAATAGAGGGCTAAGTGAAACTCTTACAATATCAATCTTCGGATTTTTGATGTTTTGGGTATGTACATCCTATTACTATACCTCAATAACCCATCTTCCTACTATGATGAAGTCCTTGTATCTAGGCTCTTGTGGGTCCAAGAGGAGTGCGTGATTGAGCTCTACATAGAATTCATCATGCTTTAAATTTTGTAATGCTTGATCACTTAATCTAATATCTATGGCATCCATAGTGGAAATATGCCTACTTCGGCTCAATGCATCTACTACCTTGTTTTCCTTACCAATAATGTAACTAATGCCAAAGTCATAATTAGCTAGAAATTCCAACCATCTCCTATGTCTGGCATTAAGGTTGGGTTGTGTAAAAATGTATTTTAGGTTGTGATGATATGTTCATAGTTCAAAAGGCTTCCCTATCAAGTAATGTCTCCACATTTGGAGTGCATGTACAATGGCAGCTAATTTTAGATCATGGGGAGCATAATTTTGTTCATAACTCTTCAGCTTCCTTGACTCATATGCAACAACTTGCTCCTCTTGCATTGGTACACCTCCTAATCCCTCCTTGGATGCATCAATTATAACCACAAAATCCTTTTGGGGGTCTGGTACATTTAGTATAGATGTAGTAGTTAATTTCTCCTTTAGGTACTCAAAGGCTGACTAACATTTTTTGGTCCATATAAATTTCTTCCCCTTCTTTTGTACTGAAGTGATCGGGTAAGCTATTTAGAGAAATCTCTAATAAAATTCGTATAGAATTCTACTAACCCCATGAAGCTTTTGATTTTGTCACATTTCTAGGTATGGGTCATTCCTTGATTGCTTTGATTTTTGAAGGATGTACAGATATCCTTTTAGCTGATATAATATGTCCTAAATACTGGATCTCTTTTTGATAAAAATAACACTTAGACAATTTCTCGTATAACTTGTGTTCTCTCAACCTCTATAGAACATTTCCTAGATGTTCTTGATGTTCTTTTTCATTTCTTGAGTAGATCAGAATATCATCTATAAAGATCATTTCAAACTTATCCAAACAATCTTGAAAATGTTATTCATTAGAATCACGAAGGTTGTCGGGGCATTTGTTAGCCTAAAGGATAACACCATAAACTCATAATGCTCATATCGAATTCTGAACGTAGTCTTGTGAATATCTGCATGCTTGATGCAAAGTTGATGATATCATGATCTTAAGTCAGTATTTGAAAATACTGTAGCACCTTTCATTTGATCAAACAAATCATCAATTATAGGAAGTGGGTACCGGTTCTTGATGGTGACCTTGTTGAGAATCCTATAGTCTATACACAGTCTCATAGTCTCGTCCTTCATCCTAATGAACAATACCAAGGCTTGCCAAGTTGAAATACTAGGTGAAATAAATTTCTTATCTAAGATATCTTGCAACTATAACTTTAGTTCCATCAATTCAGTTTTGGTCATCCGATAAGGAGCTCAGGATATAGGTTTTGCCCCAGGTACTAAATCTATTGTAAAATCAAAAACTCGAGATTAAGGTAGTCCAGGGAGTTCTTCTAGAAACACATGTTGGGATTTCTCGAGATATGGATACCTGTCTATAAATGATATTTCTAGTTCATCCCTTATTTCTCCATCTTCCAGGTTACTTCTATTTCTTCCTATACCCTCAATTTTAACTGCAAAGATCTC